>WEIU01010594.1:64151-80966 GCA_013389925.1 Aegithalos caudatus | reverse complement strand
TTTGTTTTGTTTGTTGGTTGTTGTTGTTGTTGTTGTTGTTTTAAATCAGCCATAGTCCAAATTTTGTATTCTGGCACTGACTGAGGGTTCTGAGGTGATAATAATTCAAATCAAACTTATGAAGCAGAGAGAGTGCTTTCTGTGAACTCTGCCTGTCTCTCAACTGTTCCCTGTTTTTTCATCCTTCCATACTTCTGTGTTTCTGTGAGGTTTTTTGGTATGTCCCACATTTTCATAGTGAATCTGAAAATGCAGAAAATGAAAGTTCAGTGGAATGGAAGAACAGCTGGTGAAGAACAGAAAAGTTAAAAGCCTCACTCACCTGTGTTTATGCACATATTTAATCTTTGTGAGGGAATTCAGTATTGTGAGGCAAAAGCAGAGCCCATGTGGGGGAAATGCCTTCCAGCACATATTCATCCATCTCTCCTATCCCTGAGCCCTGAAGGGTATGGTTATGAAATCTGTTTGCTGGAATCATCCCTGTTTGCATTCAGCCTGTTGTGGCAGCCCATGCAGTGACAGAAAAAAGGCAATTTCTGTAATATATTCATGGCTCTTTAGAAAGCCAGCACGGTCATGTTATTAAAAGAAAGAAGCAGGACCTAGGTGGGCTTCATTCTGAAGCTGAGCCACACAGGTTTAGTGTGACTTCAGTCTCTGCATTTAAATTTAACCCACTGTGACTCTTTTTCCCCTAATGAAATTGAAATAGCAGTGCTGTCTCTCTTCACAGGGAGCTTTTGAAGCTTTTTTTTGTTTTGTTTTTAAAGCGAGGTTTATTGAGTTGGGGAATGTCACAATGATACACCATTAGTCTCCACATCCCTCTTCAAATCTGCTGTATCTCACAAATCACCCATGTTAATGGCTGGAATGTTAAATGGTGTCCCTGTTTTTGTGGTGGTTTTCTGTTTGTTTGTTTGTTTGTTTTATATTTCTCACTGCTTTTTAATGAAGATTTATAGAATTGTTTAAGTAAAATACCCAAAATAAATAAACAGGGGTTAATTCAAGGACTTTTATCCACCTCTCTCCTGTACTATTGTTTATTTTATATCAAAGCACTCTTGTGTCTGGCAGGAACTGTGACTACTTGCACAGCATTTAACTGCACAGGGAGTTTATAATGCAATCAATGAACTTCTGGAAAAGTTTGTGTTGAATATTTTCATCATGTGAAATACTGAAGCTTCCCAGACAAGGAAATATCCCACTTTAATTTAAATGAATGCTGTTCCCAGAAAGGATAAATTTAAAGGTAGACTTGACTATTTTCCTTAAAGGGAAGCTTACTTGCTCTTTGGAGTTTTTCTTTTTTCCTTCTCCAAGAAGGAACAGCTCTGACGTCCAGGAGGGCACAGACCTCTTTGTGTCAGGTGTTGTGGCTGGCAGAGCAGGGGGCTGCTCCTGCCCCTGGCACCTCCAGCTCTCTTTGGGGCAGTGCTGCACTGTCAAACTGCAGCTATGTCCCCAGCAGGGAAATCTGGCTTCAAGTGCAAGCTGTCATGTTTCCATGAGTGATTGGCTGATGTAGAAGAATTGTGTTATGTGGAAGGCAGTTAAGGTGATCTTTTCATGCAACTTCTGTCCTTAGATAATCAAATAATTGATTTTTTTCTAATCTTTGGGGGCACTTAGGTTTTTACTGTCATAAATAAATAGGCAATAAGTACTTTCTTGAAGTATCCTTTTTACTGAAATGTGAGACTTTGCCAATATACTTGCTAATAAATAAACAGCATCCTGGTTATCATTACTGCAATAATCTCTTTGCTCTGAGAATTTCATGATGGCTTTATTTATAGCTTCAACATAAAAGTACATTTACAGGTGATAAGAAAAGCTTTAATAGAATAGCTGGGAAATATGCAGCTGAAGCCTACTCTAAACTTTGAATTCTGTATCTGACTATTCAGTGCATGTCTATACAGATGGAATGAAATTTATTTTCCATCCCCCTTTGTGTTTTGATTTGCAGGCTGGTATTGTTTGTCATAGCAATCCTACCTACGTAGTTTATATCACCTATAGTTATTTCCCAGTTGGTTGCTGTGGAAACGAATGTCATATCAAAACCAAAGGGCTGCACTCCAGGTACAACAGATGCAACACGTGATCCCTTGAGAAAGGCAACGCGCTGCGAGAGAGATTTGTCTGGCAGGTGATTGATGTCTGGACTCTGCAGTTTGGCCCATTTGTGCCCAACACAGCACTAATGACAGAGAACAAAGAGGAATTTAAACCACTTTTGCATGCCTCCTTTTTTTCTCCTGTGGACAGGTATTGTTACGACAGATTTAAGTGTCCTTCAACTCTTTCCTGTCATACTATGACCCTTGGGAGCTGATCTGACAAGGAGAGAGCTGTCTTTAGCATTACCTCAGCCCAGCTCCCCAGAGAGGTTTATCTGCATAGAAGGGATGATCAAGGAGTCAGTTTGACTCGTTCATCCTGCTGCAGGAGAGCTTCAAAGAAAACACAGGCACAACTCTGCCTTTTACTTTCCTGAGCTGAAAAGCTGTCGTTTGGGTCTGCTGGGTACAATTCTGCTGCTGAGACTGTGATGTAGCAATTGCTTACCCCACACAAATGGGTCAACAGAAATTATTATTAATTCAAATAGCATAACAAATTTATCAAGTAGCTCTGGGTAGAAAGAAAGAAATATTTGAAAGAAGGCTACTCTTTCCTTCTGTTAAACTCTGCAAATTAAATGTACTGAATTGTCATTTCAAACAAATTATTCTTTCAAAGTACAGGTAAAAAGCATAAAAAGGCATTCAACCAAAAAAAACCACAAAAACAAAACAAAACAAAAAAACCAAAATAACAAAACAAAACAAAACAAAAAACAAACAAACAACAAAAACAACAACAAAAAAAAAACAACCCACAACTAAAAAACCCTAACATCCACCTCCACCCAAAAAAAAACCCCAAGAAATACTTTGCTTGGGATTAGCAGATACGTTTGAGATTACTTCAAATTATGTAATTTGACAGATTTGTTTCTGCTAATAAATTGAAAAAAAAAATCCAAAAAGAAAGCTTTAATTCTCCTGCTTATTCTTTGCTTTTACTTAGCCCTATGGCACAGTGATATTTTAAACACCTTTGACAATGTTTTGTGACAAAATCCTCCAAGCAACAATACTTTTTATTACCTCTGTAGCTTGCACTGAAACACTTTCCCTTCATTTTCAGTCCTCCATTCCAAAATTGTCAGACCCTATTCTTTTCATAATATATCCTATCCTTTGTTGATTTAATATTTTTGCATGTGTGTGTTTTGTTTATTTGTTTGGTTTTGGTTTGGTTTGGTTTTTGTTGCAGGGTTTCCCTGGAGTATAAAATGCTCACTCCCAGACAGTCCTGATCCACCTAAGTACTGTGTAGCATCTTGATCTTTTTGTCTCTTGCACAGCCTTAGCAATTAAGCTTGATCAATTTTTTTTCAAAGACACCAGGATTAAAATGGTTACAGATAATTATGCAAATGTTATAACCACATTTTGCTTACATTATAAGTTCATTGACATAAAGACATCCTTGTTTGTACAATGGAGTTCATACTATGAGGTGTTAATCAGTCATTAGGGCTTTAAATGTAGCATTTAAAAGTATGATGACAGAAGAAATATTTGTTTTCTACAGAATGAGTGAACATCAGTTACAAACTGTGCTCATAAAATGGTCTTTTGGTATTCTCCATTCTAGTTCCTATTTTATTTGAACTAAAAACAGAAGGGAAAGAAGTGCTTTTTTATTACTAATGAAATTTGCATAACCACTGCTGTCCTCACCAAAGGCTGTAGATGGGTGTCAGGAGTGAAAATAGATCTAATACAAACTTCTGGCCCACCAACCCTCACAGACTGTGTTTGTAGCATGATTTAACAAGTAATGCAGAGTGGCTACAAATTTCAAACTCTGGAATGGGACACGTAGAGGAGCTGGTCTGGCTTTGCTGTGTGCAGTTCCATTACATGAAATGCATTTGGCTCTCAAATTCTGTCCTTATGGATGAGTTCAGAAAAAGTATGAACAGTGTCTTTTTGTTTACTGCACATCAAAATTCTTAAATGTGAACTTGAGTTTAAATTTGCCTTTGTATGCGTGTTTTGTTGTTGTTGTTGTTTTTTTCAAAACATGTTCCTGAACCCCACAGAAAGATTAATAACTGAAGGGAATCATGCTAGCTCTCCTGGAGAATGACATAGCTCTGGTGTTTGCTTGACTGCCCCTTCTCCCCAGTCACCTGTGTTTGCTAATCCCAATGGTTGTGCTGTTCCTAATGACTTTGTTTGGTGTTCCAGACTGATGTTGCATCAAATTATGAGCTTGTTTGTTTCTTTTCTGCAGGACTTCTCTTGTAAATTAGCAACAGTTAATGGGGAGTTAAACCATTCTCAAACTTGACTGTCAAATTCACCCAACAGAAACAAACAAACAAACAAACAAACAAAAAAACCAAAAAAACCCAAAAACAAACAAAAAACCCTTTAGAGCCAATTGACTGTTACATAAACATACTCCAGGGATAACCCAGAGTGACATGCGAGGAGTGGTGGCCATCGGGGAAAGAAGTTATTAAAAGTATTTCGTAACTGGCAAAGTACAAATCAAAGCCTTTTTTCACCCTTTCAAAAGTAATTGTCTCCCTTCAATGCACTGGGTCATGCTGTCTGATTTGTTTCTGGCATTTAGAAATAAATATATCAACTTTTTGGTCCATAATCTCACTGTGGTGCTCCCAGTAGAATTCCGAGTAAGGAGGAAAGGTGAAGCTTTACACAATTCTCACGCAGAAATTTGTGTCTTAAATTTTCTCACTTGAGTTACTGTGAACTGGATCAGGTACAGAACCAGCTGGAAATGAGTGAGCTACAGACTTATCTGAACCATTGTCCAAAGCTGTAGCTAATGTTCTTCATTCTCAAATGTACACAGAAGTTTCCTTTTATTTCATAATTTTAGCTTTCATTATTTGTCAGAGAGCCCAAAGTATGATGCACAGTGTTCACCTGGTGCTTCTAGGCCTATCCAGAATAGAGGAGCAGTAGACACCTAACCCCAAATATTCTCTAATCAAGAAACCCAGATATGCCATCAGTTCAATATATAAAATATACATTGGCTGTCATGGCTTATGGTGTCATTTAACATCTAAGCCTCAGTTTGCAAATGGCAGAATTTTAGAGTTTGCATAATCATGTAAACTCAGCCTTGAAGCAAACTGAAAATCCAGGTCTATTTGAAAGTTTATCCATTGCTGAATTAAAATCCTACCTCATATTCAGAAAAAGAACCCCAAGGGTTTTTATTATGAACCAATATTTTTAGCATGTGTGCCAGCTTCACTCAAATATCCTTCTCAGCTACTGCCAGCAACCTCAGACTGTGAAGGGAAAACTGTCCTTTTACTTTCCAATCATGAGTAAGCTGTGACATATGGATTTTCTGCAGCACTGCTTCTGCAACACTGTTCCAGCTTCCTCATGCAAGTTTACAACTGTTTAAGATACTTGCTGTATAAAGGGAACATCTAACATGTCTGTAAGGTTTAATGTTTGAAAACAGTGTCTTGAGTCCTGTTTTTAAATTTCTCATGGAAAGTTTGGTAGGAACCTGTTCCCTATCTTGAGTTAAAAAAAATACTGAATAGAATCACAAAATGTGGGATAGGTTACATCTTCACACTTGTCAGCTTATGCATCACTGAGAAGATTCTCAATGAATCATAAACTTCATAAACTTACATGTTTTCTATTCTATTCTCTTCTACTGCTCAGTTGGAAAAGTGTCAGAGATGTTTAATTCAAGTCCAGATCATTAGCATGGGCTTTATTCTTGTACTTTTATTAAAGTAGCAGTTTACAAAGAATGGCCTAACATCATGAACAACCACAAGGTCATTAACTAAGAAGTCCAGCAATTTAGTTTGGGGGAAAATAAGCCATGTAATTGATCAAAATTGGGAAAACTCCATGTTAATCAAAGTTAAGAGGTTTATAATTGTGATAAGACTTCAAAATATTATAAAAATGCACTGTGAACCAAATAAAGAAGGAAAACCAAAGTTAAATCATTCAACTTAATATAGTTTGTATTTTTATTTTAGTAGGAAACAAACATCTGTTTCAGACTGCTGGAATCAGGTAAGTGGTTTTAATTCTTTCCTCCTCTCTCTCTCTCTCCATTCCCATTTTGTTTTCTTACACAGAGGCACAAAATCTTAGAGTTTAGAGGTATATCTGATGGTCATCTTCTCCAGTCCCCCTTCTAATGCAGCCTGGGACAGGGTTAGCCTTCTTTGCTGCAAGGGAATGTGGTTGGCTCCTGTAAAAGATGGCTTTTCCCTTTTTCTTGTTTTTTCTTCTCTCTCCAGACAGTAAAACAAACAAACAAACAAGCAAAAATCCCAAATACCAGCTTCTACAGAGATATCAATTGCTTCTCTAAAAAGACATTGACCTGATAATTATTATCTTAGTAGATTGTTTTAGCTATAAGGATACTCATAAATTTCAAATACTCTATTAGCACTCTTCTGACAGGCAAGTGCTTCATTCAGCTTTGTCACTTACTAGCTCATAACATTCTTTGATTAAAATGTGTGCTCTAGAGTGTGACTGGTGACAAGGATAAATCAAGGGGTCCTAAATCAGGTACCTGATGAGTCTTTCTCTAGGTCATGAGATTCAGCCCCAGATAGCAGAGATAATTTCATGAATATAAGTTACAAGTATTAGTTGACTATTTCATGGCCTCTGGAAAATAATTTCAGGCTAGTTTATTTCATTGTTTATATCTCATAAATATTTACACTGGAGAAAGTTGCAGCTGTATTCTCTTCACTCTAAATGCCTGGAGAGCAATTAAACCTAGCTTCAACTAATAAAAAAAAGAGAAAGAAAGAAAATCAGCCAGAAGTCTTACAGCATTACAATTTTTATTAAGGCCTTTGTCCAAATTCTTGTCAAGGGACATTGTTGCTCGTTTCTATGATTAGCTGGAAGATAAATCATTTAACTTTTGTGTACATCTAAGGTGACATGTTATAATTTATAGAAATGCCACTGCAGTGAAATAACCCAAACACAAATGAATGTACTGACAATTCCTATGTAATTATTTCAGAGCTGTCACTTTTCTATGTGTGCTCTGTGCATTAGTGCATAACAAATGTGAAACAGCCCAGTAATCAATATTTCTTGTCAAGTACAACTGTATTACCAGGGACTTATTAGCATGTTATTCCTTCTGATTTTTCTTTTCTATATATTTAATTAATTTTAGTGCATTTAATTTCTGTTCTTATCATATAACACTGCATTTTCATTTGGATCCTTAGCAAGTTCTGGGCAGAGGGACTCCTTTATTTTGCAACCTGTTTTTAAAAAGCTTGGTAATAAACCATGTAATTTACAGCACACAATGAGTCACAGAATTCTTGCTGAGATTCTTCTTGTTAACCCAATATTGACATAGGCTGTGCTGGATTGCTCAATTTCTTGTATGGTCGGTGTATATCAGAGGAAAAGAACAATAGCTGCATTTACTGAAATGCTGCACTGGGTCACCAAAAGGACAATTTTGTGGTGAACACTGTCATCAAAGTTAGGCAGTGTCTTACCAGCCTGTCTAAATTTCTCTCTGTGATAGCTGGCTGTTTCTTACAGTGCATTTTTTCTGTCTGTGAATATAGAGAATGTGATCTTGTTTCATCAAACTTTCAAATCCATCCCATTCTGGAATAGATGTAGATTAGAGATCTACCACAGGACTGTAATCCATTCAATCTCCTCAAAATTGTCTCTCTGATAGCTGCTGCTTAGTCTTTATTTATATAATCAGGAGACTGTCTACAGTGTTTGAGAACTTAGAATTTAATATTCCTGAGAGATACAGAATTGTATTGCAGCCATCCTTTGACTTTACATCCTAATTTTTGAAATGAGTTGGGTTTTTTCCTGGTGCTTGCAGATGGGTTAACACTGTTACCTATCAAGTATTATGTTACTGTTATAGAGAAGTTAAGACAAATATTTAGACAACAAAGTGTGTGGATTATTGAGTGGAATGGCTGAAATGCAGTAAATATATGTTCTGCTTTACTGTACAAAGCAAACAAAACACTGCACCCGAGGCTTTCAATAGTCCACACTCTCAAATGTGTTTTGCTTGGAAATGCAAAAAAACACACACACAAAGCAACAACTCAGCCAGTCAAAAAATTCTGGCTATCAACTCCCTTTTGATCTTATCCTTTTGGCCTTTGTACCTGGGTCCCATTTCTCTGGGATTTTTTTGTTTTCTTTCTTGTTACCCATGTGGCACCATACGGTGAGCAGAGACATGCCCTGCAGAAAGGTCTAGGGAACTCATTCCTCATCAAAATAAAATGGGCTAGAAGGAGGATGGAAAACAGCTCCAAGATCTTGAGGACCTGAGGCAGGCAAAGAGGAAAAGACTCAGCTAGATCCAGAAGGAGCATGACAGGCTCTTGAAATTCCACCAGGGAAACAACTAAACACTGATCTCTGGAGAAACCAGCTTCCACAGATGAGCTCTAGCACTAGCACAGGCAATTTTCACACAGAAGAGAACTCAGCAGCCATGGAAAATACTGAGATAAGTTGTAAATTTCTCAATCTTTGCATTATACTTGGTGTTCCTTTCTTATGATTTTACACTCTGTGCATCTTGAAAAGCTTGAGTGTCACATTTTATCTTTGTAACTGATTTTTTTATCTTCCTGAAGTTTTCTAAGCAGAAAGCTAAGAACATTTTTTTACACAACTAATTGAAAATTTCTATTTTTGTTATATTCTTATAGAACATAAATCTGGTCTTTGTATATGTGAAATCATATTTCATTTTAAATTATTCAGTTAAAATTTTCAAGCTCAGTTAAACAGGAAAAATGTATTTTACCTGAAAAATGTTGTCTGTCTCTATGTCAAGTTGTTTTGTTTCTCAGACACAAGAGATGGTGAAAAAAATAGTAACAAAGTGGGAAAGAAGCATATTATGACAACTGAAGCAAGGTGTTTAATCTGTGAAGGGAAAATCTACCCACTTCCAAGCGTTTCTGTTGTGAATTGCACAAAACCTTCCCAGAAGAGAGGGAAAAGATGAAATATGGTTTCATTATATGGGAAACTGGTGATCACTGCACACATGTCAAGATACCTTTTGAAACTCCATTTTAACTACGTTTCTGGGTTTTGTTTCACCACTAATTTTTATGCTTTACTTCAAATGAAAATTTATAAAAGGACCAGCACTAAGGGGACAGGGTAATTTATTTATGTACCATATATACCTAAATCGAAACACTCCAGCTGAGAGTGACTTTTGTCAAGGAACAAGCTGAATGCATGATTCGATCCAGAAGCTGTGTGTGTAAAGGGTGCATAAGTGTGTCCTGTGACCCATGGGGTCCTAGGGGAACACTCAGGTGTGTGGAAACATGGTTGTGGGACCTAAGGTGAATTCACAGCCATGACTGGTGCTAGGAGTTGGAGGATTCTTCTAGGAGGATGGGGAAGTGGTAAAAAGGATCACACAAGCTGTTTGCCCTGTTGAGTAACTTCATCAGCACAAGCTTGTACTGATAAGGAAAGGAAACAATCTTTTCCAGACTCCAAATACATCACTGGTGTAGTACCCAAAGAACAGTGTAGAATTAAAGCCTAGGGGGGAAAAAAAAAGGAGCCTAGGAAAGAGGTGGGTTTACACTAACCCTGAGTCCTTCAGAAAGGAGAACTTTCTCAGAATGTCTCTGCAAACTTAGTCATACTTCTGTTAAGATGTTTGCACTGATCAGTCCTGTCCTTCAGCCTGGGTGGGCTGAAGCTGCAGCTCCGGGCTCACACTGTCACTCAGGAGCTGCTCCAGGCTGCAAGGCTGATGTGTCCTGTCTGCAGGAGCTGCAAACACACAGTCCTATCACAGGGGTGTTGGGAGAGGCTGCAGACAAAACTTACACTGGGTGTTTTAAGACAAAGCCAGCACATTTAAAAGCTCTTTAAATTCTAGGGCTTTCAAAGGGTTGAGATCTTCCCAAGTGGTTTGTGGTCAGCAGAAAGCTCTGGGTCTGACCCTGCACAGGAGGAGCTGGGGCCAGCACCCTTCACTGCCTGGTGTGGGGAGGCATCTCTCATCCCATGAAAACTTCACTAACACAAGGCCCTGTCTGGCATCTGAAGATGTCATATCTCTACTTTTCCATAACTTATGTTGGCATTCAAGCCTTAAGCCATGCAAATTATAGAGTACTTAATTATAGTCAGACCATTTTGCAGTGCTGCTATGCCATCATACAAAAAAAAAAAAAAAAAAAAAGTTAACTTGCTACCTTGGTAAAGCTTGAAGACAGTTTCTTATTCTCCTTTGCGATGATTATGTAAATGTTTGTTGTCATTATGTTAAAAAGAGATTTTTCCAATCCTCTTCTTAATAGTTTTGTTAATCCCCACCAATATTAATGGCAAACAAAACATGCATTTGATATATTCAGGGACTTAATGACAGAGTCTGGAGGGATTTCAGGTGTCTCTATTTTTGGGGTAGATAGCTTGAATTCACTTTAAAAACAGTTTGCAATTTTTCAGAAGGGGCTGAAAATCTTCCTTCTTTTAAGTTTCTCATGCTAAGTATTCAGAATTATGTTCCAAAACATTACCCTTTCATGTGTGGAGTGTGAAATCACCCTTCCTTTCCTATGAGTTTCAGGTTAATTAACCAGTGGTTCTGCATGACCAGGGTAGTATGTAGTTGAGAAACCAGATTTTTTGCAACAGGTCATAGGGAGCATAAATCCTGAAGCCCCTGAAAGAGGAGGGCAGATACCATGGCAGAGGTGAGTCTCAGTCTGAATGACTCTGACCTCCTGCAGACATTTCAGCTTCGGTGCTGTGGGAAGCACCACAAACACCACTTTCAGCCAAACTTCCAGCCAGGGCTGCAGTGAAACCCATTGCTGTAATGGGCAGGAAAATCTGGATGGGTTATTTGTGTCTGCAGTCTCCATCCCTATCACACCGTGGGCTGCTTGAGGCAGTGAGTCAGTGTGATTTCTGAGTGGTTAAAGCCATTTGGATCTCAGCCCTGTGACCTGTAGCTTGCTCAGGGTGTCCATAACTAGCTGGCAGTGCCTGGCCTGTCAGACCTTATTATTTAAAAGGGATTACAGGCACAATACCTCATATGGCTGCAGAGGCACTGATGAGGGGTAAGTGGCCATGATCATGTCATGGGCTGCAGTAACAGAGCTCGGGGTGTCACCACTCTGGGCACAACACTACTGGGACCACAGGCTTTTAGTGACATTGTCTTGTGGAAGTGACTGATGCCTCTGGACAGAAGAATGTAGTAAAGCTGTAATCAGTGCTGCTCTGAATGCCATGTGCCTGTCTCATTCTGTCAAGTCCTTCAGCAGGAACTGAGTAAATCTATGCTAAGCTGTAAGATTTTGCAGTTATGGTACCTTGCCCTCACATGAGGTCAGAGATGATCATAATCCCGTATCCTCCAACATACCCCCTGAATTCCCCCTGTGGAATGCACTGCTCGAGACACAAAATGTCAGAGAAAGGGGAATTGAGCAGTTTGACTGATCTGTGCTTCTCAGGAACATGGGCTGTGTAGATGGGTTGATTTCCATGCAGCAATCTCAGCCCCTTTGTTGGTAATACCCATATTATGCTTGTGCAGTGGCCCATGATTTCTTTAGGAGAGGATTTTACTTCCCCACCCATCAGCTGGCTCAGCAAGTAAGGATGTCTCTACAGGTAAAGGAAGTCTGTCTGCCAGGGACTGTAGTGGAATGGGACCTAGAAACAGCAGACCCTACACAGGCATGGAAAATAGTCTACCTTCCTAGATCCAAACAGCAGCTGCAATGGAAGACAGGCATGGATGAAAATAGTAAAGCAAAGACATAGTTGAACACATGGAACAAGCAATGAAGTTGGAACTGGGGTAGCACTAGTAAGTGTTTATAAATGGCTCTTGAATATTGCTGAGGGACAAGGAGTCAATACAGCATGCTGTTAAATTTTCTGTAATATAAATGACAGGTGGCAGCCAGGCACAAGTGAGGGCACAAGTTTTGTGGCTAGGAAAAAACTGTGGCTGCAGCAAAGCCAACAATGCAGGAGTTTTAGGAGCAGGAGACATATATTCTTGTATCTCACTGTATCTTTTCCCTGCTCTCTTGGAGATGGTTTTTGCTGTGGTAGTAGAAGAGTCCTTGGGCTGGCAAGTGTCATGTGTGGTACCTGACAGGGTCCTCTGTGAACCAAAGCTGGTGCTGAGCTCTATCTTTGCTCCACAAGAAATCCCATTATTTGGGAGCTTGACATATAAGGCAAGTGAATAAACATTTTAAACTAAAATGTGAGAGCATCCTCTATTCCCAAGTTATATAATTTGAACAGAATCTTGTTTTATTAATAGTATGAGAGGGAAACAGCTGGAAATTGTGATCCCCCTTGTTGGTCTTCCTTTCCCTCCTCTGTGTCCCACAGTACATGGAAAGCATTCAGACAGGCGAGGAAAGAGGAGCAATTGAAAGGGCCTTCACCCATATGAGCAATCTCAATGAACTGAGCACTGAACCTAGAAATACACAGAGCTTTTTTTGATGATGATCAATCAGAGAAACAGCAAACTGTGCACACGTTTTAGTCTTTTTCTCTGATGGGAAAGGATTTTGACATGAGGAGTCCCAAGGCATCCAAAACATCCCACTGTTAAAGGGGTAAGCAATAACTGCATTTAATTCTGCTTCTGCATGGCTTTGCAAAGTCTGGGAACTGGCCTGAGACTGCAACAGAATTACTGTTTTTTTCAGGTCTTTCCCTGACTGATATCTCCTCTTCTGTGAGAGGTGGTTCCTGTGCTGTCTTGTCTTAACATCTTTTTTCCACAGACAAATTTCTCACTGTCTATGAGATCAGTAAAACTTTCTGTGGTACCTGGATGGGTGACAAAGGCACTTCGAGAAGCCCTGCTTGAGTATTTCTCAGACCTGACCTATCTTAAGAGAAGGATCTTCACAGACTTTATTTGTTCACAACACCAGAAATCTGTCTGGAGGACATTTCATGATCTAGTTAATAATGTATGTTCATGAAAGATATATCAGGGGACATTAGCCTGTAGTCTTACAGCACATCTGGCAAAATCCGAGTGAACTTTGGAGAGAGCTAAAAGAATGGCTTAAAATAATATATATATAATAACAGATATTTTGTACATGGCATAAGGAAACTTTATTTAGTAAAACAAAAAAGGACTACAGTGGACACATGAAATGTAAAGAATTAATCCCAAAGAGCAGAAGGAAGTTTGTTTTAATCAGGAAAAATTCTTCAGACTTTGTTCACCCATTCAGACTATGGGGGTTTTTTGTCTTGTCTTGTCTTGTCATAGTTCTTGGTTTCATTATGATGTTTACCCTCCCACTAAACTTTAATATCTCTCTGGAATCAGCTGTAGTGTGAAAATCTTCCAATACATGAAGTACAATCCAAAGAAGCATCTTTAAACTTTGGCTGCATTTACAGGTTATAAAGCAGCCTTACAACATCACAAATAAACCAAGACCTAAAATTTAAATCCATAGTGTGTTACAAGGATGATATATTCCCATGGCATACACCACTGAGACACATTTAATACCTGTTTGTATTTCTTTGCACTTTTTTTGGTACCAGACCATGAAAATATGTAGCAAATAAGATGGTTACTGTTGTGATAATGTCAAAATGAAATGTATCACTTGAAATTTACCAATTTCCAGGCTCCTTGGGTAACCTGGTGGTGGGATTGATTTCTTTCACCAGAGCAGATTGACAGCCACATTTCTAGGAAGTGGATTGCAGGGGAGAAAGAGAAGTTTTATTTTGAAATGCAGTGTGGCTGTTTTGTTTTGAAACATGTCAGTCCCACACTTTCAGAGGGGGTCTGGGCCTCTGACAAGTTCTCTGCAGGTGGGAGTGCATCAGACACTGACAATGCCCTTAAGCTCTTTGCTCTGTTCCCTCAGTGGTTTTTGACCAGGAGGTGCCACACTTTTGTTACCCAGTGATAATAAACAATCTGTGGCTAATGGAACGTGGGGAAAAGTGGAGCTGACGCTCTTCATGATCTGCTCAATTTATGATTGTGAGGGAAATGATTTTATGGTACAGTTTCTCCCCACCCCTAAAGCCATGTCCCTATGAATATCATTTAGGCACTTAGATCTTTCTTCTTTAACGCCCTTTAAAATTAAGGCACTGAATAAGTCCAAGTCACTGTCTCCCTAAAATTTTGTCCTCTCCTCTCAGGGAATTCATTTGCAAAATGGGCACACTTGGAGCTCTGCTGTGCAGGAGTAGGAATTCTGGTGAGGAAAGGCACAAAGCAGAACATAACTTTGGCTATGACCTTCCTCCAGCTTCCTGCTCAACGCCTGCAGGCTTCAAACTCTGCTTCTTTCTCTTCCATTCCACAGTTGGACTTCAGGGGATATTTCAAGGCAAAATGCACAGAATTTCTAGTCCCTTACACTGAAATATCTCAGTCTGATAATAACAGCAACCTCAAAATATTAGTTATTAAGAATCACTCAATGTCAGGGGGAAACTAATTCCCAGAACAGTATTTGTAATAAAAGTAAAGGTTTCTGGACTACAGAGAATAACAAACATAATCAATAAGCTCTACTGGAAATTGTAGCCATGTGATTTTTGTGTTATTTTCGTAAGATATGAAATAATGACTGTGTTCAAAATGTGCAGATTTTACTACCGGCAGAACTTCTGATCATGGTATTGATAATTAAAGGAATTATTTTAAATAACAAGGAAGAAATCCTAAGACTATTGATCACTCTGTATCATTTATTTTCTGCCTTCATGTTTACTTATCTCTTGAAAGATCTGCTTCAGGTATGCAGCAAGGCTAGTTAATACAATTGTTGTCTGTGCTATAAATGAGAAAATAATTTCTTTCCTTAAAGAAGATGAAGCAAAGAATAATATATGCACGTCCAAAAGATAATGAGGATTTAGACAACAGCTAATGAAACTTGAGTGAGAAGTGATGAATCACAGAACTCTAGGTCAGGGAGGAGACCTGTGTAAATCACTGGTTTTTCAGTTTACTGTCAAATCTGAAGAATGAGGAGAAAAGAACTGTTTCAAGTTAACCTCAAATGTGTTGTTTATCTGTAGTCAAAAAGAAAAAAGAGAAAAAAAGAAAAAAAGAAAGGTTTTACTCTTAGAAATATGAACACAAAAACCTTTCTTCATCCTGAACCTAGAAGTTTTATTTTGAATTTGAATACTAGTGCTTTGTATCCTTTCATTTTTTTAAAAGAGAAAGAAATCGTAGAAATATACCTTTTTTTTTAAAAGCTGTATTTGCATTTTATATGCCAATATATATGTACCTGTTTTCCCCGGTCTGTCAAATGTCGTTTGAAATAAATGTCTGAGGCTCAGTTCTCCCCTTTTTTGGTTTATTTGAAAAAATACAACAGACCAGTGAACATGGAAACCTTTCATAGATGTGTGAACCAGCAGTTAAGTAGGCATCATTAGCCTCCACAATTTTCAGGTATTTTGAGGGGACCATGAACACTGGCTGCATTTTGAAAATCTCCCTTATCAATTTACAGTACTGCTGTTTTAATATGAGAATTTAACCTTGTGAAGAAAAGGCCAAATGGGTTCAGTTCTCTTTGGAGCAGTCACAGAGTTTAGAAGAGGGTCTATAATTTCCCAGTGAGAGAGTGAGCTAAAAATTGGGCTCTGGCATCTCTCAGTATTTGAAGCATTATTTCTTCAGCCAGCAGGACCATGACCAATTCAGGGCTTGCTGCATTATATTTAAATGTTTACATAGACATCAGTGGTCTTGGGTCAAGTTCAGAAGGGTATCCTGTGTGTCCATGCAAAGAAATGATACCACCTTCTTCAGATAATATATTTTTTTCTAAAAATTGAATATATATTAAATGAAATCAAAATTTGTGCATATATTAGTTTCATAATAAATGTAATAAACTGCTAGATGTCTATGAATTAGGACTAAACCATCACCTGGAGATTATACAACTGGCAAGAGATGTTTTCATGTTAGAAACAATTCTGGAATAAAGACAAGTAGCCATAAGGGGGGGAAAAAGGAAGAAATAAAAGTGATTGTCTTTCAAAGTCAAATCAAAATTTTCTTCCTGTCAAAGAAATGGATATAGCGGAAAGATTGTCAGATTGCTAATATAAAAAGTACTAGATAATTTGGAAAATACATGAGAAAGACATAAATGGAAAAACTGTCAGCATTAGACATCCCACCCATGCCTTTTCAATGAGACTGTATCATCTGAAGTTACTTAATAAAGACAACAAATATTCTATCCCTTAGATAAAAAGCTGTGCTGCTAAAGACAAACTAACCTTTTCCTGCTCTTTTGTTCTGTAATTGTGTGTAANTTGGTAAAAGAAATTTGGTTCTCCCAGGGTCTGTATATCAATGTGTATAGCTTGCCATCGGATTGCAGGAGATTCATTGAAATTAACCTCTTCCTGAGCCCTTGCTTCCCTTCCTGCATGCAGTAATCCACGTGTTTTCATTCTGGATTGCCTCCCTAGAGCTAGGTAGACAGAGCAAGAGTGGAAGTCGAATTGTTTTCCATTCTAGGGGAGCCCAGAAGAGATAGAGTCATAGAGAATGAATCACTTCTCCATTTGAGTAATGTCTTACTTCTCAACTGGTACTTCATATGCTGAGGGATGAGGCCTATATGCCTCC
>WEIU01010594.1:29732-45022 GCA_013389925.1 Aegithalos caudatus | reverse complement strand
AGAGGAGAGGAGAGGAGAGGAGAGGAGAGGAGAGGAGAGGAGAGGAGCATTGCAGCAGCCAGAGATGGAAAGATGGGTAGTGATAGAGGTGGCAGCAGCATGCTTCGTTTTTGTGCCACAGCCCTTAGCATCTGTGAAGGAGTGGTAGGGTGTTGAGGGCTTCAAAACAGATTTGCTGAGACCTCTGAGCACTTCAGGGCACAGATCTCCAGATCTGCCACAGACTGCTTTTCTTTAAGTGATCTGCCATTTTTCCCCTGCTAAACCAATGTCCAGAAATCAGACTAAAAATACCATTAGGAAAATATTCTCAATCATGAAGGTGCCTTGTTCTTTGCTGTTTGTATTTTTATCTTTTACCTCCCCTTTATGTGTTTTTCTCTTTCATGTGCCACTAATTATCAGTGATGAAAGAGATTCTCCTTTGCTGATCCTTCCCAGTCAGGACTGGATATAGCAAAACTGAACCTCAGCAAAACTGATGAACCTGAGGTATATCATGAATACCACTGCAATCTGAGGCAAGCACAGCTGCCCTGGAAGGAACTGGCCTGTCTAGCAGGGCTGGTAGAAATATTAAAGTTCTGCAGGTTTCCTTGGACAGGGACAAATCAAGACACTAACTGTGTGTGATGGTTTGTCTTTGAAATGCACCCAGTCATGGAAAAGACTGATACACAAATTAAAGGCTGAACTGTGCCTCCCTAGGCTATACAGATAAATTTGCATTGATCTGGGCCGTGACAGCTCTTGATTCCACAATCTTTCTTTGAAAGAGATGGTGTTGCAACTCTAATGTTAAAAGATGGTGTGAATGGATGGTTTAATTAGACACTAAACAACATCATTGCTCATGTAGGACAATAGGTGTGAAAACAAGGAAGTGACATTTGTAAAGAACATATTTATACTTATCTTCTCACAACAAATGCCTCTGTCCCATGAAAATTTTCAACTTGAGTGGGGAATCAGTTTATATGTAACCATGGATTGTTAATTATGATGTCTGTGCTTTGGTTTCCCAAAACATATTCAGGGCTAGTTTAACTCAGAGGACCATTTTAACATAGGGAACATTACCCAAAATTGGAAGTGAGATTAAATACAGTGAGAGGTTTTCTCAGTGTTCTAATCTGTTATACCTCATTTTGCCCTGGAGATCTTCTCAGATGAAGTTCTTTCTTAAGGTGTGGTAAAGATGGGAGAAGAAGAGCTCCAGATCAACAATGAGCCATAGAAACCCTACAGACAAAATGTAAAACATACAGTCCTGTGGTGCACAATACAGATTTTTATAGTGTGAGGTTTTTAAAATAATAGAAAATTGGTTAGGGAGGTCACCTGATCCATTCCTTGCCTAACATTTAAGTTGTTTTATTACTGAAAAGTGGAACCACTATGCATGAGGATCTCAGATCACAGAATGTTTATGCCACTCTTGCATTTTCTTTGTGCTTCTCCTATTTTTGCAGCCATGGTTGCACTTGGGAATCTGTAAGGCCAAAATCAAGTGCTAGAGGCTATTTAAAAAAAGATAGGAAGATAGGAACCATTTATCTCCAATGATTTAACATATCATTTATTGTAGTGATAAAATAAGATAAAAATTAAAATATGCCCATGTAGGGTGTATCATCCTACACAGAGAAATGCAGCATGTGAAAGCACATCAAAAGAGTTTTGCAGTGGGAATGCACAATTGAAAGTGGAATGATACAGAATGAATCCATTTGTCCCTCTGTTTTATGGTATAACCACTGCCTTGTAACATCCAATTTCTTTCTACACAATGCTTGACCCGTTGCTATGCAAACGAGCATTTTGCTTCCCTTTAACAGATAACTTGTTGTTAAAGAAGGAAACAGGAAGGATAATAGGAAGTGTGAAGCAATATTTGCAGTAATGATCACTGTCAGCCCACCCTATAAGTTGTATCACTTGAAACAAACTTGGAAGTTGGCACTGTGAGAGGAAGTGCTGGGAAGAAAAATCGAATAAGCAGGGGATGGACGTTAAACAAGGTGGAAGGTGCACAGAGACCCCTTCTTCAGTGCCTTGTATCAGTATCATCATGCCAGAGCTATCATTCCTCTAATTGCCAAGGGGGTTGTGCTATATGTTGGATAAATGAAAAAAAGACTGGTCTGAGCATAAAGGATACACTCATACCCCTCTACTCGACATTTTCTCACATCTGTAAAAAATTATCAATTTGTAAAAATGTATCATGCTCTATGCACCTGTTTCCTTATTGGTGAGTGGAAATGAAGGCTTAATACCTGTCAGACCTTCCAGCGTTCTCACACACATTAAAATAAGTCTCTACCGTTATTGTTATTAATCTCCTTCTGCATTTCAGCTAATTTTGTTCTTTGCAGGAAATATAAAATGAACCTGATAGGTGGAGCACAGAAAATGGGATGGTGTTCAGTGTTCCTCTACATCTCATAGCGATACTCTTGATCAAGATATTACCTTGTCAGCTGTCAGCTTGCTAAGAGGAAGTCAAACAGGGAGCCAAACAAACAAAAAACAACAACAACAACAAAAAAAGCAAAAAACTCCCAAAACTTAGCCAAAACCCCCTAAACAAACAGAAAAATTCCCTACTACAACCAAAAAGAAAGAAGAAAAAAATGCCTAGAAAAGAGAAAACAACCCTAATAAAATCAATCAATAAATAGTGATGTTTTGTAGAAACCAATACTGAAAGAACCAATACTGAACACTGAAAATGTATGTCAGTTCCTATTCTCATGGTCCATCAAATACTACTATTCTAATAATCTGTCAGGTCTAATCAGAGGGAGTCAGACAGCTGACCAAAATGTTTTGTGCAGCTGGGAGCTTCATGTCATGACCAATCAGGCACTACTGTCTCTATCACTTTATGATGATATATGTTTTAAATAAAGCATGAAAAACTCTCTGCTGAAGGTGTACTTTAGAAGTTTAGTTTTTACTATTTTTGTAATAATTTGGATTTGCTAATCAAAAGTTCTGCTTTGCTTCAGTAACCTGAGCTGCTTTAGTGAGATAAAAAAAGGAATGTGAATTAAAGGAATGATGCAGCTTCTTCTTAAAGAGTTTAGGTTATTTTTTTGTTTTGTTTTGTTTCTTCCCCAGGGTCAAAACTTATTTGCATGGTTAGGGTGATGCAACTCATTTCCACAGACATCTTTCCTTACACTTTTGAGAAGCCCACTACACGTTAAGTATAAATCAAATGTAATTTTGTTTAAACTATGTGGTCCAAATTTTTCACTTCATGTAAGGCTATGAAAAATACCCTGATTTATGTTGAAGATAAACTTGATATAGTGGCTATTTCATTAAAAGAACCAAACAAAAAACAAAAAACAAACCAACCAAAACACAAAACAAAACAAACAAAAAAACCCCCAAAAATAAACAAAAAAAAAAAGGAAAACAACAAACAAACAAATAAACAAGCCCCTAACAAACATAAGAGTATAACCTGATGTTCTGACCAGGGTAATAATATTTGTCCCACAATGAATAAGCGTCTTAAGGCCAGGATGCACACAGACTTTCTAAGAGGGCAGATTAAAGGACCTTGGCTGATGCAATCACTGCACTACCACTACCCCACCCAGCTTTGGAACTTCACGTCTCTGAAAAGAGTTAACCAAAATTCCAGCTCAGTTCAGCCTCCTCTGAACATCCCAGCAATCTGGACTGGAAATATTGATACCCACAGTTACAAATGACAAAGAATTTAAAATAATGACTAGACAAAATGGCACAAAACAGGAGCAGGGAAAAGCATAAACGCTGAAGAACTTATTTACACTCTGTTTTTGTTTGCAGATCTATCTGCCTCTCCTGAAGAACAGTTTCCAAAATATTTTTGTTTCCACTTTAGATGATTGTCTCCTGAAGTTTCTCCATCTCTTCCTTCTAATCTTGAGTCACAGTATGAACATTTGACTAAAAACGACTAAAGGAGAAACAGCCCATTGGGGGAAATAGAAAGATTAATTTAGAACAGTTAATAAAATTAGTTTCTTCCAACTTTTTCTTCCACCTATAGATTACAAAGTACTCAAAAGCATAATTGGTTTTATTTTCTCACAGACTTCAGGAAAAAATCTAGTGAAAACTTCATTTAGGAATAGTTGACTTTAAGTATCTGAGCAGAAAAAGAAAAGCATACCCCCTCCAGATCAGTTATTTAGCCACATAAATGTCATGGTATTATTCATCTTCTTGAGCTTCAACATTTTTTTTCTTAAAAACACTCTAGCACAGTAGCTGTCCTCCTCCAAGTACTCCATGAAGATTTTAAGCACATTAAACAGATAACAGACTGATGAATATTTATAGTCAGATTTTTTTTCCTTTTCTCCAACAAATCTGTAGAAGGCTCAGGAGAAAAGTCCAGGATAAAAGTAATTTTGGAAAAAAAATATTGAACTGCATTGTCTCCTGTTGATGAAACATCACTTTCTGAAGGTTTTCCTGTAGTCACCAGAAGCAGATTTTTATGAATATTCCAGCTCCAAGCCTTTGTTCTCAGTCTGAACCCTGTGCCACCATCCTTTTACAGACTATACTCTAGGTTAGAATGTTTTTTATCCTTTTTATGTACATCAGTAAGCTCTTTACCTTGGAGGGCCAAAGGATTCCTTGATTTGATAATGAATTTTATTTCTGTAAAAGGTGTCTGGATGGACTGCTACTGTTCATCAATGGAGAGCAAGGCAGATAATCAGATGTTTCCCTAAATATTGTTGTAGGATTTAAGGTGGGTTCCTCAACTATTCTTTTGCTACCTTGCTGAACCAATCATACAGAAAATCAGTGTCTTTTTCCTTGGGGTAGTGCTATGACATTTGTTGTTTTCCCCTCATTGTTTTTGCAGCCACAAAGGCATTTCTCCATGCTCCCTCCTTGCCTGTAAAAACAAACAAACAGTCTCCTATAAATCCCGCTTTGCGTGTCAAGGAGCAGGCATTGGGATCACAGCCAAGAACTGTGCTGAAAGAACTCTTGTCTGCACAGAGTTCTGCACCTGCCACAGGAGTGACCTGAGCCACGTCTGAATTCAGGAAAAGTGCTCCTTTGTGTCACCAAGGGTTCCTCAGATCCACCCCACTTCAGAGAACCTTCAGCTACATCATGAAAGTGGAAGTATTTTATCCTCAATATATATGGAAAATTGTTGTAGAAACTAATCTTGTGATCTTCTAATCTTGCATGAGATGAGCCCACCTTCTTGAAAACTGTACTTTCCATTTGACTCAGAATGTACAAGAAATATTTTGTGATGTTTTATCTGAGGGATCTTTAACCTCTTCTTTTTAAATACATATTACAGATGTTTCAGTTTATCAGCTTTCTGTCTTTGTGCAGGGCAAAGTCCCCTTGACCTCTTTTTCTGATCACTTGGTGAATATGAGATTTTTATCTTTCTAATATTACACAGATCTTTTTATTTTATATTTCCTATATACCTCCTCCACCTTTCTTTATATAAACATAAAAAATTTGCCAACCTGAAGGCTACAGAGACTACAATTCCATCTCTACCCAAGGCTCTTCTGAATTCTGGGTTTTAGGATTCCCTCTCATAGATCAGCATACAACAGTTAGCTGTCCTCACTCTGTTTCTATGACAGTCTAGTAAACAAAAAATGTCATTCACAAAGGGAAAAAAAAAGCAAATTACCATTTAGCACTTCATAGCTTTTTCCATTAAGTAAATACTGATAGGCTTGAAAACCACAAGCTTAATTCTATCTGATAAATTTTTAGAATTCCTTTGTAGCCTAAGAGCTTAACCCTCAATGACTTAATTTTCTTTGCAGCTTAGATGCCCTTGGAAATATTTCTGGTTTTTGGAAGAATATAAGAATTATTTCTACTTTTTTGCTTATAAATAAACTCAAAAAAAGCAAGATAAAAATGTTTTTTCCTTAAATTCAGGCAGAACAGGTAAGATTTTAAAGTTAAAATTATTTTCAAAGATGAATCTTAGTCTCACAACATTTCAAATACATTGGCCCACTGAACATTTGTGATCTGTCTTGAAACTTGATATTAGTGTCATCAGGTGTGAGGAATCTGATAGTGGAGAAAGTATAGATTTACTCTCCTTCCTGAGTCTCTTCCTCTTAAACATGTACTAAGTACATTGGAGAGGCTCAGAAAATGTTGTTATGAATACTTATTCATGAGAGTGAGCACTGAGCTCCCCATGGCTTGAATGCTGCTAGAAGAGCTAGAGGGCTGGCACAGGCAAAATATTTTAAAACTTCTCTTTTCGTAGTGTCCAGGCAAGTGCTTAAACAAGTTACTTCAGGGCAGGATAATGGAGGGAGCCAGTGAAAGTGCTTCCATCCCAGCCTGCTGCTGAGTGCTCTGTGGTTGAGCTTTCTTAAGAGAGAGTTATATGTGTTGGAGGATTGTAGCTTCTGGTGATCCTGCCTGTCAGGCTCAGGTAGTTAACTTGTCATCTTTAATAGCCCCGGTGTGGGGATTCCTGAAATAATTACACCAAGCTAATTATCTGAAGTCTGAATCACTGCAGATGATGCTTGACTGGTTGGGGTGCAGCACAGACTCTTCTCTCCATCAGCCCATTTATCTGAGATGAGTCAGGAAAAGAGTGATCTCATTACTCTTATAAAAACTATTCTGGGATATGGTTTAGTCACAGAGATTATATTTTTTTTTTCCAGAATAGTTAATATAAACAACAAACTCATAACAGTGGTTTAAATCAGGTCCCTAATGTCTGAAGAAAAGCCTTGGAATGACCTCCAAGTTTTAAGGAAAGTATTCATGTCCTTAAAGTATCACTACCATGCAAGGAAGCCTTACAGCTGAAACTGTCAGATTTATTAAAGCTCAAAGAGGAAGCAGAGGGATTACTTTATTTTTCCTGATACTTATCCGTATCCTGAAGTACTTCAGTATTTGTACATCCCTTTGGAGTGATCCAGATTTACCTTGTTCTCTCCAACACTTCCTTCGGCTCCCAATTTGCATTACCAAATATAAGAAAACAACAAATAAAACAAAAATGTGAGAGAAGGAATCAGATGGAATCAAACTTGATGACTTCCCATGCTTCTGATGAATACTCTGTGGCATTGGCAGGTGCTGAGAAACTGGAAGTTGTGCAGTATTTTAAAAACTTTCTGTATTTTCCACAATCAGGAACAACAGTCTGAGTAGACTTGGAATATAATATAATTCACAAACTGGATGACGTGGGTCATGATAGATTCTGTAATATAGATGTACATCATTGTCATTTCCTATCGGCCTTCTCTCCATTTTTATATGTTTGGTTCAGTACCATTCACTACTGAATCTAATTTAAGAGAAATTCCTACAATTATTTGTCTTCAGCGATACCAAGAATTCCCCTATGTAATTTCTGTGAGGGAAGTTGAGATGGATATCAGCCATTTCTTGTCCAAAAGTCAAAGGGGCTGTTTCCATAAAGCCATTAGCTCCAGATTCAAATTTAGAGAGAAGAGAACAATCACTTTAAATATTTAGGGCTATTTTGCTTTCAGCTATTTCTGACATATATATGGCAGGCTAAAAAGGCCTAAGATTTGAAAGCTGTAGTGGATAATACCTGGAAAAGACTAAGTTCTGATGCCCAGCTTAGTTAGCTCTCCTTATAACACACCCAGGGCTGGAGACAAAATTATTAAAAGATTTCATCTCCTTAAAATGGATACTTAATCCTGACTCTTAATTTAGAGGCAGCAGAATAATGCAAAGTGTCAGGTTCTCAAATTCAAGTTTTTTTCAAATTAAAGCCAGAAACCAGTTGTTGTTTCTGGCTTTAATTTTCTGGTGTTTATTCTTGCTGATACTAAAATTATCTTCTGTGCTTTTATTTCTGTCTTTTTCTTTCCTTTTCTTACAAGGTTCCTCTGCATTTCAGAGCTGCATTAATTCGATTACTTATCAGTCACGTAAGTGCAGTCTTCCACAGCATCAGGAGTGAATACAGACTCTATTTTACTTGTCCCTGAAGTCCTAAACCCAACATCTTTTCAAAAAGCAGACATTTTTCTTTGAAACCTGCTGGCTCCAACAAAAATTTCACCCAGAATTTTTCACTGGCTCAAAGGCTGGATAGTAGACTGAGAAACAGGGTTTATAATAGGCAGATGTATCAGACATTCAGCCTGGATATAATGAACTGCAATCCTAGTCTCTGTCCTTTGTTGTATTTCTACCCTATGCAAGAGACCTTTCAAGCCATGATCTGACCTCAGTGTCTCTCCAGGAAGTGGATTTGGTGTGTTTCAAAGTGTTTAATTCATGTGTGACATTCGGTTGGCAACAAGGAAACCATCTCTCTAATATCTTGTTTTGCCATTCATCTGTGATGCAGGAGTTGAAGGCAGCATCTTTCCACCAGGGAATGTCTCTGGGCAAGAGCAGCAGCTGGAAGTGAGACACAGGAGTAGCTCCAGGAACCAGTGTGCAGGGACAGTGTTTAGTCACTCAATGACATTTTCCACTGGAGTCAAAGGGACCAAATGGCATGTAAGGGTTCTTCTGTTAGTCCACAAAGGGAAAGGAAATGCCTCTGACAAATCTCCTCAAATGAAGAATGAAAGTACATCTAAAACGTTATCCTGGGACTAGGCCAAAACAGACGTTTCGCCATCAGGTTTTATCCATTCTGCAACACCTAACCAGACTACCAAAGTGTGTGCTACAAACGTCTGTGGTAATCCTTGCCAGGTCATTTCCCACAGCAGGAGTTTAAGCACAAGCAATCATTCAATGACTTGAAAGCTCTTCATCACCCACCAGCCTTATCTCACTTTCCTGTAGCTGCATGGTGCATATAGACTGATTTGCTTCACCCACCTTGCTTCTAGGCAGCTCAGAGCTCGTGCCCACATGCTTTACTCTTTTTGCACATCTTATTCTATGTTGGCTTTGAAACTGGAGGCTGAAGTTCCTATGATAGTTTCTCTGTTTGGCCTTAAATGAATTCTTTGATGGAGTAGTGCTTTGCTGTGTGATCTGTCAATGTTTTCTGAATTTCTGATAGGTTCCCCCTTCCATAGGAAAGGGATTGACAGATAAATATTAATTTACAGCATCACATTATGTGTTTCAAGAGCTTGTTAAATATTAAAGAGGCTTGTGCTTGTTCCAAGAATGTCCCAACCTACAAATGTAAGGAGAATGATGCATATTTTTATCCTGCTAGAAAGATGATAATTTAAATCATGTTTAAATTTAAATCATGCCTTATTCAGAATGGAAGGTTCTTAATACTGTACATGAGAGTGTGAAAATACACTGTATATTGAGGAACTCATGTTCTTTATTTGTTGCATGAAAGCCACCATTGAGACTTTTCTGAAATTCACTAAATTAAACTAAAAATACACTCAAGATCTTCACGGACTTTGAATCAAAATTTTTTTTCTCTTTTTGCAGTGACCATGGAGCGTATTCCCTAAAAACAAAATAGTGTTTTGTCTGCTGCAGTTCTGTCCTTTCACTTGACTCATGTCTTAATTATCTGTGGAGGAACAAGGTAGCACCCATGAGAGTATTTTTCTGCTTGTACCTCTTGTCAAAGAGACCGTGAGAGATTCAAATCTGGGTAAATGTCTGCCCCACTTAATCTCTGCTGCATCAGAAGTAAATGTTGTTCAGCAATCAAGTCTATATCTTGATTATAATGAATGGATAGACACAGCTTCAGGTTGATTTATCTAAACACCTCCCAAACTCAGGCTGGGAATCTCCATCCCATTAGAGATTCCTGTCCTTCCAGGTACTCCAAACTTTTCTTTACATTAGATATCCCATTCTTAAAAATCTCGAAGCAAATTTGCATTGTATTTTACTTCCACCTAAAGATCTAATTTAATCTACCACACAGAGATATGACATAGGTGTGCAACAGAGAGCTGGTAGTTCTCAGGGCTATAATAACTCACTACCTTATTCTATAAATAAGACCAGGGGCAAGGGAAGGTAATTTATCTTTGCATTTGAAAAGCACTGGTATTTTGTAACTGGAAGAAGTTAAGGAAAACACCATTTGATTTGCATGATGAGCGACAGTGTTATTGGGAATAGCAAATTCTCTTCAATAGAAGCACTCTGAGCTGAACAATACATTCATTAAAAGAGCAGTTTCCTGATTAGACAGTGGAGCAAATAGCTTTTTCCCATTTTGCCATCAGATCCACTTTACATAAGAAATAGCAGAGAACAGGGCATATGTTTATCTGGCTGCCACTTTTCCTGTGGGTGTACAATGACAGTACAGATTCTCAGTGCCGTGGTGGAGCAGAAGGAGGTGATGATACTAGATCTGTGTACCCAGAAGCGTGCAGAAAACAAATCTGATGGATTTTGCAGGCAGGACTAATGATTTAGGTTGGCTGGATTTTTCACCATTTCAAATTACTTGACAGGATAGTTTTAAAAGGAAGAACATTACTAAAATTGAAGTGATTATGAGCAGGGCCTGACAAAAGGAGAATTTTACTGGGCTGTTGTCCTTTGCAGCCATGACCTCAGTATTAGGTGGTTTGCTTACAGTATCTCTTGTGGGGATTAATCTGCAAAGAGACCTATGTGACTCACAGATCCCTTACCCAAGACTATGAGAACCCTCACTTGAGCTGGAGATTACTTACTTAAGATTACTTGTACTCACAGAGCACATGAATCTCACTTCAGTTTGATGGGATGAAGACAGTCTGTCCATCTTTTAATGTGTTTTATTATGAGTGAGCAGATATAGACATAATTCACCATATTACTCAGATAATATCTGCATTTATTTAAGGTACTTAGAGGTGACTCATATAATAACCACATTTATAACACAAATAAAATAAAGTAATAAGCCAATAGGTTCAAATGGTTAAGTCTTCAAATTATTGCCACAGATATAACACAGCAATCCCAGCCAGGCAAGGGAGGGGATTGTCCTGCTCTGCTCTGAGCTGGGGCGGCCTCACCCCAAGTGCTGGGGGCAGCTTTGGGTGCCACAGTGTAAGGAAGGTATAAGGCTGTTAGAGAGTGTCCAGAGGAGGGCAGTGAGGATGGTGAGGGGTCTGCAGGGGAAGCTGTGTGAGGAGTTGGGGAGGTCTCTTGGTGTGCTCAGCCTGGTGTGGTGAGACCCCATCATGGGCTGCAACATCACCCTGAGGGAAAGAGGAGGAGCAGGTACCGACCTCTTCACTCTCCTCATCTGTGACATGACTCAGAAACAGCATGAAGCTGAGTTGGGGGTGGTGTAGGCTGGATATCAAGGAAACTTTTTCACCCAGAGAGTGGTTGTGCACTGGAACAGGCTCCCCAGGGCAGTGGTCAAAGCACCAAGCCTGACAGAGTTCAGTAAATGTTTGGACAATGCTCTCAGGTGTGTGGTGGGATTTTCTTGGGGTGTCCTGTGCAGGGCCAGGAGTTGGACTCAGTGAACCTGAGAGATCCCTTCAAATACAGCATAGTTCAAACCAGTGTTTCAGATAGAGGTCATGTGCAAAAAAATTTTTGAAAACTAGTGAAAAAAGCATGAAAATGTACTGCTTAGAATTGTAATGATCAGGAAGGGAAAGAATCAGATAATGAGTGAATTAGCTTTCCTTGCACAGAAACATCAGAATGAATTGTTTATTTGGAAGGATAATGAAAGACTGAATGAGGCAACAAAGCATGGAATGTGAAGAAGAAAATAAAGGGATTAGAGGCATACAGACTTTTGTATAAAACCATTGAAGAAGGGAAAAAAATAGAAAGAACATAGAAACTGATGCAGCAAATAGAAAGGAAAAGAATCCATGCCTCTAGAATGAAGGCCCTACAAAAGATCTTTTTTCTAAATCAAAACAATAAAAAAGAAAGTAAAAAAGGATAAAATGCTGTTGGAACAGCAAAATTGTACCATTACCTCACCAAAAGAAAGAAAGAAGATAAAACTCAGAAAAGAAGAGTAAACATTAGGGAGTGACAGAAAAACTGTAAAAAAGTGGTAAAGTGTTTTCCACACTTTACTGTATCTCCCATTTCCTCATGCATGGCCATTATTTCTGTTGTTCCCAAAGTTGATCCAGTGTCATCACCATTGCCAGGGGTTTCCAGCAGCCCTTACAGCACAGAGGTGTTTTCAGTGGTGTGGCAGTGGGATGACATTGTGCAGTAATTTAAAAAGAGGCGTGACATGAGTAATTATAGATCTCCTCAGTCTGATAGGAATCAATGGAATAAATAATGGAATGTCTAGTAAGGGATCCTGATTGTTAAAGAAATTAAGGATTTATAGAAGAAAATATTCAAACTGACTGGATATTTTTGGAAAACGTTATGAAGTTAGACAGCAAAATCAAAATTGTTGATGTACACACTCAGGTAGAAGGAAAACTTTTACCTTGGTATCTGATGACTTCCTGATTAATAATTGAAATAGCATGATATCAACAGACTAGATTGTAAATGAACCAAAAATTGCTTAAATAATAATTCTAAAATATTCCAAGTAACAGGAAATCTTGCTGAGCTGCTCTCTTTACTGTGATCCCATAGGGCTTGGCTCATATCTCAGCACATTTAAATTTTTTTCTCATACTTAAATAAATTAATCTTCTGTCATAACTTTGAAAGAATTTCTTAGAATGTCTAATTATAAAATCATACATATAAAAGCAGGATACAAACCATAATTGCAGATGAATAGATCTTATTATAGGAAGCACTGATAAAGATTTGAGGTTTATGGTGGAGAATTGTAATTCCCAATGTAACCAGAGTGATAAAAATGGTTACAATAATTTTTAAATATGCAACTGAGGAACTGTTGAATAGGAGAATTAACATTCTCTCTTGCAATCAGCACTGAAGTGCCTGGTATTGGAGTACCACATCTTATAACCTGTCCTTTAAAATGGGAATTTAAGCAGCTGGAGCATGTTCAGAAAAGACTGAGAAAAATAATGAGTTAGATGCATGTCTTTGAGAGTTTAATCTATTTCAATCACAAAAAATATCAGCTATGGGTGAGTTGTTTATAATCTGTGCACTTGGGGAAGGATCAAAATCATTAGCAATTTGGGAGTTCTGTTACTTTTCTTTTTTGTTATGCTTCATCCTAAAGCAAGGAATATCCTCTTCCTCTACAGTGTAACAAGGAAGATTCAGTCAAGAGCAAAAGTGGGATTTTTAAGAACAGAAGCATTCAGTCACTGTAGAAATGTATCCAGGCAGTTAATGCATTCTGCATCACTGAAAATATATATAGTAGTGTTTGATTTTTCTCTCAAAGAGATATTCTAACTCAAGGACAGCTAGTGGATGTGAAGTGGGAATTAAAAAAGAGCAATCCAACAGCCTGTGTTAGGAGGAGGTCAGATTTGCAGATCATGATTTGCTTTCCTGGCCCTGACATCTATTAAACCCACATAAGCATATACTCAGGAAAAACTTGACGTTGTCACCGAGGCCTTTCTGCTAGAAAAACGCAGGTGACCTGGCTTTGTGGCTGTGTAAGATATGTATCATGCTATAGACAAAGAAAATGCAGCAGAAATCTTATAGAGAAGTAAATAATAAAAAAAAGAAGAAGCAGTACCCTTGTCCTTGTATCTCTCAAGTAATTTTAAACATTAAAAAAAAAAAAATAGTTTTAAGGCAAAGCTGTTACTCAAGACCTGGGCACGTAAAGAAGTGCTGACACTCAGGACCAGTCTGAGAGATGCAGCATGGACCTCATGCCTAGACAGGCTCTTAGTGGTTCAGGTATCTCAGAGTTTCTTAATAATTACACCTCACTTTGTTAGAGCCACATATACTCAAAACCCAGGGTAAGACCAACACGCATATAAAATTTGAAACAGCAAATACTTCTTAACAGAAGTTTCAGTATCAGCAGTTTTGCTGCAGGAAGAGTAGGAAAAGCATTTATGTGGTGGAAGTAATGGTAGCCTGCATCACTGGCTCTGAAGCTTTGCTTTGAGACTTGGGGGAGGACTTCAGGACTTGTGGTCCATGTGCAACCAGGATGAGAGGGAAGTTGGCATGTGCCTGACACTGACAGGTAGTGTTGCTCTGTAGAGCTTCCTGCCCTCTGTCACTGAGGAACAAGGATAAAATATTCCCTCTCTTTGGATCCCTGTGTGCCACTTGTCCCAGCTCTCCCTGTGGGCCCTTCTACCCTGCCTGCCTCCTCTCTCCAGGGAAGGATGCAACAACCACTTCTTTGTCAGGTACAGCTCTAGGCACAGACTGACCAAATTTAAGAAGTGTGCTGGTTGTTCTGGAGTCACACCCTTCCAGGGAAGAAGGGTGTTGGCTTCAGCTGTTAATGGTTTCCTATACTTATGGCTTCAATTCTCTCCCTTCACCCTAAAGATGTGACGCCGACCTGCTTCACATCCAGCAGATTGGCAAGGCAGTCAGAGAGCAAGCAGAAATTTTGCTAATGCATCCTGCACAGACACTGTTTTCTGCTTGTGTCTAGCACATTTTACTAAAGGTACCAAAAAAACCCACTGCACATTTCTGTCTTTCACAATAAGGCTCTATGCTGCTTTCTGTTAGGATGCTGTAGCAGGATGTCTTTTAAAAGTCTGTAGGATAAAGAGATAATATAATGCTATACAAACTTTTCCCAGAGAATTGAAAACCATTTGTATCATTATGTAGGCACTTCCAGTAAGGATTGTTCACCTACAAAACATCAAATTCAAAGGAGCTATAACACTGAATACAAGTTCCTGTAGTCAACAGAAGTTACATCCATATGTACTCCATCTTTTAATCTCATAAGTGACAGCTGCTGCTAAGATTTTGTGACATGTGATACTAGGAGCAGGGAAAATTGCCTGACTGAGGAAGATGTATGCACTGATGTGCTTTATCACGCAGAAGTCCAGAGGCAATCTAGCAAAACCAACTCTGTTCAGAAGCTAAATTCAACTATGGAGTTGTGGAAAAGCAGCTCTCTCTCTGGATCATTAGTGTTGTGCAAGGGACACTCAACTAATATCACAAAATGAATTGTATAATGCTAGTGCTTCATTAAGAGTTCCCACTCTCAGTAGTCATTCCTCATTTATGTCCATTCACTGGTGTCCTCACAGGCAGATGGCTAGAAAGATATTTAGGCATGAAAAGGCAAAGAGATGGAATTCAGAAAAAAACCCAACTTTGCTCCTGGCTGGTGCATCAAGTAAGCTGCACCTCAGCGCATCGTGCAGCTCCCTTGATAGTGCTGGCAGCAGGCAGATTGTTTTTCCCCTGAATTAAATACATTAAAA
>WEIU01010594.1:5736-23276 GCA_013389925.1 Aegithalos caudatus | reverse complement strand
AAATTTAAAAAAAAAAAAAAAAAAAAAAAAAAAAAAAAAAAAAAAAGCTTTACTTTTAGAGAGTAATTTCATTCACTTCATATTTGCCCCAGTCTAAGTCTGTGAAAAATCAAAACCTTTGCTGTGGCAGACACATGGCAATTTATTAACCCACTGTAATTCAGCAGCATATGGGGATGAAAGGGAAAGGAACAGCACCCTGGGAGCACCTGGAGGACACAGAAACTTGGTCTGAGCTGAGATTTGGAGCTACTGAGAAAAAAATTCCAGTGACCTATCTTCAACCTCCTGGATGTTGAAAATCAAAAACCTGTGAGCCAAGATGGGCTTAAATGCCCGTGTTCACACTTTCACGGTGTTTGTCCTATGAGAAGGTGACACCTGGTTGTGCTGGCACTCTGCCTTCCTGTGGACACTGGCCACTGCCCAGGCCCCACCTCTGAGTGAATACAAACTGCAAGATCTGTCTTTCACTATCAGCATTGCTAAATTTTACTGACATTCTCTAAACCCCACAAAGTACCTCTGAGAGCATTCGGCTTTTCCCTACAGAAGCTGGATAAGGTGAGAAACATAAATGTCCTGAGCCAGACAGAAAATAACTTGTTGGCAGAGTCTGGGGTAGAAATCAAGTCTGGGATGACTTCTGCCCCCCCCTTTCTTCATCTCACTACATTTTCACATGCTGAAAAAAATTCCCCTCAAAGGCATCTGTGGAATTTCTTCAATTGGACTATATTCATCAGCTAGCAATTTAAACAAGAAAGCTCTTGCAGAAAGTTATTAGGCTATTAGGGAATAGGTCAGAGAGTAAATTTTGTCAGGGAATATGTTTAGAGGGTTTTTTTTTATTGTGATTATTTCTGCAGCAGATTCTTGAAATTGCCAGAGACACCATTTTCCTTCCTCTACCAGAGGCCCAGCAGCTTGTGACCCAGATGCAGCATTGCAGACCCCCAAAGGAGACACAGAAAACTGTCTCTGAACAAGTCCATTTTGTAGCTACTTGAGAAATGTTTAATAACTATCTAAGTAAATCAGTGCTTTCTATCTACTGCATATGAAATGAAGCCCAACTACAGATTTAAGCCCTTTGAAAAATCAATGCAGAATCTCACTGACAAGATGTAGTGATTTTCCAACTGATCCATCTATGTATATGCTCAGAACTGCTTAGATGGAACCTTTTTTTTTTGGGGGGGAGGGGAAATTACATTCTTAAAACCCATTCTAAGAAGGCCAGTCTCGATTGCCATTTGTGAAATAGCATTTTAGTGCTGAAGCTCTGGAAAAAAATATGCCGGTTTATTAAATTCCTACTGCTCTTTACAGGATCACAATAGTTGTCTTCTGTTAAGGGAACTCTTACTACAGTAAAATCTACTCTGACTGTTTAATCCATTCATTCTAGAATACAATGCATAGAATAGTCCAGATGGTTCTTTGGTCTCAGTGAAGAGGACTCCACAACCTCTCTGGTCAGTTTGTTCTATTTTCTGTTTTCTGTTGTTGTTTTAGTATAAGTCATTAAGTTTGAATGAATGATGTGGAAAATGACTAATCAGAAAATCTGTGAACCCCAGGGGCCAAAAAACAGTGTAGGTAGGATTTACAGCAATAAATTGTAGGTAAGTGAAGACCAGATTTTCCCACAGGTGCTCATACTCCAACTGTTTTTGGCTTCAGTTAGGGTTGTGGGTGTTCAGAGCTTCTGAAATCCATCCTCCCGAACTCACAGGCCGGGGATTGCAGCACTAGCTCAGCTCAGAATAGCTCTCAGGAGGTCTGACTCATGGGCTCTTGCTCTAATTGCCAGACGTTGCAGAGTTTGCAGGGAAATTACTATTGTTATGCAGGAAGGGTGTATTTGACTGTATATATAGATCCATACACTTGACTAGTGTAAATTGCAGTACTTCCATTGACTTGCATCAGCTGAGAATCTTATCTTTACATTTCAGTAACAATTCACATAAAATTCTGACTTTTTAAAAGAAACTGGGCTTGCTGGTTATTGGTTTATGATTCCCTCTCCCATCATTGCTAACTGTCCAGTCCCAGCAAGTATGTATAAATAGACTTACCATCATGCTTTCTAATTAATACCTGCCTTTGAAATTAATTCACAGGTATGATGACAATTATTTCTTGATGCTGCAGATAGTAATTATCATTGGGAAGTAATGAGCGTTTGAGCAAGGGTGATTAGGAAGGGTATTTAATTTATTTTCTTTTTTATGCTTTGTATGTTGATTCACTGTTTAAAATACAAAGATGAACATCCAATGAGGAGAGCATCCAGGCTTATTGGGAGCAGACACATGTTCCTAGCAGTAGTTCTTTAAGCATGTGAATAGCAGCTTGCTGTAAATGATGTTACAGAAGTGAGGACTGATGCACTGAAGGGCATTCTGTAGGTGGAAGCCCACAAATCCTAACTCCTTGCTTGTATTTCCCATCACACTAAAACAATACTTACAGCTATTAATTGCTTGTACTAAAATATGGTGGCTTCTCCATTTTCTTGGATGCTTTTTTGTGGGGTTCCTATTTCAAAATAATAATCAAATTGGACTCTCTCTTCTGAGAGAAAAATTGGTTATTTTGTGCAACATGAAAGCAGATGCTTGCTAATGACATAATGCAGTTCACTGTTGCATGTAGTACTTGGGTTTTGCTAAGTTAGTCCTGCAAACTTGGAGTAAAAGAGAAAATTTCAACAGCTATCTGTAGCAAATGCAGGCATAAGAAACTGCTCTGCAAGCAAATTCTGATTAACAAATTACTGCCACTTCTTCCCTCTTCCTCACATGGGCATCTTCAGCACAGATTGCTTGGAGGGCAGATAAAGCAGCTGCAGAAGAAAAAATCCCACTCATTCCAAAGAGGCCAAATGTTGAAGTGAGGCTACTTCCATCCTAAGTAAAAATATGGCTCAACTAGAAAGGGACCAGCATTGTTTCCACAGGGTATGGTTTTATTGCTGTTGACTTTCCCTTTTTCACATCAACTTCAGTGCACAAGTATATCCACACTTCTTTTTTTTATCCTCCTCTATTAAACAACAAAAGGCAAGCTATACTTTGTACTGACAGTTGCTCTGAGAACTGCACTTACAGATTGTTGTAGTTACAGCAAATTCAAAGTTGAACTGTAATGGCTGCTTCTTTACTGCAGATGGAAAAACTGGCTTGGAAAAAAAAAAAATTAAGAACAGGCTGACTTCTTTGTCATAACAAACAAAACCTGAATCTGATTTTGAGGAAAACTAAAATACATGAGATTTGAATCTTGTAAAAACTCACCAAAAATAAAGTCCTCTTAATTAATTTTTACTAATGTAAAACATTTGTGTGTGTCTGTGTTAAGGCTAATTCTTCTTTGGACTTTTGTTACTGGTTGTTTTTCCTTGTGTTAGTGATTCCTGATGAAGGAATGCAAGGACTTTTAAATCCCTCTGGAAAGACAATAAATTAAAAAGTTAGTTTAAGCAAAATTTCATAACCATCTTGTATTCTGCAAACCTTTTACCAAGCTTTGCTTATTCACAAGGTTTGGGCAAACAGACTCATGTTTTCCAGCATTAATCAGAACAATTCAAGCTACAACCACTTCTGAAGCAGAGAAGGGGATCCTGGTGCCTGAGTAGGATCTCTGGGCCCCAGCTACACTCTCGAAAGCAAGCCTCACACAGCTTTTGCCACTGCTGTGAGCCATGTGGACACATCTCCAGCAGCATGCCAAGACCAAGGTGGCACAAGAGGCTTGTGTCTGGCCACCAGAATAGTTCTCAGGATGTCTAGACAGGAACTGACACTAAAATCCCCTCCAGGGAAGGGGTTTTCATGGTTCAGTTTTTCCTCCCCACCTTGCTTGATCAGTTCTGATTCTTTAAAACATTTTTTATTGACCTACAGAATGTTCATGTCATTCCTGACCTCAAGGAGTTTTCTGTGAAAGGTCTCTCTGGATTTATTTTCTGACTTGTACAGGCCTTTCCCAATTGCTTCTACACCTTGATCCTGCAAGACAAAACCCTGCTTCCAGAGGTAGTTAGGTTTTGCTTTGATTCGTTTGGGATATTAAAAAAAATCAAAATTGGGATTTCAATCCTTCAGCACCGGGCTGAATTCCCAAGCTCAGTAAATTTGTTCTTCTCTCTTTGCTCATTATACACTCTGTGTTCAGCCTAGCACCACCTAAGAAATGTCCTCAATCCCTTATATAACTCCTGAGAACCCTCACTTTAATCAAGGCATTGAGAAAGCTCTGGTCTGAGAGTAGAATAATATCTGGGTTTTCTTAAATTTCTCTCCAGTGGTGACATTGACTGTCTGTAACCTTGGAGAAGTCATTTGGATCTAAGTGCACTTGGATTCAAAAGCATTTAGGTCATAAGAAACAAGGCTGTTGACCCACATGTCAGTCAGGAGTGAGTGGTGAGGAGAAAATGAGCCATAACTTAATATGACAAGGTACAGGGTTTTGTTTAGAGGAGCAGAAAGTCTGGTAGGGATTTCAGGCAGAGTCCAGAGTGCAGGCAAGTTTGAAAGTTCATGTGGAACTATCCTTGCAGAGCAATTACCAAGTAAGTGTCTGCAGAAATCTCTCCTGAACCTGATTCTAATCCCTGTCTTTCTTCACATGCAGAGTGATGGCATAGAGCATATGAATTGCAGGAGGACAGCAAATTAGGGAGACCTGTGAGCACAGGGCAAAATTCAGAATGTTTTTTTGCCTAATTGGAGAAAAATTGTGATTCATGAGAGACAAATACAACCACCTGCGCTTAGGAGTAATTGTCTGCCAAAACACAGAGTGGGGAATGACTGATTGGAAAATGATATCTAATTAACCTGGGATATGGAGAAGAACTCAACCTTAATGCCAGTTAACAGTGCTGCATAAAGGGCAAGTACTGAAAGAAAACATGTAAAAAATAATAGATGTTACAAGCCACTTGAGATATTCCTTCTTTGGGTGCTTGTAAGGCATCAGTTGATTCACTGTATTCATTTTCAGGTACAGAATGTGAAAAAAATAAGTGTGGGGATGTCCAGAATCTGAATAGCATTGCTATTCTAATTGATTGAAATGACAAAGTGTAATGGACAAATTCTTAAAGAATTTCAGTTTCATCTCCTGGTAGCTAATTTAGATACTCTTAATAATTAGCAGGTCTTGGAAGGAGGGCTGAGAATCTTCTCAATCTGCCTGCTCTGCATAATAGGCTACTTGGGCTTTTCCAAAATATATAATTGATAAAGCTGGGGAAAAGGGAAAATTCCACTTAAGGAAAATTCTTGTTTCAACAGAGGCTCAATTGTCCTTCAAGAGGAAAAAGGGGAATAATAATTTAACTTTTCATCACTTTCTTTTGATATATATATATAACTTTTCACATCTAGAGTTAATGGGTTTAAAGTGTGATTCTGGTCTCTGGCACCACAGGAGTTCTGTGTTTATTGTCACCGTTTGGTTCCAAGAGCAACTTTGAAAGGGAATGAACAAATAAAGACAAATAAATCTACCTGTCAATCACACAAATTCATCTTTAGTCAAAATTGGCTCCTCTCTTTCTGACATTACTCTTATCACTCAACTGTCATTCTTCATCATGCTTCTTATTTTACTTATTAATTGCCCTCAAAGGTACTGAGTGTTTTTCAGGAAATCCTTTTCTTTTGCCATCTTATCATGTACAGCTATCTTGACCTCTGTGTGATGTATGACAAATAAAATTAGGATGTAACCTCAGGAAAACCTTATCATAAAGTTATAAGAACAATGTAGTGCTAGAAGATATCTAGCAGAAATGAAAGAGACACCTTCTGTGACATTAAAAAAAATTGTTTTAGAAAGAAGGTGGAGAGAAATCTATGGAAAGGGGTAACATTAGCACCTGTTTTACCTTTGCTGTTAGCATAAAGCTTGTACTTTTGTTGATGTCCAAACCCCCTAATTGTTACAGGGTCCTTGTGTGACTTTTATGTACAAAACCCAAGTTGAATGAGGGAGGGAAACAGTGACCACTGGTAAGACCCCTTATGTGAAGCAATAGGAAAATACTGGTAAATCTGGGTCTTGCCAAGTTCTAGAGACTGTGTGTGTCAGCAGCCAACTCTGGTGAGGTTGCAGAGCTAAAAACACTGAAAAAGGGCAGAATTTTTTACAGCAATAGATGAGCAAAACATTAAGGATATTTAAATGTTTAATTACCTCAGAGAAATTGCTCCAAATCTCTATTGTGCTTCTTCTGGAACAAAGCTCCGGAAACTGAGAAACTTTGCAATTTCTCACTGATGCCCTGAACCATGTATTTAAGAAGCTTACTCTAGACCTCTTTCAAAGTGGAATGTGACACAATATCTTGATTCTCTGAGAGAGAGTGCAGGGATACAGTACAAATGTGTTTTCAGCTCTCCTGGTCAAATCAGAACCCCTTCCTTTCCAGCAAAGGGATTATAAATTTTATGCAGTAAATTCAGATAAAACTGAATACATATAATTAAAAGTATTAGTAGGGCTGTGATACAGGAATTGCTAGATGAAAGATGAATCAGAAATTTGTGTTGAATATTGAGGAAGAGCTTAAGACCATTAGCTTCCAACCAGTGGTTATGAAGCTCTTCTGAGCTGTCACTGCCAACAGTTGGAGAACAAAAAGTTTTAATCTACAATTCTTTTTGAACTGAAAATTTACAAAGAGCCAGTACTGCTGTTAGTGCTAACAGAGATGAAACCAGAATAGCACTGGGTCAGCACACTGTGATTTGGGGTGCTCCCACTTTTGCTCTTGGCTGAAACCATCCCAGATGAAAGGGCCTGTGCCTGTGCTGACAGTGTTGTGCAGTGCTGGGGGTGGTAGGGGAAGCTGCTGCACTATAAGAAGGCACATTGTTCAGAGGACATATTAAATTAAGGATCTGTTTGGTTGCCTATGTGGAAATTAAAGATCCCAAGACAAGTTTTTAAAGGAGTGGAAGATAAACCAAACAATGATTTGCCTTCAGACCCACTGACTTATTCAAGCATCAAACTCATTACTTTACAAAGCTTGTGGGAATACTTGAACAGTGCATGAAGTACATTAATCCATCTTTTTTTAATTTTTTTTTTTTTTATTACCTGGAACTGTGTAGGTTATACATTCTCTCAACTCTTCACAATGCTTAGCTTAATTCTGAGCAGACTGAAACCAATTCAAAGCCAAATCAAAATATCTCTGGAACACAGAGGAATTTTCAGGCCGAACCAAGAGTTTTGCAGGCATGCTGGTGTTGTTTGTCTTTCTGTTTTTGTGATTTGAGAGCAGTGATATCCTCCACAATCACAGCTGCAGGCTCCAGCCTGTCCTGTCCCCACACTGCCTCATAGCTGAAGTGGTGGCACATATCTGAGAGCCACTCACACCATGTTTCAACTGCAGATGCTGAGGACAGGCCAGAAGGTTTCATTTCCTATCAGCTTTATTTCAGTGCAGCTGTCCAAAAGATGGTAAAATCTCAAATCTGAAATAAGATGATCTTGACCCTCCTTTATGAGAAAGTAAATCCTTTGTTGTGGTATTTGTGACAGGACACTTGCATTCTGTGGTGCAGACACTGAGACATAAAGGCAAGTGGGAGTTATCTCAGGGCTCAGCTCAAAAGACAGGCTTGTTTGGGGGAGCAAATGGCAGAGGAGATGTGAAGGATCCTGAACTCTGATCCTCCTAAAATCCATTGGTTTTATGGATTATTTTAAAGTAAGAATATACTTCTAAGTAAGAATAATATATGAGCCTATATGTTCTCATATTTCATGTGCATATATATATGCCTTTGGCATATTTGGAATGTCAAGGGTTTTATTGTCTATCTTCTAAATAATGAAGATAGCTTCTGAACGACTTTAGTGTCACCCACATTTTCTAAAGCCTTCTGAGAGTTTCTAAAATCTTCTGATTTTCTGAGGTTCTTTTTGCATGTTTATAGGTTGAAGTGGAGTCCTTTCAAGGACTCTGTAGGAAAACAATCTATGTTTACATTCTTTTCTCAAGGAGACACATTTGATGGACTTTTGTCTCCACCAGTGTGGATGGAGAGGTGGTAACTTCTCCATCCAATCCAGGGGTAATCCCTGGAAAACTATAAAACCTAAGTGGCAAATAAACTTTCTCTCTTTTTCCTGCCTTCGAGCTCACTGAGTTCTGTGCCTTCATTTCTGCGTCATATCGTAACACTTTAGGACAATTTTTAATTTTACTATGCACTCCTTGAGTTTTGACCTGCAGAGCAATATGTAGCCATTCTAAATTACAGAACATTAAAGCACTTGATACTTTTCATAATAGAAAATCATAGAAGTTGAAAGAAAATATCCATAGAAGTTAATTAAATCAAGAAAGGTATTAATATGAGAATACTTAATGAATAAAGTCATCAGTATCAGAGAAGCAGGATACTTACTATGTAGAAATAAAACGCTTTAGAAGACATAAAATACATGAGATATGAGAACTCTTCTTAGATTGGAGAGATAACTACTGTACTCTTCTGTAGGTCAGATGTTTTGGAATATAAATCAGAAAATCTTCTTTGTCTGTAACTGAACTATAATTATTTACTGCAACTGACAATCTGTTCCTAATACTTTTTGCAGTGAGCTAAGTATATCTTATAAAGCAAAATGAAATTATAGGTTGCATCTAGGTATTATTTTATGAGTTTGAAAGTTTCTTGTCTGAAAGATGAAGCCAAAGAATCCCTAGAAATAACTGTTTCTCCTCAGGATTGTCTGAATTGTTCCCATCACAGAAGAAATTACATGGAACTGTTTAAAATATTGGACTGGCCCAGAAAGAAAAATTTGGCTATGTTAGTAATGATACTAACCACTGGCTTCATTAGAATTAGATGGGATTTACACTGATGGATGGGAAACTAGAGTTACTGGCAGCATTCAAGGAAATAAAGAGCAAAGGAAAGCAATGCAGTTTACCCAAACCCCAAAATGTGTAGCAGAGATGCAAAAGCATTGTTAATACTGTAGCTCCATGCATATCCTTACTGGAGTGGATAAAAGGGTGTGGCAGAAGCGACCTGTAGGTTTGCAAGCTAAGAAAAGAAATTTCAGGGGAGTCTCTCTTTCAAATATCTGCTGGGCCCAAAGAAGTTTGACAAAGTTTGGGTCCCAGTACACTTTGTGTGAAAAGAACACCTGCAGAGTAACTGTAGGGAGGCAGTAGCTGACTGAACTATAATTATTGCTCATGTTGAAGCACACTCATAGAAATAATAAGATTTCTTGATGTGTGTTTATTTCCCACTGGTACACTGTGTTGCATTATGATAGCTTTGCAGTCACAGTGTGCTTGTTCTGCTTGAAGAAGCACATTCATTATAAGCTCTTCTTTTCAGATGCTTATAAATTCCTGGAAAAGACTAATTCTTTGGCCTGACATTTCCTTTGTTCCGGTCAAACAAAAGGTGCTGATTGTTTTCACTCTTTTTCTTTCTGTATTTATTAAAACATATTTGTTACTTTGGGGTTAACAAGAAAATAAAACACACCCAGTTGGTTATCACATATTCAAATAATATTTTTATCCATAACTCAAACTGTACCGAATTTTAACATATTCTGTCTTAAGTGGACATAATCAGGATAAACTGTGGAAACCTGAAGAAAATTGTAATGAAGTTTGTAGTAATCAGAAAACTTGTGCTAAATGCCGTGTAAACTTGATCCAGGATTCAGCCAGTTTCAATCTTTCTTTCAAGTCATAAGCATGAAATTTCCATTTTTACAGAGAGCAAATTTTGTTTACTTAAATGAATTGAGCATTTATCTTATAATCCCTACTAAATGGTTTTCCTGAAAAACCCAAGCAGATTTTTGAGGCTGAGTATGGCTTTCAAAATTTGTCTCTGTTGGCTATTCATCTGTCCTCACTCGCTACACTGCTTAAATCCTGATTTCCAATATATGCTTTGTGTGTCTGCCACGGCTGACTTGTCTGGAGCATCCCGCTCAGAAGCACAACAGCAGTTGTTTAAGAGGTGTCATTTAGCTTGTCCTAATATTAACCACTCCTGACCTTCTCCACACAGCCCTCCTACCTCTCAAGCCCTGCTAGGGTGTTTAGATAAAAGTGTGATTATCAGAGCTTTCAGTCCAATCAATCTCTTCATGCTTCACAGCCCTGCCTCATGCAGCACTCTGCAGCCTGCACTGTGTGTGCCTGCCTCAGGCCTGAGCTGGGCATTCAGCACCTAAAGGGAACAAGAAAAAAGTCTGGCACATTTATTTGGTTTACCATATCAATTGAAGGCTAATCTGCCAATTTCTCCATGCTGCTGCTATGAACTGAGCAGTGTTTATGAATGCAGGTGGAATTAAGCAGATTGAAGTAGAATATGCCAGATTGAACAAAACCTGCACCCAATTTTAGACATTTCTGTTTTCACCCCAGAGAAGACAGGAGGTGTACAGTTCAGGTTACCCCATCCATGAAATTTTAAACAGGAAATTTAAATAACTTGTACATTGTATTTGCTCATGAAAATCCTAGGGGGAAGATTTATATTCAAATATATACAGTCATGCCTTTTTAAAGATATTTTTCCTTTAACTTGGTCTTCTGAATTGAACTTCTATATAAATGTGCTATCTCTCTTGTTTCATGAAATGTGTTGAAGTATGAGTATTACATTTTCTTCATGAATTCAGGGATATTCCTAGAGCTGGTATGAATTGTCATAGCTTTTCTGAAATGAGAGAGACTATGATAATTTACAGCTGCTATTCCATAAATGTGAGTAGTACCTTTCAAAACTGTGTTCCCTGGCCCAGATTTACAGTCACCTGGGGAACAATTACTCTGTATTGTATATTTAGATTCTCATTGTCACATCTTTTCTGGAACTGAGTCTCAGCAGTCACTCCCAGTGCAAAATCCACAGCATGTAACATGATGGCAGGCATGGTCCCACAGCATAGGAACAAAATACAAAGAAATTATGCAATCATGTAGAAAAGGCAGTGAGGTCTGCTGTATTAGGAGAGAATCTGCACAATTACAGTAAGCAGATGTTTTACTATTGCCTTTAGTGGAATATGTTCCTTGTTGTGGAAGATCTGAGGGCTTAATAATGTGATCAATATAAAGTATAAAAGGAGGCAAAGACAAGTCGGAATGGAAAGAGAGACTCATGAGCTGTAGGAAAATATCAAGCATGTAATAAACTTCTAAAGGAAGGAATAAAGGGATGCTACCTCTTATTCCTTCCTGCCTTCTGAAAGCAAAGCTGAGATCCACAAACTTTGTCTGACCACAGAAATGATAAAGAGACTGAATATTTATTTCCAAGAGTAACTTTGAGAAAGTTGTTTCTCAAAGCCTCCATTAGAAAAGTCCAGGAATCTGATTAAGGGTACATGTATTTTGTTTGCACATGGTTTTGTTTGACAAAAACAAAAAGACTGGATACATAAAAAATATGCAGTCAATACATTGTATGACAATCTTTTGGTGAAGATAAGTAATAAAATACCCACTGCCCCAGGGTGTGTGAATGGGAGGTATGAGTTTAGAGCCTACTGTGCTCCTCGATTTACTAAACTTCTCTTCTTAGCCCTGTGACAACATTCTGAATTTCACTGAGCCACCTGCTCTGTGTCATAAAGTTCCATCATGATATAGAAATGTATTAAATAGTTGGGAGTTACTGGTCTTGAATCTCCTAGATTTAAAGACTTCCCACAGATGTGGACCAACGTTTACTGAATGAGGCTTTGTTGTTTCTGGATGGCAGCTGCATCCTTTTGGTCTTTTCTGAGTTATCTGGATCAAGGAAACCTCAAGTGTCCCAAATATCCTTCAGATATATTTCATTATTCCACTAAACAAAGAACCTAAAACCTCAAAGGAAGAAATCACTTTGCCACAGGTATAACAAGTTTTTAAAATGTTTATTTATTAGAGAGCAGTTGCACCATTATGCAGAGAGGCAGGGGACAAATAAAGTGAAGATGGCATAATCAAACCCTCTCCTAAAAATCAGTTTTATATACCCCCAAGGTATAATCTATGAGTTCCATAGAGGGTTTTATTACTATTACTATTAAATTTAATTCAAGTTGTTAATTGTCCATTTCTGTTAAATATATTGAAGTACTTTTGCTCCTTTGACCAAATCATGCCTGGAGTACTACTATCCAACTATGAAAGTTAGCTTGGTTATAGGGTCTTCTAGAAACAGATGAGCTTGAAACCTGAGTTTTGAGGTTTTCTATCCCTATTTTAAGTGCAGTGGAAATTAGAGGTAAATGACCTATCACTAGCTTGGTGCAACTTTAGGTGGCGTATCAGGTCTGATCCTTTTCTCAGTTTTAGCACAGATTTACAGAGGAGATCTGGATATTGCCACTAAACTCACAGCATCAGAGCCTCTTGTAGGTAATGCAGAAGTGATTGCAGTTCATTGCCAACTTCTGATTCGGGTGAGTTATGGTTGTAAAGCTCTTTATAGATCAAATGAGCTATATGAGTTTCACAAGGGCTAAGGTAATGTTCCTTGACTGTGGATCCCCTCAAGAACTAAAAGCCTTTCCTATTGCCACAGCAGTAACTTTTGGACTTTTGGTGCTGAAGCAGACAGACAAGAAATGGACTTTCTTCTCTCTCCACATCCCATTTGACCCTAGAGGTGTAGGATTAAAATTCCAGNAAAAAAAAGAAAAAAAAGAAGGTCTGGTAGACTCTGTAAATCTGTTTTTGATAGATCATTGTCAAACAATGCCCACCTCCTCTTGCCCCTAAGGACAGTGATAGATGTTTGTCTGTGCTTGAAAGAAAAATGGTGTGGGTTTCCCTATTAAGGAAAAACAATCCACAACTTTTCTGACTACCCTATTTTTGAAACGATACTGAATAGATCATCCACATCTGTGATGATCATGGCAAGCAAAGGAGGAACTGGCAGCACCAGGCAGTGATTTTCTGTAATGGAGGTTAGCTGGATGCTTACAGTTCCAAAATGATTATATTATACATCCTTTCTATATAAACCTCATTTACATAACTGAAGCATGAAGCATCTTTGTGCTAAAGAAAGCTAATGTAAAAGACCACCAGAACTTAGTTTTTGCCTAGCTAGCTTGCATGTTCTTTCTCTCTCTGCTTTGAACATCTGGAACTGGCTGTGGACAAGAGTGACATTTCCTAAAGTGCTCTTCAGAAGAGGAGTACTGGGAATACCACTTCTTGTTCCCCTACTTTCCCTTTTTTGCCTGTCAGTGATTTTTTCCTCACCATAAGCTCCTTTTCCACCCTTGCTTTCTCAAAACACCCCTTGAACAAAAAAAGCCTTCCTAGTCTTCCCCTTGCTACACAAGCAAATATCTTGCTTGGTTAATCATTTATCTACAGACTTCCTGTCACAACACCTTTTTGGTTATTTATCCCCTCATAGCACTTTTATGAGATTTTATGTATCTTTCCAAGCATGAAATAAGTACATGCATTTCCAGGAAATATATTTAACAGACCAGTGGGATAGATATTCTCACTGGGGTTAACAGCTCTATCCCATATTGACTCATTATTTGAATGGTACAGGAGGCAGCTGGTTTTGCTTGCAACATTTTGATCTTCTTTTCTGGCTGTTATTTTTTAATAATAGTAATATATGAATTTATAAATTTATGGAAAATATTTTGAGAATAATAATTTTAACTTAAAATCCTAGCCCCCTTAACTATATACACACTTTTGTGTTAATAGAAAAGTACTTAAAGTTAGTGAGAAGTTTATTTTTTGAAGTTTATTTTGTGATAACTGTCTAAAATACTACCCTCTTTACCATACAAGAAGATACAGTTGGGAACTTTCCTCCAACATGCATTCAAAACTTGTAAAGGTGTTTTGAAATAAACTACATATTAGAATTTTTCAAATCAATTACTTCAAAAAACCAAACAAATAAAAAATCCCAAATATGACAGAATGTATCATCAATGTCTCCTCCTACAAAATAGCAATGATAGAGATTTCAAATTAATATGCCAATTGGAATTTTATCTGCTGCAAATTTCAAATTATCTTTTTGAAAAACAGGGATCTATTCTTCAAATAGCAAAACCAGTAGGAAAGAGGTTTTCCATCAGAGCAACATTTGAAACTTAGTCTGAGAAAAATTACTACCTCCCATAAAGACATGTATATTTATGCTCTGAGTGCCAAAAAATTACTAAGTTACTGAAAAACATCTTGACATATCCATATTTAGTGCATGTACTCAGTCATAAGGGTGATCCGTGTTAGTTTAGCCTATGTTGCCTGTAACTTGTAAGAGAGTGACAGTCAAATGCTGTTTGAAAATGTAGTAACTTGTGCCCCTCACAAGTAGAAAGCTATGGTTTGATAATTTATTTTTTTTTTTTTCCCTTGGGAGAGTGAGATTCAACTGCTTGGATACCTGCTTGGATTCTGGTTCCACTATGGGCAGTTAAATTTCCATGGCATAAAGAGATGAATGTAAGCCTTCTCTATCATTTAACTGGGCCAAGAAAGTTGTTGTCCTAATGCTACTTAGACAAATATCCACTCAATAATCAGCACCCAGAATCCTGGGATGCATCTTTTTTCCAATACTTAAGCATCTCTTTTTTTCAGCATTTAAATATATATCTAATTTTCAGCATTAGTTTAAGCTGTACTGCTGTCAACAGGAGAAGAGCATGTCACCAGATGCTTCCTGAATGAGGGCTTTATATCAGCTAACTTTGTCACCATAAATGTTTTTTCTAACATGGGAAAAAAAATCTCCTTTTGGAGGTTTTCTGTGTCCTTTCTTGTCCTGTCTCTTGTTCCTTGGGAGAAGACACTGACCCCCACCCCACTAAGCCATCCTTTCAGGTGGTTGTAGAGAGTGATAAGGTGTCCCCCAAGTGTCCTTTTCTGCAGGCTCAACACCCCCAGCTCCCTCAGCCACTCTTCACAGGTTGTTTGTTCTGCAGGCCCCTCACCACCTCCCTTGCCTTTCTCTAGACATGCTCCAGCACCTTAATCTCTTTCTTGTACTTAGGGCCCCAAAACTTAGTACAGAGGTGTGGTCTCACCAGTGCTGAGAACAGAGGAATTACCAGTTCCCTGGTCCTGCTGGGACCCTGGGAATATATCCAAGAGACTCAGTTAGTGTTTTTTTTTTTTTGCTTTCAATGAGCCTTAGTGATGCTTAACAGACTGTTAAATCATGTAGAAATCCGCATAGCTTTGCCATTTCAAACCTCTTGGTTATCCAGCTCATGGTAGTAATATTGTTTTAAAAATGCATGGATTTAAGTATACAACTTTATTTTCTCATCCACAAGTTTTTCTTTGGCTGCTGCCAGGCACTTGGGTGGGACTCCTTTAAGTTTCTGCAGCAGAACACCAGCTTTTCTTGGGACACTCCACAATGCAGAAGGAAAAAGGTGCAGCTGTGCTAAGCAGACTCACACATCACACAGTCTGCTCTCCCTAATGATATGAATCTTTCCCAGGGCTTGCTGATGGGCAGAACGCACACTGAACCAGGGCTGTGCTAGCAAGGCTGGCCTTAATTATTTTGCAAGTGTTTATAGATTCCCAGTGCTCCTGGCTCCCCTTGGCACTGCGAGGCATGTCCAAATATAGATAAATTGATTCCAGCCTTAAACCACAAGATAGAGATTGCTGTAAGCTTTACATAAAAAGCATCAAATTGTTATTTCTTTTACTTATCTTCTCCTTATTCCTTAATTCTGTTCAGTCTCCCCTTCATTTCAGTGTTCTTAACACATTGCTCCTTTTAATTCACTTCTGGGGCCTTCTGGTTATTAATTTTTGGTTAATTTAATACAAGGGTTTGAATTTGATTATCTGAGAGGCTATTACCCAGGCATGTCTCCATGGTAAAGAGCAGAAAAGTTGAAGTCTAAAATGGGTTTGAATGTAGCACTACTGAATTTATTTGGATAAATGTGGACTCCATCCTAAAACTTTTATGCACTGCCAGTGCAAGATGTAACTGACTTTTTTTTCTTACTTTTTTTTTTTTTTTTTGCATGCATACATAATACTCATATTTTTCTCACAATGATAAAATCAATTCTCTTGGTATTCACAGTTGGGATCAAAACCAGAAATGCCAGGCAGGTTCAAGTGGATTGGTGAGATTTCAGGTCAGGCTTTACAGACCAGATTTATATTAAAATTCACTTTCATTGAAACTAGAGTCAAAAAAGTTTTTGATCTACTGTAGTTCAAGACTTTATAACAGAGTAGGAAGGTACATGTAAAGTTGCATTTTTGTTCTAAACATGCTTTATCCTCAGCAGATGATTCTGTCCTGATATATCTAATTCCTGGAGAGATTTCTGTAGGAGTGTACTCCAGAATCAAAAAGGAGTGATGTTGATGAGGAATTTTTAAAAGACAGAAAAATTGAGTCAGAGGTACATTCTGCATGTTTCTGCAAGAGGGAAGGGACTAGGAAAAAACTTTCCCAAAGGTCAGAAATACAGACACTTCTGTGAGGTCTGACTCCAAAAGCTTTAGCACCCAGAGAGTGTTAAGTCATCACCTGCATGACATTGACTTCAAGTAGAATTAAATATTGCAGCATTTACTTTTCCAAGTTCACCATCAAGTTGTACTTCTGAGGCAACTCAGTCCTGCCTGATGATGTGCTCCAGCCTCCTGTTTTGGGTCTTTCCCAGAGGAAATTATTGCTGTGTGGCACTTAGGTTGTAGCTCAGTGAAAAAGAAACACCAATGATAAAATGATTCTGTTAAATAAAAACCCATCACATCACAAAAAGGCTACAAAGCAGAAACAAAACTTGTCTAAACATAGACAACCCGAAGATTAAAATTAAACATAGACAACCCCAAGATTGAACACAGACAACAGCAAGATCAAAATAACTCTGTCTGACTTTTGTTCTCTCCTATATAATACACAGGAGTGTCTAAATGACAAATGGTTAACTAAGCTGCTGCAGTCCCTATCCTCCACCAGAGATAATTAATCACAACAGAAGACCTATAAAACCATGGCACTCACTTTCCTAATAAAAGAGGATATTTTTGTTTGTCTGTGACTTTTGATTTGGTTTTTAACATTTGATGATACCCAACAAAGCACTGAGTTCATGTACAATTCAGTGGTTGATTTATTTTTCTGTTTATATGTATATATATTTTTGGCTGCAATTTTTACCCTCTGGAATTATTTCTATTTGCTCTTATGGATGTAAATGGTAAATTCTGTGCATGACAAAACCTACTAAAATTGAGTGCCCACAGTCAGGTAATTCCTCTAATAACTTTTCTCCCAAAAGGTATGAGACAATCACACAGCATATGCATAATGGTAGATTTGTAGTCATTATCTCCCAAATGTGTTTGTTAACAACTAGATTCTGGGCAAGCAACCCAATATGCTTGAGTATATTCTGGCTCAAGGACTACCAATGAATGTCATAAAAATGTTATCTTATTTCATCTCAGAGAGGTTTCATTTCAGTTTGTT
>WEIU01010593.1:779-17841 GCA_013389925.1 Aegithalos caudatus | reverse complement strand
ATTTGGGCCATGTCTCCAGTACTACCACTCAGCTGTAAGCTCTATTATTTTTTTTCAGCAAGTTTTTATTCCACATAGTTAAAAGCTTCTTCTGCTGTCTGTCTCAACACATTGAATTTTTAATTGCTAATGAGATGTAGTTTTCCTCATGGAACTACCAACTGAGGTCTTTCACACAGTCTTTCCTTTTCTACTCTAGGCTGACCTCAATGTTTAAAATTTATTTGAGTTATAGTTACTAATTTTATTTCTTGCTGTATATTACTGAAGATACTAATTACAAGTATTCCTATATGTGCACCATAGAGAGTATTTAGTGTCTGCAGTAAAAAAATTGTTCATATTGAAGAGACAGTTCATGACAATTTACCATGTTTTCTCCTGGTTTCACAGCTTTGAAAACTAGCAGCCAGATTTCTAAATTCCCTGGTTTTCCTTCATCTCTTAAGGGTCAAGAGTTTCAATTATAGCAAATTAACTGTACCAATTTAGTATTTATCTGCCTGAGGGTCTTAGTCATTCCATATGTAAAATGAAAATAAAGGGTGACTTTTCATGAACTGTATTGATTTTGTCACAGTTAGATCTCTGGTGGGTGTATTTGACACACCGAGCTTCTAAAAAGCCATAACATAATTAATATTTCTCCTAAGTGCTTTAAGGGCTTTTCTCTGTCTTTAGTTCTAAGTTCCCCTGAGCCTTCACGACTCATCAGGCTCTTGCCTCTTAGAAAAAGAAAAGCAAGTTAATAAGTATGCAGCTATATGTACAAATTTATTTCCAAAGGATGAAAACTATTGATATGATGGCCCATATGTTCAAATTTTGGTAACAGCCAGACAGGGTTAGCAATAAAATTTGTAACAAGAATTTCAAAATGACTGTGCATCTTGGGTTTTGAGAGAGAAACAGATAAAATATAGTGATATCACATACAAGGCTGGAATATATTGTGAAAATTGTCTGGTTCTTATTTTTAAATTTGCATTAAATTTGCATATGTGAGAAAAGATTAAATAACTTGATTTCCCTCTCAAACTAGAAGGTCTTTGATTCAAAAGAAAAGTCTCCAGATAGCCTCCATTTTCAAGGAATAGGAAGTGTCAGTGAAGTAACTACAGAAAAGCATTGCTGAAAAATAGACTCCATTTCTGTCACACACATTCAGTACTTGAAAACAGAATAACAGAAAAAAAGAAAAAAAATCAAAGCTCAAAAAAAAAAAAATATAAAAAGCCTCATTTTCCATTTAAATTGTTTCCTTCAGATTTCCCAGTCTAGAAAAGTTACATGTTTTTTTTGGTGTTTGTGTCTCAAGTTTTGGAAAAGAAAAACTTTGGCATTTCTTGAGCTCAGAACTTCTTTCTGTAAGTTTTTATGTTTACTGACCAAACAACTTCTATGTCTAAAACAAGAAAAACAAATAGAAGTTCACAGCATAATGTTTTTACTCAAATAGATCAGAGTACGATAACATTTTTTATGAAAACTGACTTAACAGATTTAAATCTTTATGTTTCAAAAACTATCAAAATGTTCAGTCTGCTGTTACACTGGAACTATTTTGACTTTGCAAGGTATATTCTCCCCCATATTAAATGTAACTGTGCAGGAATTGGCAAAACTAACTCTAACCACGCACTTGATTTCTCTTGTTCTTGATTACGATGACTGCTGATCTCACACTAATGTGTGGTGCATAGGGTTAGCACCTCTCTCTATATATATACTGCCAGGACTGACACAGATTTGTCCTGAAAGGAGAAAACTGCATTTGTATAAATCCTGAACTAAAAAATAGTGAATTAATTGGTTGTAATCAAAGGTTTTTGAACACTAAAGTGCTTTTGGCATGAGCAGAGAGGGGACACACAGAAAAGCCTCTATAAGAGTTGCTAACTTTTTTATTTTTCCTCCTGTATAACAATTGTTGGTGTCTCTAGTTGTCATCTACAAAAGATAGGCTGGTTGTTTAAAAATTTTATTTCAGCTGCAAAGTAATATATGCATTTTAGGAACTTGCTTTTTTAACAAATGTGGTGTTATTTGTTATTGTTTTAGAGTATTGCATGCAGAAAAACCTGCATGATTGCAGTGCAAAACCTTGCAACCATGAGACTCAGTGTTGCCTCAAAAGTTTTTGCCAAAGGTCTATTATTAAAAATAAGTAAATAGATATGATTGAGATTTCAGAGACTGAACAGACATCATCTCCTATCTTCCATCCTACCTCTTAAAACAGTGATCCCCTTGTCTCAAAACATTTGAGGACTGATTTATTTTAATCCTGTACCATTACCACTGAAGATGGCAGATTTCAGCCTTTAATTTAAACAAATACTCATGTGTGCTGCAAGGCAGAGTCTCTGAAATTACTGTTTGTTCATAGTCAACCTGATCTGCCGTTCAAGAAAGATCAATCTGGAAAAGAACACCTGCAGAAAAAACACTAAGAGGGGACTGGAAACCCCTATTTAGGATACTAAAAATTATTGGCCTGTTTAATCCAGGAAGAGGGGGTGTTTATTGTTCTCTATCATTTGTTCAAGTGAATAAGCACCAGGGAAAGCAAAGAGCTAATAAAGTTTAAGGATGATTTTGGCAAAAGAAAAAATGAGTATAAATAGTCTATGAATAAATTTAAGGTAGATATTAGAGAAAGGTTTCTAGCCATTAAGAAATTTATGTTCTGAAAAAAGCCTTTGAAGTAGAACAACTGTAGAAAAAAAGTAATTAGTTATAAGAAAGAACTACTGCTATTTGCTATTTGTAGTTCCACTCTTATGTGCAGTTTCCAAGGACTGTAAAGATGACACAAAATTTCTTGTCTAGCCCTGTACCCACTTCCTCTTGGTGTGATACACAGTGTGCAGTTCATACATTCTGTGAGTCACACTGACTTGCAGGTCGCAGACCTTCACATGAACCACTAGGAAAGATTTGTAGATGTTGAGAAACTGGAAGATATTGTGCATTATTATGTAGAAGGACTCATTACTTCTAAGTCTTTTAACAGAAATACATATACTGTTACAGAACTGTGCATCTTTATCTTACCCATCGATACTATAGCTGATGAAATACACAGAAAAAAGATGTGTTTAAATCACAAACATCACAATATTAATGATTTAAATCTTGCAAGAGAAAGTTACTTTTAAAAAATCTTGTTCTGCTCTTATAATATAGAGTATAACCTATAAACTATTTTTAAGTTCATAATCAAAAAACCTGAGGATATCTGTAGCAAGTCCCTTTTTCTCCTATAGAAATATATAGGGCAAGATAGTCAGTAACCTAAAAGCTTCCAGCTCTGCACAAAAAAGGTGGAAATTATATATTACATCTTTCGTAGAGCAGCTTCACAGCCACACTGCTGCAGAGAAAGAACTAAGCAATGTGTGAATTCAGGTTTGCAGTGAAAACTCCCCTGCCAAAGCCAAGGGCTCTTGAAGCCAAACATTTACCTCTCCCTCAGAAATGTCTTATAGCTCAAATATTGCAGTAGTGGTACACTGAAATATCTTATATAAAAACCACTAAAGGTAACATTGAAACTATTGTCTGAGGGGACTTTTAATATTCATGAAAACAGAAATATCTGAAAATTCCACCTGACTAAATAAAGCTCTCCTAGAACTGAAAATCGGAGAAGTGTACAATTATTTCAGATGTAATTTAATGAATAGTAATCAACACTACTGCTTATATAGCACCTATTGTGATCATTCAAATTAACTGCTTAAGAAATGTAAAGCATAGCACAACACAATTCAACACAATTTATCAATTAAACTTAATGAAAACAATGACTTATGGATAATATTAACCAAATAAAAATATCAGGATAGTAAAACAAGAATTAAACTGGAAACCAAAATGGTAAACAGGCAATGGAAAACTAAAAATTCTTTAACCCTTTCCTACTAAAGCAGAAAAGCTTAAACAAAGTGACCTGGGAATCACCTGGGAAAGTGAATAAACCAGGATCAGATTTTTTGGATGTCATGTGTCACAAAGGAGAGGAATAAAACTGTAAAATTTGGCACAGGGACAAAAGAACACACTTGAGTGATGATTGGCTTTCTTCTTAAAATAACAATCAAGATAACAAACCAAGTGAGTAGCATAATTCTTGGAAAAAACAGAACAGAACACAAGTTAAAGAAAATCATATGGGATGTCAAGTCCTTTGTAACAATGCATATAAAGATGAAGATGTAGCAATCTGTTCTTGTTTCTTCTTATTTAGTGAGAGTATTTCAAGTGATTCTGGAAAAGGATCACCTTACCATGTCAAGAGCATTAAAAAACAATTTCAGACATCCTGTATTTAAGTTTCTTCTTTGTCAGTAACCCAATGTATGCCCATGTCAGTATATTAGGCAGAAGCTAGCAGATGAAGAGCTGTGACTGCCCAAGTAACACTTGAGAGAATAACTTGCTGTTCCCAGTGCCAGTCGCATACTTTAGGTCATTTGGCGTAGATATCCCCCCCAGAATTATCCTCTCTTCAACAGCAGAAATTATTCCATTACATTCAGACACTTAAGTAAAATAAAATGCCTGCATTGCCAGTGTTACATGATACAAAGTTAAACCTCCCTACAGAGCATGCAGGGCTTGCTCTCCAGTGGAGATCTCAGCTCAGAGAGACAGTGTGTGATCCAAGTCTAACTTTGTGCCTTTCTTTTGCTTCCTACTCATTACAACCCTGAACTCCCTTTCCAGCTCACCAGGGGACTGAGCCCTTTGCTTTCAGGTGAGCCCTGCTTTGGAGTTGGTCACACTTTTAAGTGTGATGTGAAGCTTAGCACACTGCTGCTGGAGGTAGGCTGCAAGTGGAGCTGCTATTAGTGCTGAGCAATGCCACTGTCATGTCATTAAACCAGGGAGAAAAGCAGCAGAGAGCTTGGCAAAGATCACCTAATGCTTCAACTACAATTGTGCATTTATATCTTCCAAATGAACAATGTAATAATTAAATTGGAACAACTGGCAGGACTTCTTTGAATGGAAGAGGGAAAATCATTGGCTAAATACAAAAATTGTACACATCCATTCCCCCAGGGCTGCAGTAAAAATTTCTGAAATGGTGTTCAGTGTTTACATCTCTCTGCAAGGATTTTTGGCTATTTCTCTATACCTTCTTGAGTGCTTCACGTAAACTTCTGGAGGATGTGTACTATTAAAAGATTGATCCTTAAGTATCAGCCCAGGAAAGAGAAAGGGGCACTTTTCTATGCTTCCTCCTGTGACTGATTTGATGATGAGTTAATTCCTCTAACTGCTCAGTACTGCTTTATAAGACTTTTTATTTGATGACTAGTTTTTATCTTCTTTTTTTAAGTATTTGATGAAAAAGTCAAAATACATAATATTAATAAAGCTCTGAATATTAGGGCAACTGCTAAATTGCTGTATTTGTCTCTGAGAATGGATATGCCATGTTAGGATGAAAATTTGCATTGAATGATTTTATATGCTCTACTATATAACAAAGGTTTAAAAAAATCATACAGAAATTAATCCTTCAGACAAATGAAAGTAAGACTTTATTTTATGTAATAGAAGTGCCTGGAAGACTTAGTGAAGTCTAAAAAGAAAAGATGCAGAAATGAGACAATGAAAATTCAAGATAAAAAAAGCAAATAAGGCTGGAAGTTGCATTAACAGTAACAACTACTTTGCTGAGTTAAGAAGTTCCCTGAAGATTGACTAGAACTAATATTTGTTCTGGTTAGGAACTAAGAAAAAATGATCACAAAGTTATCTTCAGATGAATGATATTTAGCTCCCTTTAGAGTTATTTTCTTCAGAGAGAATGTTGTAAAGGGGATTTGAAGTAAAACACACAAGTGGTCCCACAGGTCTTTCTGGCTACTACAACATGTCTGTTATGCAAGAAAAGACAGAGAAAAAGTTAGCAAAGAAATATAAGGAAAGAGACAGAGAGCAGAAAATGGAATGCATAAAGATTTTTCTGTACATGTACTCTGCCACCAGATACTTACCAAGTCTGTGCTCTCTGAGCCACTGTTGCTTCCAGCTAAGTCTTAAATTCACCTGCAGAGATTTCAATTTGTTCATGTTGAAAGGCCTGATAAAACTTAGGTCTTCAACTGAAGGCTTAAATGTTTGCTAAATTTCATATGGCTTCATACTTTTTACAAGAACTTTATTCAAATGATATAACAAATGTTTTATAGTTCAGTCTCATTAATGCAGTAAACTGGTACCCTGTCACCAGTGTAAGAGAGTAGTAGAAATGTAGAAAGGGACTGCAGGCTTCAGGGAGAAAAATTATAACTCTGCTTTCCTGTATAAATCAGGTGTTAAGTTTATCAGGGATTTTAAAACCTCAAAATTTCAAAAAAGTCAATTAACTACTGGAAATTTTGCCATCACTCCAGATACCATATATCACAAATTATGAATGTAGAACCTACAAGCAAGAACTGAGTCAGATAACTAGAATCTCTTCATATTACTTATGTTCAAATCACTTTTCTTAATTGTGGGCTCAGATGCCTTTTGAGAGTTGCTAAGAACATGATGAAATTTTGCTGAGACATGAACAGGAAAATACTCTAAGGAAAGGTTAGTGTGAAAGCCTCTGCAGAATGAAGAGAACAGAGGAGGCATTATCTCCTAGGGCTGAATAACAGGTAATAACCTCTCTGTTATACCACATGATACACTTTCCTTTTTCCTGAAGCTCTTCAGTCATACTCTCCTGCCCAGTAACACTTACCTATTAAGATATACATTTTCTTTCAGTTCACTTACATTGCCACTGGGAGAGTAAGACCTTTGTTTAGCTTTCATGTACAGGGAAGAGGAAAAATGTTATATTATTCCTGGTGTAGACCTCTCTCTCTATAATAGCTGGTATATCCTTCATCCTGCTTTCTTCCTGCTGCCTATGAACCAAGGACCACAGGCTCAGCTCTGACACTGCACAGATCCAAGACCTCAAACTACTGTGGAAGATCTCTGAGCAAGTACATAGAAGGATATGAAATCAAGAAATTCTGCTGTCAAGATGAAATCACTATCAAATTAGGGAGTCAAGAAAGAGATTCATTCTTGGAATGTAGAATATCTATGAGAAAAAACCTGACTGGGATTGGGTTTTTGAGTCATCACATCAAGTTATCAACTTGTGCTGGTGAGCTGGCTGAAAATTACATCTCAGCAACAAGAGCTAACTTATAACCACTACAGAGGTCAGCAGTTTCCCATTTGGCTGGGGTTCTCAGGGCAGCAAAGACTCTTCAAGTGTTGTGTCAGAGGAGGTGAGTACATGAAGGGTTAGCCTGACAGATTGCTAAGTCCTAGAAATCTTTTGTACATTAATCATTAAGTATTTGCTTAGTACTTGTACATTCTGTATATTCTGCTTTCAGAGATTCTTAACACACAGCTAAAGTCTGAACAAACTGACCCAGAAGAGAAGATGTATCTGAAAAGCTTTGTGACCTGTCACATCTACTGCACTTGTGAAAAAAACCCAGCTATAATTCAGCTCTACTTGTACCCTTGAGACACTGAAGTATACCTGGAATTGAGAGGAAGATGGCAGATTTTTAGTACCACCTGTGGCTTGTATCAATGAGCACCTTTGGAGAGAAAGTAAGGACTATAACACCCAGTTGAAGCTTCAAGGAGAACTTGTATTAAGCATAAAGTATCATCAGAATTTGCTCAAGAGGATAGGTAGTTAATCACACTTCTGTTCTTTTGAAGAGTCACAATTTTTTCCCTCCTTTATTCTCACTACTTCATAGGACAGTTTCACATTTCAAATTGAAGATTGATTATAAGATGGTCAGAAGTATTGAGACAAAGGAGAATAGTATAATATTGGACCAGCAAACAAACAAAATGCTCAAAATGCTCTGTTATCAAAAGGCTTTGAACTTTAAGCAACATCACTTTTTTTTTTTTTTTTTTTTTTTTTGGTGTTTTGGGGTTATTTTGAGAAAAGTTGGAGTTTGAAACAGTGCTTTCTTTAACATTCTCATCCACAACATATTTAACTGCTCAAAAGAAAAGTAGCTTAAATGTTTTGAAAGGCTAATTATTAGAAATGTACCCCAGCCATGATGAATTCCATTATGATTAATGAAATGTAAATATTTACCCATACCATCACTCCAATAGTAACATTCTACCCATTGAAATTCTCCTGCAGCAGGTGACAATTACTGGTTTCTACACAACATTGAATGTCTATGGTCTCACTGAGGAAAAGGAATATAGTATTTCCAAATCTTTTATGGAGAAGAGGCCCATATATTCCTTATATTTTTAAAACTGCATTGCTCATTTCTAAAAAGATTTTAAAAATATTTAGAGTTCCCCTAGATTTAATTGCTGATTTTTTTAAGGAAATTATGCTTGTCATTGTTTTCGTTTTGAGAAACTTATCATGGTATCCTCTTTTTCCTTTAAACATTTTTGAAGTTGTTCAATTTTAAATATATTCCCTTTGAAAACTCTGTTATTCACCTGTATATGCTAATAACTAACAATGCTGTTTGAAAAACACTTTACATGTTCAAAGTGCTATGTAAACCTTCACGACTGAAATTATTTATAGACATTAGACCTGGAAGGAGCACTCTAGGGTTTTTTTTCAGTAACACTATTCTTCAATTAGGTGCCATTTTAGCCTACTTAGAAAACATGTCCCTGTCTGAGAATGGTCTCCACAGTTTTTAGAATTGAACCAAATTAATATAAAACAGTTATCTGGTTAAAAGTAGCCTTGCTTCAAGGATATCACATTTTCCTTCAACAATCTTCTTCCTTTAAGAGGCACTTGCCAAGGATATTAAGGAATAGATTTACAACTGGAAGACAGGAAGTGCTTGTTTAGATATTTTATTATTTTCTGTCCTCAGTGAAAAATGACCCTCATTTGCATTTGACCTAAGAACAATGAAAAGTTAAGTGTTATAAACATATGAAATGCTACAGTTTATACTGTATACCTTTCAAGGGGTTTTTATATGTTTTTGTAAGGGTAATGATGCATCTTTCACTTGATACATGAATTCCCTTGTTAACATAAAGGAATCTTTTGATGGTAGGTAGTAATTGAGAAAAAAAAAAAAAAACCCAAAGACATTTTGTATAGGCAGGCTGGGATACAACACAGCTGATGGTAGGTCACAGGTCCCTCAGTATTCTCCATGGATGTTGCTTTGCAGTGTTGTGCCAGAATTTCATCCAGGAGAAAAGACTAACCTGGGCTCTGCATACTCACACCTTCCCATACTTCGGGAGTTATCAGGAGAATTATCACCATGGGAGGGCTGTCATGTGAGCACCTTTGTATTATTGAGAAGTCAGGTACCAAAATATTAATCTGAGGTAAACTAAACTGATGCTTTTGGCTCCTCTAGCTCAAGATTAGAAACAGAACTGTCAGAAAAACGTTGATTCCAGGACTAGAGTTTGGACCACCCTTCTGAATTTTGAAATGTTTTCCTGGCATTCATTAACAGGCACAGATTTGACATGATAGCTGTTTCTGGTCACTGTCAGCAGTCTTGGTTACTACAGAAATAAAGTTCATCTTTCTTTTGTAGAAATCCAGAAATGTCAATTCAGTGTCTCATTCAGGCTAATCACAGGAAGCTTTCATCCAGAGTAATCCATTATTATTACTGAGATTGCAGTAGTGGTGATCTTAAGCTCAGAGCCTTTAAAGGAAAATTGATGTATTTCTTAGAAGGTAGTTACAACCATAAAACCCAAATATAATATCAGTAGAATAACTGGCATCCTTCTCTGCCTATATATAATGTCTGAAAATTACTACACCCAGACACCCTTGTACCGCCAAGTAGTCATCAAAGAGCTTCTTAAATCAAACAAAAATAAATCAATGAAAACTTTCTTCTAAATCTCCCTTGATAAAGAACATATAGAGTATAACAAGAGCCTTATAGTCCTGTAATTACTCTGGCTCTTATATAAAAATTGCCATTTATTGATGTGATGAGGATCCCATTAATGAAATCTCTGGATTTCTTTTTAATATTTTCTTTTCATACCATAAATACCAACCAACCACATCTAAGAATTTGTCCACAACACTTGGGCTGACAAATCAGGAGAATTCTTACAGTGACATGCCCTTTTCCCCAAAAGATCTAATATTTAGATGATTTTGACTTCTCCATGCATTGAATTTCTTGTTCATGATTTATAAACCATCTACTACAGTTCAGGTATAATTTAAACACACCCTGAGTAACATGGAATCACGCCCAAGTATATGAATTAAGCATGTGCACTGGGGTCTTTGATTGCTTCTTAGTCTGTTCACATAGCCTCCAGACTGGCACAAGCTCAACCTGGCTGCTATCTTTAGACTGACTTCACAGAGCTTTCTGCTTCTGTTCCAGTGTGCACAGCTACAAGAGGAACAACGTCTTCCCTCTTAAGGAAGGAGAACCTACTGCAATCACATTGCCTTTCTTCCTATTTTCTCATATAAGTGCCAAAATGGTGATGGGTTTTTTGTTTGTTTACGTTTGGTTTGGTTTGCTTTTTTATGAGCTCTACATCATTAAAAATTGCAGGACTTTAATGTTAAAATATATCTTCTCACCTGCATAGGCTAGAACTGCAGTGTCCAGCACTAGCACCAATTTTTGTGACAAATGCTCTAAAGTGAACAGCATTATTTTTAGAAACCAGGTCAGTGAATAATTAAGGTAGGGGAAAGGCCACTCTCATACTTGTTAACCTCTGTTCTGGTTGTGGTTGCAGTAGAATTAATTGTCTCATAGTAGCTAATATGAGGCCATGTTTTGCATTTACAGTGAAAACAGGGCTGATAATGTAGAGAAGTTTTTGGCATTGCTGAGCATGTATCACACAGAACCAAGGCCTTTTCTGCTTTCTGCTGCCACACTGGTGAAGCATCTGGGGACATGCACATGACCCAACTGACCACGAGGATATTCCACACCATGGGACATAAGTAAACACAGCTGGAAGAAGAGGCAGTATTCAGAGTGATGGCATTTGCCTTCCCAATTCACCATGACACACGATGGAGCCCTGCTGTCCTGGAGGTGGATGGAGCCCTGCCTGCCAATGAACTCAACAGGCATTTAGAGGGATGGTCCATATCTGTGTGTATGTCAAAGCTCAGGAAAGACACAAATGGGATGGAATAAGGAGTAGAAACTCTCCTGGTTTTGGCTGGGACAGAGTACATTTCCTTCTTAGTAACAGGTACAGTGGCGTGGTTTGGATTTAGTATGAGAATAGTGTTATTAACACACTGATGTTTTGGCTGTTGCTATTTAAATCAAGGGCTTTTAAAAGTCTCATGCTCTGACAGTGAAGAGCTGCACAAAATACTGGGACAGAGCATAGGAAGGACAGCTGACCTGAATGGACCAAAGGGGTATGCCATAGAATGTCATGCTCAGTATGGAAACAGGGGGAGTTACACTAAAGGGACTGATCAATTCTTGGGAACAGTCTGGGTATCAGTCAGAGGGCAGTGAAAAATTGTATTGTGCATCACTTTTTTCTCTTGTGTTCTGCTACTTTCTTCCTCTCCTTATCATTACTATTATTATTACTGTTTTATTAGTAGTATATTGTATTATTAGTATCATATTTTGTATTTTCTTATTTATTATTATTATTATTATTATTATTATTATTATTTTCTTAATTATTCTTATCTCAACCCAAGACATTTACCTTTTCTTTCTNTATATTGTATTATTAGTATCATATTTTGTATTTTCTTTATTATTATTATTATTATTATTATTATTATTATTATTTTCTTAATTATTCTTATCTCAACCCAAGACATTTACCTTTTCTTTCTGATCTGCCTCCACACAGTGAGGAGTGTGTATGTTGTGGGGGAGACAAATGAGTGGTACACATCTGTGTGGTACCAAGTTCCCAGCTAGGGTCAAACATCAACATCTTACCTCAGATGTTCTCCTACAGCTGATTGCAAAACCTTTAAAATGTTAATAAAAGTTCAAAACTTTGATAAAGAAATAAAATGAAAAAATGCAGCATCATAAGGATAGAAGAGTGAGATCTTTTGCTTCAAGGGATTTTATATTTTAGAGTTTTCCTTTGTGATAGGTAATTCTCTGACCTCTTAGGCCAGCACCATTTCTTACACACCTGTAGATTTTAATTCTACTAGGAAACTAAGATAATGAGCAGCATTTAATAAGCATTTAATAACAGACGTGAGTAAATGGTGGTCATCTGGGGAAGTGCCCTCTACTGAGTTCCAAGCAATGTTCAGTTCAGGAGAGGCAGAAGAAAATATTGTATGCCAAATAAGGTGTGTTCCTTCTTAAACAATCACCAAAGAGGTCATAAAATAACAAATCTTTCCACAAGCATTATGCACCACCTTCTTAACACACCTGATAACATATATTTGCATTCAAAGGAGGGGTTAAAGGTGAAAATCATATCATCAGTTTACATCTGCATCAGCAGTCGAAGGAAGGGACAGATTTCTGCTAAAAGACATCAAACCCACAGATAACTCTCGCAGTAAGTCCAAAATTTTTTTTTTTCTTCTGTTGACTTGTATACAAAGCTGGGAATCCAGACAATCCAGAATCCCAGCCCAGTTTTAAAATGTTCTCCAAAATCCTTGGGTAGAAGGTGATATGGAAGGAATTACTATATACGAAAATACTTAAAGCTAGAAAAGTCATTGCCTACTTTAAATTGCATGCTCCTGATGATATTTTTATGAATGGATGTAATTAAATCAACAATTCCTGTTAATTTTGAATTTTCTTATAGGAAACAAATATAAGAAATTATGGGTTGCCAGTCTCACTCACCTCCCTTCCCCATTTGCTCTACTACACAGATTTCTTCAAAGCAAGCAGAATATATCTGGTGTCCCTGTTGAATGAAAGGGTTATTTGTGTACAAGTGGAGAAAGCAGATGGTTTATTTCATTTGTGAAAACCCCTTTTCACTCTCAGCTGGAAATGTTGAAAAGTGGGAAAAAATGTCAGTTATGCTTTTAGTACAAAAAAATCTCATTGCTCTTGGCAGTGACCTGAGCTTGGAAGAGGAGGTGTTAGCCTTGCATCGTTTCACAGCAATGGCTGATCAGGAGTGCCATTAACCTAACTTTAATAGAAGCTCATTTTAGCTCTCTCTGCCAGAAAAGAGTCAAAGTGACATGACACATATGAATGGTCCAACAATGAAGAGATTACATTAAAGGAAGAAAAAGAAAAAGAAAAAGAAAAAGAAAAAGAAAAAGAAAAAGAAAAAGAAAAAGAAAAAGAAAAAGAAAAAGAAAAAAAGAAAAAGAAAAAGAAAAAGAAAAAGAAAAAGAAAAAGAAAAAGAAAAAGAAAAAGAAAAAGAAAAAAAAAAAGAAAAAGAAAAAGAAAAAGAAAAAGAAAAAGAAAAAGAAAAAGAAAAAGAAAAAGAAAAAGAAAAAGAAAAAGAAAAAGAAAAAGAAAAAGAAAAAGAAAAAGAAAAAGAAAAAGAAAAAGAAAAAAAAAGAAAAAGAAAAAGAAAAAGAAAAAAAAAAGTTAGACCTTCGTGAGGGTCGTGAGGGCTCAGGTTAGAATATATATAGATAGAATATTAACTGCAATACTGGAAGTGGTTTGCCAGCAGTTCTATTGAAACTGATGCATCCTGAGACCTTGCCATTGTAGTTTAGAGACACCATTTTAGACAAATAAGTAATTAAAAATCATAGCTTACTCCAATAAATAATAAACATCATGCCTTGGCTAGGAATTACTTTAGCAGAACATTACCAGGATTTCTGTCTAGGCAGAAGAAAAAGGAGATACTTGAGATATGGCATTAGTTGTTTTTTTAACTGTGTGAAGGAAATTTTTTTCTTACTGCAGTAGATAGAGTATATTAGAAATAGAGAGGCTCTTGCTTATTATTTAATGAGGCAAAGTTTATATTTCATTACATTAAAGATTAGTGGTAACACAGATGATGTACGGAATCTGTTAATGCTCTTAACTCATAAATAACAGCTGTTTTAGCTTTTGCTAATTCATCTTTTAATCCCCTTTCTTTCTTGCACAACTTTGCAAAACATTGCATGTAGTCTTGTCATTTATATTGGTATTGTCTTTACATGAGGTTTCTTCCCTGTGCAAGAACTCACTCTCCTTTATTTCTACAAATAATTACAGGCTCAGTACTGCCACTGCCCTCTCCTCTGCTTTCACTGCCTTCCATGAAACTAGCCATTTGTTGAATTTCATTAGCATTAATACATACAGGACAAAGCTTAAGAGTTTCTGTTACCCCGATTAGGACTAACACATCACACTTTGTAGGAGGTCAGAGGGGGTGAGTTTCTTTAGCAGATTCTTCTATTAATAAAATGAATTTGATAATTCGCCAGAAAAAGCTGCTGCTGAAAGCCTATTCTCTGTGTATTGCACAGGCAACCATCACCAGGAAATGTAGAGGTGTAGTATTTTTGCTTTTTTTGAACAAAACACTGATTTTGGAAGTGCCAAATATATATTGTTCCTATTGGCTTTCATTAGTCAATGTCAATGTCAGCAGTGAAAAATTAATCCAGGTCTGATAAGCTCTTAGTGTTAAAATTGACCTATAAATGGGCTTTTGCAAGTTGCACTGGGCAAATACCAGAGGACAGTAATTCCCCTGGAAGTGCTTTTAAAATTTTTCTGCTGTTATTCTTGGTATTGACCAGAAATTAGTTCTCACTGCAAGAAACTGCTTGAAATATGAAGATTCACAACAGGTGACTCAAATACTTGGATTTAATTTTTTAAAATAATTCCTTCATCTCCTTCAGGCTTCAACAGTATTTCAAAAAAGAAATGCCTTACCTAAGAGATCACAAAAAGTTTTCCTTATCTCTTCTTCTCACAAAGAATGTCAGAGATGAAAAAAATTTCACCGGTGCTAGAAACCCATAGTCCCACTAGGTCAATATATTCTATCAGGTCAAAGAAACAATCTCAGTGACCTTTTGAGTAATGACGAATGAGTAAAAGAGTACAATTTCTCCAAAACTATCTTCAAAGAACTATCACTATATAACATCTTTCAGAGATTATCCCTATGCAACAGAAAGAATGGCCAACTTCAAATGATAATTTTATTTGATCAGTGTTACTGAATTTCCAGACCACAAAGAACATGGTTAGCAAATTTATAGCCATTTAGCCATCTCTGCAAACAGCAGTTCTTCCTTTTGCATATCTGAAACAGTATGACTGTGTTTATCACAGACTGTCATTATAAAGAGCTAATTGCCAAAGTCTCTTTGAGGTGGATTGTATAAGCCCAGCAACAATGAAAAATTGCATAAAATATTTTAGTTTGGACTCATGTCTAATTCTGAACTAAAATTACTGTGAGGTACAGTGATTTCTAAGCCATATCAAATAGAAAGAAGGCTGGCATAAAACTCATGGACATCCATAGTCTTTGTGTGTGCAACCCTGTATAAAGCCAACGCCTGAAAAGCTGAAGGACAGCTCTTGTTTGTACAACGTTGGACAGTGGTCCATTAAGGGGAATAATAGTGGCTTTGTTGGAAACCAATTTCCATATATTTAGTTTCCTGCCACCGAGTTCAAAAGCGTTTGTTCTGGCATGGAAAGCTGGCAGAGCAGAAGCAAACTAAAAACCCTGTTTGCCAGTTCAACTGCTTCTGCTTGTGAATAAAATTACCATAAAAGACGTGATAGTGACTGTACAGTCTATAGCATCTTGTGAGAAGAAATTGACACTATACAAGGATAACTCAACTGTGTTCATAAGGGTGTATTGCACTTCAGAGTTTTCTTTTCGCAATACTGGCCTTGCTATAAGTGCTCTCTAACAAAACCTATTGCTATTCTATTGAAAGACTTGGGAGCTAAAAAGCTTTCCTAGCTTTCTGGTGGTGCTTGATGAATCTGGATAGTCATTTCCATCAACATGTCCTGTTTTCTGACTAAAACCAAAATATAATCCTTGGTTTAATTTGTCTCTCTTTCCATGCTGAAACCTTCTGTAAACTAGTGGAGTAGCTGTGTGTATTGGGAGCAAGCATGAAGCAGTGCTTGGCAAAATCCTGCAGCTTTTCCTTAACCTATACAACTTCATGGAGAATTACAGTTGCTTCTGATTTTACTCACTTGGCAATATGGCTGCTAGATCATCAACACTTTGAAGTGAGATGCCCTGGAGTGCGTAATAGGCAAAATTTGGAGTCAACTTTAGATGTTACTCCTGTCATTGTGAGGTATTCTTCCTTTGGATGAGGACAAGAAATCGAGCTGCACTTATCTCAAAGCATTAATCACAACAGGCATATCAGAGAGTATTTTCATTTTTGGTCTTGATGTTCTTGAGAATCATCTCTTTAGTGGTATTTGTAAACATACTGTAAAGTTTAATGATCCAGGCCATTTTGAAAACTTGACACTGTGTTTTTCCTCTCAGATAATAAGATTTATGCTAAAAGATTTATGATTTTCTCTCATCTAAAATAAAAAAAAAACAAAAAAACATGTTGTGCTTGCCACTGCATATTCTGTCTCTCTTCTGATACTCTTGGTAAACCATGACTACTCCTACCTGGGAAAACTTTGGGACTTGTAACTGGAAAGAGGTTAGTTTTTCTGGTCCACTGGTTCTAACACCACAGTCAAATTCATACCACAGATTCCAAACTGACATGTATTTTGGCAATCCAGGAAGAAGAAATTTGCTATTAATAGATGGTTCATCTGTGCTTCAGCACTGTAAATTGGTCTCCAGAGAACTTCAGAAAAAGTCAATAGTCACTACTACCACAAGCACCTAGGGGTCTGTGAGGCAGAAGTTAATCTCAAAAGCAGAATTTACAAGCATCTTGCCCCACCCTGCTGATGACTTGGTCTAGAAGCTTGTTTTGTTTTCCACAGGTATCTGACTACTGCTAAAACTGGTATACTGCCAGTTTAACTCACCTTTTGGAGGCTATTTAGTATTCCAAAACCCAGAGATATGCATTATTCATTACACCATTACAGGAAA
>WEIU01010591.1:64637-107141 GCA_013389925.1 Aegithalos caudatus | reverse complement strand
GGGGTAACATGGAACAGTGTGGGAAGAAAAACATGGAACAGTGTGGGAAGAAAAGCTGGGCTAAGCGTGGAGGACAATGCAGTGGATTTTCTTTGGTGGGAAGACGTGAGGCCATCTCTGGGCGAGGGGGGAAAATTGTTTTTTGGGGGAAAGTGTGACGTAAACAGGGGAGAGGATGGGCAGAGACAAATTTGTGATAAAACCTGAGGTAATTTTAAAAGGCCAGAAGGAACCTTTTTATGTGATTTCTCAGGTCATCTGCAAGGGAATGAATGAAAGTAAGATTTTAGGTAATCTCTATGGTATAGAACATTTTAGGAGCAATATCTGAGTTAATCTGGAGGAGACATTTTTGAGGGAAAATCCTTAGCAGTGTGTGGGGCAGAGGACAAACGTTTTTCAGATAAAATCTTTGGTTGATATAAAGGACACAGGGGGCGTTTTGGAGGGAAAATCAGAGGCAGTCTTTTGGGAGGGCTGGAGTAATTTTCTTGTCAGAAAACCTGAGGTAATTGACATCAAACAAATGAATACTTTTTTGGCAGATGAGTTTAGGGTAATGGAGAGAGGAAAAGAGAGGAAATTTAAAGGGAGAGTCTGCTGTAAAAGCAGTCATAGGCAGCATCTTTGACAAAAAATCTGGGTGAACTTGAAAGGGAAAGAGGAGACATTTTTACCTGAAAACCTGAGATACTGTAGAAAGGTTTTGTTGTGGGCAGAGTAGCAGATGTAGACAAAACCTGTTAGAAGAGCCCTCCTGGTGAGGCATGAGAAGCAAACAACCCACTTGCTTTCGAAACTCCTCAGAAAAGAATGTCGGTGTGGCATAATGTAATTGCACCCCAGGAATTATTGAATGGTGTATGAGACAAATATTTATAAATGTAACTGAACCTTTATGCAATTCTCTGCTAAGCAATAAAGGATGGCAATCCACAGGTACTTGAATAAATGGACATGATTCATGATAATGATACCTATTCAAAGGTACTTGAATCACACTTAGTTACTACACAGTAGAGGGGCCTGGAAAACCAGTGTATTAAAATACACTGTATTAAACCCACAATGATGGTATTAAACATAATGAACATACTCCATTAAAAGCCAATGAAGGAGATGGATGCCAAAAATGGGAATAAAAACTTTGCTACTTAGTTTGAAAAGCAAATTGATAAGTGTCTAAAAAGAGGGAGGAGTTGTTGCAAACAGAATTCCAAGAATGGATATTATGGAAAACAAAAGCTAATAGTGGGACTGCGTGCTTGAAAGCTTCGTCTGTGGGGCTGTGGGGTGGGAGTTCCCTCGCGTCCCAGGAGCTTCTCGGGCCTGAGCGTGCGGTCGTCCATTGGCAGAAGCCATGGGACGGCGAGGCAAGAGCTGGCAGCGCCTTGGAGCTCTGGAGAGCACCCTGTAACAGATGGCAAGGAGTCTCTCTAGGCCTTGGGAATAAAAAATATAAAAGTCTTGGAATGGTTTAGGTTACATGGAACCTTAGGTATCATTTAGTTCTAGCCCTCTATCATCCATCAGATACCTTCGGCTATCCTTGGTTTCTTGAGGCACTTGTGTCCATCTTGGCCTTGGTCACTTCCAGCTATCCAGTGTCAGCCACCCCTTTTCTGGGCAGCGTGTGCCAGGGCCTCACCGCCCGCACAGGGAATAATTCCTTCCTAATATTCCATTTAAACCTACTCTCTTTAAGTTTAGGGGCATTCCTCCTTGTCCTTTCCCTCCAGGCCCATGTTGGAGGTCTCTCTTCAGCTGTCTTGGGCCCCTTTAAGTCCAGGAAGGCACTCCACTATCTCCCTGGAGCCTTTTCTTCTCTAGGCTGAACAATCCCAGCTCTTTTCTAGCTCATCTTCCTTGGAGAGATGCTCCAGCCCTCGGACCATCTTTATGGGCTCCCCTGGACTGGCTTCATTTAATTGCCAAAGCAAAGGTCTGAGGGAATTCACGTGGAAATCTAAAGTGTGATGCAGGGATCAGTCACGCAGAGAAAGAAAGAGAGAAGGTGATCCATGACTTATTTAATACCTAAAGTGCTTTCTCCAGAAAATGTTTCAAGGAAATGGTTTGTTAGAGTACAACTAATCCCACCTGCCAATGTGTGTCCTTGCAAGGGTTAGAGCAAAACCAGAGCCAGGACATAAAGATCAAGGACACTTCAGTATTAAAAACTATTTTTAACAAGAGCTAAATTACATTCCCTGACATAATTTTTTATTTTACATGTTTTGCCCTATGTGAAAGGGACAGTGCAAAGAAAAAGATTTATTGCTGTATGGCAGGAGAAATTGTAGTGGTATATGAAAAGATTGTGTTTCCAGAGATATTCAAGTTTAAAATACTGCATGAACCTGGGCAGGATTGTGCTCGACTTTTCATGTACCCAGACTGACATCTTGTGGTTTGTGCAGGACATCTGAGAATGCATCTGAGGGGAATTAACTTTTACTTTGTTAGAGCACTGTAAAGTTACACACTTTTCTTTCAGCAGAACAGTGTGTGACTCCTCACTGTATCATTGGTTGCAGCCAGGAAATTTGGAATAGTAGAATCACAGAGTACCCTGAGTCAGAAGGGACCATCAAGGCTCACTGAGTCTGACTCCTGTCCCTGCACAGACACTCCAAGAGTCACCCCCTGTGCCTGAGGGTACTGAGTATATCCTGCACCTGCAGTGTGATTTATTAGAGAAATGGAGAAAAACTGGGGCTCCTCTTATGAACAGGTCACAGTTGCTAATGCCATAAATGCTGTGCACACTTCCAAAGAACAATTCAAAGCAAGAGCACACCTAAAGCTAGGAAGTATCCAAAGTCATCATCTCTGCCTCTCTCCACGGAGGATGAAGGAGTGAGATCTGTCTCCCAACCCAGGACACTTGGGCTGGCCCAAACTAAGGGACAAATGTCCCAACAATCCTTCAAGACCTTGCGGTCCTGAGGCCTGGGCAAATATTTGAGCTTAGGCTTCCCACATCCAGGTGCTGGGAGCTCAGTGTGGGTGTCGTCCCCTGAGGACAAGTGGCACAAGCAGAACACTGCCAATAAAAGCTGGATTTCTTTCCTCCTTATTTTTAACACAAGAGACTAGCAAGAGAGGAATTAAGGTCACCACGCTAAGAGAGGTGTTTCTGAGGGCAGACTGGAGCCACATGCCCAAGCACATCAAATTACTCTGGCTGAAGTTACAGGGATCAGCAGCTCGAGCTGGCCTGGAGCAATAAACTCAGCCAAGAGTCTCCCACACAGCTCTGCTCCTGCACCTCCAACACAGCCTGGATGAAATGTCCTTGCTGTCCCAGCTGGGATCTGCTTTTCATCAACACCTGACATTCACACCAAATTGCAGTGTAATGTCTATCCCTAAACACATAAAGCTTGCTGATAAAAGTGGAATGGGAGGTGTTTGATTACAGTTACTAAGGCACCCATAGGCAGGACTTGGTGTTCCCATCTCTGATCTCCTGGTTGTTCCCATCCTTCCCCACTCTGCTCCCAAGCCATGTCTCAGCTTCTTTGCATTTTGAACAAACTCTGCTTATAAAATGTCCAGTCCTTGAACAGGAAGAGCAAAGTGGAGGGAAATGTTCCTCAATATATTCCCTTCTTTTCCCCACAAGATAATTCAAAGTTCTGGCCCCATAAGGGGGCAAATATTTAAAATCAGAGTATTTAAATCAGAGCTGGGGGGCTGTGTGAGTGAGGGGGTACCATGACTGCATGAGCTCTCCCAGCTCTGCCCTCTGTTTCCAAAGCACTTCTTTTCCCACAGCTGTGAATAAGAGAGAACAGTAGCTCATTCCATTTCTCAGTTCCCATTTGTCTTCATAACAAGCCCTTAAAACACAAGCATTTTCTAAAGACTGAGAGATTCACCTGTGGCTGTTGTGAGGTAGTGGGCAGTGTTTGGAGATGTCTGAACTTCCTTAAAACACAGAGCAGCCACCCCAGCCACAGCTGGCAGCACTGGCACTGCTAAAGCCAAGACAAGGTCCTGCTCACAGCACTTCATACCAGGGCTTGAAGGTGCACAGGTCAGTTTTGAACAGGACAAATACTCCTGGAGGCATTACTGAAGCTGCTGGGAACTACAGATGCAAGCACAGGAAGGTTTTCAGGGTGAGACACCACCTTAGATTAGACCCACTGAGAAAATTGGAATAAACAGGCACAAAGCTGAAACCCTTCTCACCCTGAGAGGCTTGTGTGTCCTAAATCTTGTCTGATTTCTCCCATGTATATGAAGTAACCCAACAGAGGATCACACTTCTCCCTAGAAACCTTCCCTCACTCAGGAGAGACCATCACAACCAGAGGACAACACGGCTCAAGGCCTGCCCCATGTCTGAAGAACCAGACAAGCCAGCAGCAATATTTGTATCAATTTTTCATAAGAATGACTACAAATAAGGCCTCTGTCCTTCTTCTCTTGCAATGTTTTCAGTTACTGTGTCAGGGAACAGAATCTCTCACCACAGGCACCATCTTGTCTCATTAGGGGAGTCTGTGGTGAAGCTTTGTCTTCTTCAGCTCCTTGTTAAATGTTACAGTGCCATGTGGTAGAGATCATCATTCTTAGCTGTCCAAACCCATTCTATAATTATCTGCAGAAAGACAATGCTATTGAGAACTGGCCTCATCAGCGCAGTCAGGGTCTGCACCTCCTCCAGGAGGCCAGGGAGTCTGAGGAGGAGGACCAAGGCTGGTAGGTGTGGGCTTTGCTGGCTCTCAGGACTTCAGGAAGGGGTTTAGACAAGGCTTTGCTGGCTCTGACATGTAAGCTCAGAGCTGCTGTGTCCCATATTGGTGTGCAGCTCTGCCCAAGAGAATTTGATGGGTTTTTTCCAGCTACCATGAGCTGTATCAGACAGCCAAGTGACACTGGATTTTTGATCAATGGCTCATTAAAACAAGTGAGGTTCTCTTCTTTCTTGTCCTATAAATATGCACGGATTTTTCCTCAGGTGGACTCGCAGAACTTAATATCACATTGGGCCTGGACAAGTGAAGAGGGAAAATGAGGATCTTCAGCTTCCTCCAGCACCAAAATACTTTTGTGTTCTTGGAGAGATCCACCAGCAGTCAGCAGCGCTGTGCAGCCGAGGGAAATCCTTTCAGGGCTGAATTCCTTACAAGCAAAGCCTCAGAGTCAGACTCAACCTCCTCTACACTGCCCAGCTCAGTGCTGCTGGTATTTATTTTAGTTGGTTTCCAGCAGCATTCTCATGGAGTTAATTATCCAGCACACGCTGCTGTTAGTTACAGTCAAACCTAATCCTCCACATGCAGCACACCCAAAACATGACACCATGGAACTGCAGCTTTGCAATTATTGCACTTCATTTTATGCAGTTTCCCTTATGCTACCCTGAATGTGTTTTCATTCTCAGCCCAGGAGCATTCCAAGCCCTCCAGTAGCAAACAATCAATGAATCTTAGGAGGCTCTAGTGTACTTAGGAGGCTCTGGTGAACCTAGGAAAATAGGCAATTTATTTCTGAACTTGGCACTAGGCACAGCGTGCCTTGTAAATGTCATTTTGTGTAGGTGTGAGCATCTGACACTGCTCAGCAGCTCATGGCTGGGGCCAAGAATTTGACTGACTCTGGCTGATTTGAGAACCTAAGAATATTCTCTTTTATCAATATCCACCTTTTTGTGCTGATTTGTGTGCTAGCAAAGCCCTAAGAAGGCAGTGGTTTCATGGGAGTGTGGGATGGCCTGCCATAAACAGTGTGATGACACAATTTGCACCCCTGCATACTTTGATTTTTTTCACTGTTTGTCTGTTTGAAATCTGCTGGAATCAGAGACATTTTAATCTCTTTTATTGTTTTGTCTTCACTTAGATGCAGTGCCTAAAGTGCTACTGGCAAGCAGATATACAGCTAAATAAGTCAAAGGCATTGTTTTTACTACTGTAGCTCTTACTGTGGGCCCAATTCTCCTCCCATTGACGTCAACAGTAAATCTTCCAATGGATTCAGTGAGAGCCAAAAAATCTCTGGTCACACCCTGTTATGTTTTATACCAGCAGTACTGTGGGTTCCAGCTTCAAATTCTAGCTTTTATTTACAATATGGGAAATGCAGAGGACTTTAAAAGAGGGCTTGATGATAAATGTGTGCGTTTATGTGGCAAGATGCTTCATTTGTCATTGGAGTGTTGAGTGCCAAAAGAAAATCTTCAGAAATACCAAGCAAAAACTTCCAAGTTTCTAACTTTTCCTAGAACAATATGATAATAGTGTGCTATGATAAACCAGTAGAATACTTAAATGACACCCTAAGTGTGCAGCTTGGATATACCAATTTTTCTGTTTCATCAGTCCTTTCCATCTGGTGACTCCCAGTGCTGCCTTATCACTTTCAATTTCACCCACTGAGCCTCTTAACTTCTCTTTAGTGTTCATGTTGCTCCCTTTTCCTAGTTCTCTCACCCTTTTTCCTAAATTGTTTTTATTCTTGTCTGCTCACTGCTTTCCTTCTGTGTTTGCTGCCTCTCCAAGACCTCTCTGTTATGAGCTCAGCCATTTAGAGCCACCCAGCTCTTCACTCCTGCAAAGCTTTTTCTCTCTATTGTCAACTTCCATACTTTTGCAAGCCCAAAATCACATACTGCTTTCAGGACTGCTCTTTCTCCCTCCACTTTCTTGATTCAGCTTTGTTTGCCCTTCCTTAGCACTTTGCCATGCCCCCATAAATTAATTGGCTTTCACAGACACCTTCTCCAACAGGAGAGGTCAGCCTGCCTTGTCTGAGGGACTCTGCAGGCCACAGACCTGCACTGAGCAGACTCTTCCCTGTGTCCATTTTTAAGCCAGGCTGAAAAACAGGGAAAAGGGAGATTGCATGCATTTTGTACAGTGACACCTCATCAGTTACACGTCACTGTTTCAAACTTCCCACCTTCAAGGGATGAGTAATCCAACAACTAAACTGAGCCTACAAAAAATCTTGGTCATATCAAGAGATTTTAGATGCTGAGCACTGAGGAGGAAGACCATGTCACATTTTTTGTGGGGCTGCAAACTGCAGGGGACCAAGGTGTCAGGAAGGTGACACTCAGCACATCCCACACCCCTTTTTCTTGACAGACTACTCTGTGACACTGAGGAACAAGTATGTCCCTCAGTGAAAAGCTGCAGAATCCACCTTCATACGTGTTAAATATTCCTGCACACGCTGGCACAAGGTTTAAAGGCATCACTGGTGGAACTTGGCAGCCAGTGAAGGCAGATTGCTTCAGCAGGGATGTTAGACTAGATGCCTTTCAAAAGTCTCTTCCCTCCTGACCCATTCTGTGATCCTGGGATTTGCAAAAGCCAGAGGATGCAGGAAACATACACTTAAAATGCCGTGCAATGTCCCTTGCCTTCAACAAGGCAGCAAGTGAAACCTCCTGTACACAGACCAGAATAATCTCTGGGTTCTGAGGAGCAACATCCTGCAGATCAAGAAAAGTCCCAATATTGCACAGACCAACCTGCTGCCTGGAAGGAAAAACTTCCAGGAAAATCACCCTTGGCACACGAATTTTGCAATTTCTGCATCATCACCATCATGCTTTTAACAGGTCCTCTGGGAAACTCAGCAGAATACAGGTTGTTTGGCATTATAGAAGTGTATAATGAGATGAGCAAGCTTAGTTATTGAGATCCCATTCTTTGGACCACCCAACCTTAGCCTCTAAATTACATGTGACTGCAACTCTAGCATGTAACAAGAGCTGCACTTGTGCTCTGGCAAGCAGATCTGTAAAAATCCTATATTCCTGCTGATATTAGGAGTCATAATACTTCTTTCTTCCTGAAGTAGATATTTATTCTTATTTGTGCCCCTTGTGAATACTGCAGAGCCACATCCATTAAGGAACAACGAGTTCTGCTCTGCATCATGTTTCCATATGTTCTGCTGTTCTGCATTGTGTGTTAATGGATTTCTGTTCTGCATCACGTATCAATATGTTCCTAATCCAACTCCATAATCCTGTCTCTCCAGACAGCCTCTGCGAGACAAGGAATGAAGAAGATTAACCAGAAACAGAATCTGAAGAATGTGTGCTTGCATAAATGCAGTGCAAAACACAGTTTGGCTGGTGGGAAGTTATCGTGACAAGAAGTCGAGGGGATTGCAGCTTGAATTTCAAGGAGATCAGAAGCCTGCAGAGCTGGAAGATGGACAGATGTGTCTAGTGGACTCAACAAAATGCAATAAAAGCTGTTGTTGCATAGGCATGAAACTATATCATGCCATATTTTCTGTGCTATTGCTCAGAGTATGAGTCAGTAGAAGGCCTTTCAGCACATATTTTTTATTTACTTTGTTTTCCCTTCTGGTAAAAAAACCTCCAGAGAATGGAGAAAGAAAAATTCTGGTTGTGCATCTAAATTTTTTAACTGCTCTTTCAATGTAAAGGAATAAATTCACACTTTCACAGTTGCAGGTCTTGTGGCAGAGAATTATTTTCTGTGTGGTTGAGCTTTTAGGACAGCAGCACATCTGAAAACCCACTACAGATGGATTCCAGCAGTGGGCAGAGCTGGAAACTGCACTGAATGCATCAGGTATAGCCTTAATACTGGCACAACATCAGCCTCATGAGAAAGTCAGAAAAATAAACCAGAGTGTTAATAAAAGGTGCAAAAATAATAGAAGAGAGGTCAAAAATTATCTCAAATGCTGTACTGATCCTGAGGTCAGCACCTCCACTAGGGACACTTCAGTTTTATCTCAGTGAGGGCAGGAGAGGGGTGGAAGAAATATTTATTTGTATTATTTACATCCCTTTCTTTCTTTATGAAAACACTAGGAAACCAGAATAGACACCCTTCAGCTTATGGCAACTGCAGGCAGACTATAAATGGCAATAAACATTGAGTTGAGGGCTTAGTCAGGAGATTTTATGGCAGATGCTCAGAGCAAGAGACATTTCACATCCTTCACAGTCCTGGAGATGTGGAGTTCCCAGTTCCCACCCCGAGAGTAAAGATTTGCTGGTTTTTACAAGGTAATCAAACCATGGTGATTTTTTTTTTTTAAAGATAGCACAGCAATAGGGTAAATTATGTGGAGGTTTTCTTCTGCAAGTAACCACAAATTGCTACACACTACGAGTAACCACAAATTGTCAGTGCCATTTGCAAGTACTTACAGTACCAGGAGTTCCTTAGACTAAGGAGCACTGAAATATTGAGTCATACACACTCAAAAATCATCTTTTGCAAAAAAGGAAAAGTAGTTGTTGGACTCAGCCTACAGACACTTAATGTTTTATTATACTTTAATCAAAGCCCAATTAGTCATAAGATAAATTTAAACAGACTTCAGCAATAAAATGTCTGTCTCAAGCTTGTCTTACGCAACTCAAGAGCAAAAGAATAAGGGTTTTTTAAATGGAAAACAGTTTTGTTTGAGTTAAAGAACATTTATAAAGTCAGCTGCCAAATCACAGTCTTTGCAAAGGAAAAATATTTTAATTGGCTTTCAGATTTTTCCTGATGAGGCAAATTCGTTATCTTTTCCATCTGTGCACCTGAAAGCATCCTCTGGCTAGAAGGAGTTTTTCAGGTACTATGTTAGTGCTGTCATTATTATTCTTAGCATAGTATCTGGCCTATTGTGGTAGGTCTATAAAATGTTTTCCTGATGGCACACAAATCTTGTCAGCGAATGCACTCCAGTCTGCTCTCAGCTGGTGTGTAGTAAAGAGAAATAACTAAAGAATTCTCCATGTGACTTCATGCAATAGCCTTGGTAAACTATTTATTATGTCTGGGGCTATACAATGCCCTGTCTCCCACTCTCCATTTGCACAATTTAGTGATTAATGGTTAAAAAAGGCAAAACCCCTGCCAGTTTGAACAAAAAGTCCTGGGGACTTGATACAGCTGGGCACGGTTCCAAATGGGAGGAGGCGCCAGTAAACCAGTGCTGAACGTTACTGATCTGCTCCAGCCATGAGAGATCAGGATTTCAGCTTGGATGAACTACACAGAGTCAAACACGGTCAGCAGCCAGCTCAGGAGTCCTCAGGATGTCCCTGGATGTTGATGATCCAGGTTTGGTTCCGTGTCACAGCTCACTCTGAGGAAGCCCTGGGATGGTAGGGGGGATATTGTACTCACAGGGGCTCTGGGTGTCCCTTCTCTCCCTGTGTGTCCCTGTGTGCAGGGAGGATCAGAGCAGGGCCCAGGTTCTGCTCCAGAGCTCAGCAGTAGCTCCAGAGCCACAGGATCCCAGCAATTCCCCCTGCACAGGAGGCAGAGCTTGTGTCCTGGCANCTCTGCTCCAGAGCTCAGCAGTAGCTCCAGAGCTACGGCTCTGCGAGAATTCCCCCTGCACAGGAGGCAGAGCTGTGTCCTGGCAGTGCCCAGCCCTGAGCAGAGGCCAGAGAGGTGGGGAGTCTCCCTCCCTGGGGATATTCCAGAGCCATCTGGACACACTCCTGTGCCCTGGGATAGCCCTGCCTGAGCAGGGAGGTGGCACCAGATGCCCCTTCCAGCCTGAGCCATACTGGGATTCTGTAGGCAACATTTTCCAGGGCCCCAGTTAAGCAAAAAGACTTTTGCACGTGGTTAATATGAGTTTGCTGAAGCTTCCTCTGTGCAACCCAAGGCAAAGCTGCTCAGTTGGGATGAAAAATAAACTCTCTCTTCAGCAGGAGACATTTAATAAACTGCAGGTAAGGTCTAGGACCCTAAATCTGCAGAGTTTTCTTCAACCAGTGTGAGATGAGCACCTAATTTCCAAATACAAATGCTCTTCTTTTCACACATATAAATGAAATATGGAACTTCTTTGCAGTGTTTCACACACAAATGAGACGTGGGCCAGAACTCTTGCAGAACAGAATCATAATTCAGAGGTATTGAGATTGGCCAGAAAATCTTATGACTGGCACTTCCTAAACCAGGTGCTTAATTCTGCAACTTGATGCCTTAGGATTTTTATAAATGTCAGGAATTGCTTCAGGGAGCTTGTGTAGCTGATTTGGAATTTCTGCCATTTTCATAAGAAATGTGAAATATAAACTGCTTTCTTGTATCCCTGCAGAAATTCCTGCCTGTTCAGCACTCTTAATTCTAGACCCACCTAGATAGATCCTGCTTGCAAAGTTGTTTCTCTCACCAATCCTGAAACCAAGCCTGGCCAAGAAAACCCAACACAATTTTGTCTTTTGTTATGAAGTGTCCCACTCCAGCTCATCAGAGTTCAGAGATATCACAGCACTGTGAGAAAGCAGTGCAATGTACAGAGAGAAACAGGAAGAAAAGCTGTGTTGGAATGATGAGAAGAGCAGGCAGCTCTCCAAAGACAGGAAGAGGAATAACTGAAAAAACACAAATGCAAGTACAATCTTTCCCACAAGACAGAGCTCAAAACCAGAACAAGTAAAGGCACTTTATGTTGGAAAGTCCTATTCTGCAAATTCTGTTTGTGATTTTATGATCTGCTGTTCAGGAATTGTCAATCTCTTGTCTTGGTAGGCTGAGAAGAACAAAGAACAAGGGATGAAGCAGAGAGGGAAGAACAGGGATAAAAATCAGAAGAAAGGTCACTCCAAGGAGCTGGGTGTGCACGTGGAACTGCAGAAATCAGCAAGCAAAGCAGCACAGGAGGCACAAATCACAGGCACTGCTGCTGAGGCCCCCATTAGTGCCTGGATGAAAGGGAGGTGCCACAAACACTGCCAACAAGTCCATCTCCACGAGTTCTACAAGCTGACTCCTTTGTCTCCTTGGTTCCTATTAGAGGTGATCCAGGTAGGAACACTGTGCTGGAATTCTGCTGAAATTTCCACAGAACACCTTGTGGGGCTTTTTCAGGTTGGAAAACAAATCACAGAAGCTGATGTTCAACACAACTCAAGCCATGTTGGTTTCTGAGTTTTCACTTTTTTACTGAACTGGACACTCCAGTACAACCCCTTTAACCATGGAATGAAGCTCTTAGAAAAAAGCCAGCTCTCCTCTTTGTACAGGGGGCAAGTTCACACTGCACCTGAAACAAGCAGCATCAGTGTTCCCTCCTTGCTTCAGGACACTCTAATTTGCCTCCTGTGTGTCCATCTGCACACAAACATGTGTGGTTTGGCCCTGATCAAGGTCTGGAGAGAACCTTTTCCCTCAGCAAAAACCCAAATCAGCTCTACTTAGAAATATGTGGATGGAGCACTCTAAAGGCTGAATAAACAAAAACATTCTTGCAGATTTGAGGCAGGACGACTTGGCAACGTGTTTTTGGAGGAATTTAAATCTTCAGTTACTCCTGGAATTCCTACAGCACTACCAATTAAATCTGCAAGTCAATAAATAGCAAACTCTGCCTATTAATTACAGACTACAGACCACTCTCCTCACTCTAAAGGGTTGTACAAAATCATTTTGCCTTGGACATTCTTTTGAAGCTTGTTTTCCAAGATAAGAAATCAACTGTTAGCAAATCCAAACAGCATTTTAAAATAAAATCCAAGAAAAGGGAAGATACTCTTTTGTTAAAAAGTAAAAGAATGCCCAATCATGGAGAAGAAAGTCCCTACTTTAAATAAATGCAGTAATTAAAATAGAATCATAGAATGGGGTTCTGGGCTCCCAGAGCACACAGCCAGGGCATATCCAGCCTCTCATCCACCTGGAAATATTTTTCAGTTGCCCATTTTAAAACAGAGTGAACCCTCCATTTACTTTAAATTAGCATTGTTCCTTTAGCTTCTCTTAAATTCTTGGGGGTTTTCTCCTGAGTTTAATAAGCTTAGCAGTGCTTTTACAGAGTAAGTGTTTAACATGTGCTGACCATACAACCAGCAGGATAATTTCCACTGGAGAAAATGATTTCAAGCTCCATAAATCAGAAGCGAATTTACAATGTTCTCCTCTAATTGCTGGGAATAGTTTGAGCGCAAGAGGAGAACAAAAATTTATTAAAATAAAAAGCAAGTTTTAATATATTGCAAGCAAAAGAATCTACTGTATTATTGTAGTGACATCAATTCACTCTCTGCTGAGTACCAGGGGAGTCCTAAATTCAGATGTTGCATGTGGTAATTACTGCAAGCTCACTGAGCCAATTGGGTAAAAAGGAATAGGAAAATAAGGAAGAGCCTCTTACAGCGTACTTGCACAACCCCAGATGTCCAGATCAGGAATAAAATTTTCAGACTTCTTACAGCCTGTCAGGAATTCTTTCCTACAAGAATGCATGTAAAAGCGCTATAAAGGTGAAGGCTGCTGGGATTTCAAGAGATTCATGAAGAATATCTCCTGTAAGGCCAAGATAAACTACAAAATAAATGTATGCATGAGAATTAAAAATCTGCTGAAGCAGCACAGCATCACTGGCATAGGTACAACCACCCATCTTAAAACAATAATTGCAGCTGGAAGCTTAACCAGAAGTTAAACCTTAAACCCCAGATAAGCCTGATTGTAATATGAACAAACTAAATCTTCACGCCAGGAGTGTGGTGGAGAAATAAATCTCAATTTCATACAGGTGTTAAAAATCAAAATAACATTCAGCATCCAAGGCTTTTCTTTGCAAATCCATCGCGGGCCAAAGCTTCACATTTTTTATGGATTCATTTATAACTCGTTTTGCAATCACTGCACGCCACATGCAGTGTTCTGTGAAATCAGCTAACTAATTACAAAGTGCTGAACTGGACATACCCAGACCCAGCACAAAATAAAATACCCACTGCTCTACTCATTTGAAAGTCAAATTTGGAAAACAGAAAGGGGAGACAGCAAACCTGCATTTCTGGGAGACATCAGGGGACTCTAAAGCACAAACACAAATCTGGAGCTCCTGGATGTGAAGGTGCAGAGCCTGCCTGCCTTTTTAAGATACCTTTATGATGTCATCAATGCCTCCGAGGTCCCACAGCAAAAACATTGCCTGATGGAGCATGGCTGGCAGCCTGTGTTTATAAGGAAGTGGAATATGAGGTTGGAGAGGGTGCTGGACATCGGGATCCATGACAGAAATATATGTGGGGTTTGCTCTGTGCTTGAGTTCTTCTGGCTCCTGTCTGCCTCTGATCAATGCAGTTATTTCTGCTCCTAGAAAAAACATCCTGTGTGGCTCAAAAAGGCCAATGAATCTTCCTGCAACTCCCCTGTCTGCTGCTAAGACAGGGTGCACTAGGACCACACTGGTTTCCCAGGCACCTGGATGATGAAAAGGAAGCACAAGGCTCAGTGTCAGCTGGCAAAGGTGACGGAGAGCAGTGTGTCTCTAGGGAATGCAGCATCACAAAATAGCTGCACCCAAATCTCTGTATCAAACAGAGATGAGAGGAGCAAGAAGGTCAGGAAAATGCTTTGTGACTTGGCAACTGCAATTCATAACGTTTGTGCTCAAAACTGTCAGCCCATTTGCCAAAAATCCATCTAAGAAAAAAGCCCAGCCTGGCTCCTTTGCCTTGGTGACGATGATGGGTCCTCTGACGGGATGTGGGGAGGGAGGTGGCTGGGGGAACATCAGAGCCATTTAAGGAGTGAATTGTGTGAGGAATACACACAGGGAAAAGCAAATGGAAACTGCTGAGAGCGTGGAGCACGCTGGTCCCTACTGGTCCTGTCTCTGAGGCAGCAGAGGCAGTGCCATAGAAGGGCAGTGCATCATTTCCATAAAAGTGATACTTTAAGCAACAACATAAGCTCGTGGAAGGCATCCCTGCCCATGGCAGGGGGGTTGGAACCAGATTATATGTAAGGTTTTTTCCAGCCCAAACCATCCTGTGATTTTATCATTGTATGATAACTTCAGCTGCTAGAAGATATAATTGCTGTGACTAGGCTTGTAACAAGTGTGGCTGTCTTTTAAGAGACAGGGATAATTCTCTGTGTGAATTTACCATTTTCACCTGTCATGTATTCTCTGTTCAAATGTTCTGCCAAACAAAGCATCAGGCTGTCTGGTGGTACAGTTTGAAGATGTGTGGGTTACTGTGCCAGTTTAAAGGCTAAAACTATTAAAGGAATAATCTCTATATATTGTGCAGAAGAACAGGACAGTTCCTTTAGGGAAATACCTGTTGAATCTGGAATTCTGTGCCTTACAATACACCAGCTTCTGCTTCCAAAAAAACCAACTAGGTATGTGATCATGTAATTTTACATTGTTTCTTTTCTTCTTTTTATTTAGATTTTTTTTAAATGGAGACTTGTTGGCACAGCTTTTCAGTCATCACTAATGAGCCCAACTGCAGTGGGCTGTAAATAAAGAATCACATTTAAGACATAAAAGGGTTCTTGTGACTTGAACACATCAGTTTCCTTTTTCCTTCTAAACATTAACAAGTTCTTACATATTAATCAATATGTGTGATGTTTGAGGCTTGTGTCCTTTTGGTTTGTCTGGCTATTAATATTGTCATTAATCAGGAAGCACTACTGGAAAAAAATACCCATGATATTTTCTTCCTTTAAATTTCAGGAAAAATCTCACTAGCACCTATTCTTCTTCAGACAGGGCATCACCATGAACTACAAAAATCCATAGAAGGGACTTATTTAAAGAATAATTCTAGTTCTATTGGTTTACTGATACTAACGTGACAGAAAATCCACAGTCATTTCCAGGGCATAGTAAGAATTAAAATATTCCTTCCTCAAGCAAGTAACAGCTGTAAGTTGTTTTAAGTCTTGAAGGGTCAAACTGAAATTCATCCATTAATGTCTAAAGAAAAATGTTAACATTTATTTCAAATGTTCCAGCTAAGCTAACATGTGTTACTTATCTGTTTCCCTTCCACAGACCTCATTCTGTGAGTGCTGAGATCCACGTCCCAACAATGGGAACCAGAATCATCAACAATTGTCCAGTCACAAGATCCTTTTTCACCATTTCATGCTCTCTTTTACCTGGGCATTTGAAAGGGCTTGGAAAGTGCTAGCTCTCTTGTAGGTGCAGTGCTCAGATGAAAACAGACAGGATGTGAAAACAACTGAAAAACTGTTGAGTTTTCTCCCATTCACCATTAAGAGCTGCTCAGGGAAAAGCTCAGCTCCCTTTCCTGAACACTGCAGGAATAGGATTCCCAGTATCTGACACTGTGAAGCAGTAAAATTGTTTCACACTCACCTGTCCTAATTGTTACGTAGGTAAACCATATTTAGTAGAAATTAACATTTCTAATCTATTTAAATAGAAAAATATTCTGCACCATCAGAGCTGTCAGAACCTTCAGGGATGTGGGATGAGCCAGGTGCTGTAGAGAGAGGGAACAAAAGCAACAGGGTAAGTCCCTATACCATGAAGGAATTCTCGCTCTATCCACTTCAGTGTGGCTAAAGCTGGCCTTGCTTGATTAAAAACAATCAGGTTGTGCAATCCTTTGGCTCCGTGGCCTTTGGATTGCACAGGATGCAAGAGGGGCAGGAGGATTCTGAGCTCCTGCTGGTCAAATCAAGCACCACTGTTTGCTGTTACAAGAGCACCTTCTACTGCCTGTGCTGTGGCATTGTGTTAGGAATGCTGCAGCTTGACACAGCTCCCTCTGAACTCAGCAGTGCCCTCCGAAAAAATGTTAAAGGATGATCTCATGTATAGCCTGGCAAAGGAAATTATGCAGATTTGAAACTACTTGTGTTTTTAAAACTATTCTTTGAGCTTCAATTCAAAATCTCATATATTTCCATGTTTATGCTCTGTGACCCATGCAGATGCTTTCCCTGCTTTTTTCCCTGCACTTATGTTGAATTTCTAGGTTTTATTTCAGTTCAGACATAACTTGTGGGACTATTTCCAATTTTGCTGGAGTGGAGGATCACATAGCTCACAAACCACCCATTAATAAAGCAGCAATTTTAATTACAGTATGTTTCCAACGTTGAGGCATTTGAATTCCATGGTCTCAAGGAACAACAGTGTCCTGCCAAATTATACACTACAGGAACTATAAACATTGTTTAAGCAAAATGCTACTACAACCATCAGCTACAGTTAGTCATTACAGATCTATCTTCCAGGGAATGCTGGAACTTTTCCTTAGTGGTTTTCTTTTCCTTTCTCCTTTTCTTTTTCCCTTGGTCCTGTATTTTTGATAAATCTGCCCAAGTTAATATTGAGTGTCCTCACTTAAATATCTTTCAGGGGAAAAACAGACATTCATGAGTTTCTTGTTAACTATTACATGAATCAATGCAGTTGCAACATGACACCAGAAAGAAGCTCTGACCTTAGCAAACCTTATGGACACTGAAAGGGATGACTCAGCAATTGAACAGAGAGAAATAGAAATCATCCATTAAATCATTTAGTGGTTGAGTTCTTTTTTGTCTTAGTAACCTAGTTCTCCACTAATGGAACTAATGGAACCATTGCCACCAAAAATCCCAGTGTATTGTGGGTTCAGATCTCCTTCTCTGCCAGTTTATTTGTAAATGGCCTACTCTTTTTTTGGGTTTTTTTTTGTTAAAGGATAAATCTAAGTAATCTTGAAAAATCTAACCCAGTCCTCTGTTCCAAACAGTTCTTATTTCAGACATGCTATGGAAAAAAAACAGCCTCCACAAAAACTCAGACAGCTTAAAAACCAATGAGTGGCCACATGCAAACAGAGATTTTTGTTCTCTTAGAAGACTCTCCTGGGACTGGCACTGCAATACATCTGAGTGATTGTGGGTTTATTCTGTCATCTCACAAGATAAGGCTTCCATGAGCTGATCCATGAATTTGCACTCTAACCACGTGCATAAGTGCTTGGAATTTATCCTATGGTCCAACTAGGATGCAAGATGTATATACTGCTGTCATCCCCTTGCTTAACAGTGCCCCACTCTACGTGAGAAGGCTAAAAAAAAAAAAGATTTTCAGAGATGAACACTCAGCAGAAATCTTAGCACCTCGTTTTTGCATGTTTTCCCTAGCAAAACTTCAGCCCAGTTTAGCTTTTCTCCTTTTTCTGAGAGTGTCTGGATAACATCAAGTGCTTGCAGTTAGGCTAATTCTGTTCTTGTGTGAGTGGATCCATTTTGACATCATGCTAGACTTGGCCTCAGTTTTGGGTACATACCAGTGGGGACAGGTGGAATTTCAATAATAACTCTTGTCTCCTTGGCTGTGTTATAAAGCTAACCTTTAAGGAATCTGAGCATATGAAGCAAAAGTGTGCTGAGGTAAATTGTATTTTATTTTGTACAATTGTATTTATATTGAGCATTTTGATTATTGAGTATATAGCTTAACTCTTATAGACAACATTAGTTTTACCACTTTTTATGAATAGGTGACAGAACAGTGATCTGATTTTAGAACACTTATTTTTTTGTGCCACTTTCTCAAATTAAGTTGTGGGAGCTCAGTCTGGATTTGCCCCGTGTGTTTGGGCATTGTGAGTTGATAGCTGTAGCATGTTTGTACCACAATCCGTGCTCTGAACAAGGGCTTAAATCTGTTCAAATTTCCTCATGTGAAAGGAATGTTGGCAGGGCTAGAGACAAAAAAGAAACTCTGAAAAAAAAATGGTCCTGCATGAAGAAAGGAATTTTTCTGTGCAGTAAAGGAGATGTAAGTAGAGAGGAGTGATTGTTTTTGTCTTGTTCTGGCACATATAGAGTTAATCAGGTGTGATTGTGTTCAATCTTGATCCAGTCAAACAGGTTGCTGCTGCTACTGTGCACTTCCTCACCCCATTGCTGTTTGCTTTCAGTAAATTGTCTCAGCCCTCAGCCTCTGCCTTTGTCCCTCTCCAGCTGAAGGGAGCAGGGAGGAAGGGCAGGAGCTTATCTGGAGTCCAATATCCAGCCAGTGTTAAACACCACAGTGCCCAAAGTGGCAGTCATGACAACAATCTTTCACTGCAGGACACACTGCAAGGAGTTATTTCTTTGGTGGAAACAAGGACACCTGGTCTTGAACGAAAAGAAAACCCCTCTGGATGGATGTTGCTTGGTAATTGTGGGAGGTCAATAAACCACTGCCTTCCATGCCTTTAAGACAAAGCACAGCAATGGGAATATCCTCACACTCCTGCCCTGCTCCAGTGCTCTTGTCCAGACATCTGTTCTTGTCCTCATTGTCAATAGCTCTCCACTTCTCAAAATCTTTTCAAGCTGGCTGTTGTTAATCAATAATTAAATATTTGAGGATGCTTGCCTCAGGTATGGGATATTGAGACAGAGCTGGAATAGTGTTGAGTGATGAGCCATCCACAGTTTTTTTTACTCTTAGTTAAATCATTAATGTTTACTACCTCCACTGCCATTTATAAAAATATCACTCACATTCCAATGTCAGTGTGATACTAGAACAAATATTTGAGAATTATATAAACTTCATGTTAGTAAAATGCCATAAGGTCAAAAGAAATTTGGAGAACAAAACATTTCAGTTCATGAAATGGATTGACTGAAAGAATAAAGTTCTGTTATTTTCATATTAAGTTGTTTCAATCTCCCTGAAAATCTTCTTTCTTCCTCCCCTGCACTTTAAGATACTAAATTTGCACAAAAATTAGAGTTTTGAACAACTGCTGAACTTCTCATTTTATCTTAGTAAAATCATCTTAGAACTAGAGAAAGATCAAATTGTTTGTACTTTTGTGGTGTGAAAATGTAGTAGGGGGAACTATCTATGAAACGTTCACTTTGTAAAGACTTCATTGGATTTTTGGATGCAGCTTCCATTTAGGGAACCAGCAAATAGTTCTGATGGAAGGTTTACAAAGTTATATATACTGTGGGAAAAAAAGATGAGTCTACTTATTGTCGTTAAAAAAAAGCCCACAAGTCTTCATGAAGTCCTTAAAAAGTATTTTGATTCTTTTTATTCTCTTGGGAAAACTCTTTCACTTGCTCCATCCACATCTGCACAGAGTCAGAAATTGTCCTGGAAACAAATAAAACATTTTGTTTTATCCCTGCTCCTCAGCTATTTTGCCTCTCAGTCTGGTAGACATGGGAATGCTGGGAAGACATTGTGATGAATTCTTTGTGGGGTAAATAAATTCCTGACATTTTTCACGGGTTATCTGCACAGTTGGTTAAAATACAACACTTCCAAGGTTTTCATACAATTTCCCTTAGCCAGAACGCTGCTGGGAGGCAATGCAGAACCTAGCTTGGTAAAGAACTGGGACAAGAAAGTCACAAAAAATGGAAGAAGGTGGATCTGCCAAGGCCTTTAAAGCCATTAATTTTCCAAGGAAAAGTGTCTTTGCTTAAATAAATTCTACAGGAATTAACTGACGTGGCTAAAGTATTCTAGGATGTCTTCCTACTCAAACTTCTTGTTTGTTTATTTTCAGAAGGAAGAGGTTTAGTTAGATCCAAATTTAACAGTAAGACCTCTGATACAGTCAAGTATTTATGTCTGATTTCAGCCATGGGGTTTGTGTAATTTCTTTCATTCTTTTTTTTCCCCACCCAGAACTGCCAGTTCAAACAACTGTAGGAAGGAGGATCATATCACTTATTTTTCTTCCTATGTTTTTCTGTGTCTGGAGCTCTGATGAAATTCTTGGTGCTAGAAAAGGTAACTCTGGTTTGTACACCACCATCAGGTATACAAACATCACATCTTTAGCACAGAGAAGAAAAGAAGTCTTCAGGAATGAATAAGTACATCAGTATTAACTAGAAACATCTTTTTGCAGTATAACTCTACATATGGCTTTTTGTAAGGTCTTGTGCAAACTCTCTGCCTCTTCTTCTCCCTCTGCAAGCTGCAGCTAATTGCAAGAATTAATTATGTGATGCGTGGGTAGTGAAAAAGGCTTGATGAGCCAAACCCTTCCCATTCATTTCATACCTCCATAAAAGCATTGTTCTGATTTGCACCATTTTCAGCAAAAGGAGGATGGATGGTACTTGGAAGAATTGCATCAAGGCAAAATATTGTATTTGGCATTTAAATTCAAAGTGGATAGCAGTTTCAGAAATGCCTGACCCTGCTAGTCAGTGCCAAGGGCTACATTTTTTGTATTCTGTAATGCTCCTCAATAATTGCTCCAAGACTCATACAGAGAGAACAGTGCACAGCGAAGGCTGTCACTAATTCTTTGATCAAAGTCAGATGATTTTCCTTTCTGATTTTTTTTTAAAGTTTCAAAGCTGTTCTTGCTTTGGTTTTTAATGTAAGAGTTTTTGATGCAGTGTACAACTTCCATGTTTGCCCCAGCTCCTGAGGCTCGTACATGTGTGAGCAATAACAATCAAGGTGCAGTAAATTTCCTGAGGATTAATATCTTTCAGGGAGGAGGTGAAGGTCAGCAGTAGAGGCAAGGATCATTAAGCCAAACTGGTCATTAATCTCAAAAGATTATTTCATGCCAAGGTCAGTATTGTTATTTTAAGCTGGCAATGAAAAAAAACATGGCTGCAGGAATTTTTATTTGATAGGTCTCATGGTAACATCTAGCATATAAAAAAAAATTAATTTGCCTTGTGAGGATTACATTAACTAATCAGACCACCAGCCCATCTCCCAGTGACTGATTATTTTTGCTTTCTTTAACATATGTACTGTCAGAAAGGACTTATAACATTTTACTTCCATGTGCAATTGCTGTGGACCTATTAAAGAGTGACCTTATTTGTGTATCTATTCACAGGTTTATATTCCTTTCCCAAATTCTAACTCCTAGGCCTTACTTACTCTCTAAATATTTGTTTGACTGAATATTTGCTCAGGGGATTACATTTCAAAGTGATATTTCAAAAGGCTGTTGTTTGCACAATGAGGAAACTACAGATTTACTCCATTTAGAAGCAGTACTCCACCTTAGTACTCCCTTTCCTGAAATAAGTCCCAAAAATCCCCTAGATGGTGGCAGCCCTTGTTGGAGCTCAAATATCCCCCAAATCTTCTGGCATGTTCCAAAGTACCACTGATACAGGTGACAGCTGATGAAAACCTTTACAGACTCAGCAAAAGGGGTAAAAATGCAATCCAACTTCCACAATATGAGAAATGTTGAGATCTTTTAAAAGCAAAGAGCATTTTTCTTGTTTTCTTTCTTTGTTCTGTGTTTCTTTTTGCTAGGGAATTTCTCCCTGTGAGGTGCTCCTCAACTCCTCAGCCTTTGTAATTTAAATACCTCTTGGTGGGCATCTGCTGCTGAAAGGGACAAAAATCTTTGAGTCCAGCCCTCCAAGTTTACATGCAGCAGATGCAGATCTCCAGAGCTTTATTTTCCAACTTTTCTTACAAACTTGAGCCCCACACTAAGAGACCAAAGAGAGGGAGAAGGAATGACAAGGATCCATCAGAGCAGTTTTCCTGGATCCAGATGAGGTCAACCTGCAGTGCTTTGGAGCGTGGCTCACCAACCAGGCACCTTGAAAGTTTTAATTCTAAATCACCTCATTCATTCTTCCTGACATCTGTTATGTCTCTACTTGTAACATATTTTTAGTATTTCCTTTAAAATATATTAACAGGTGTGAGCATGAAAAACAGACAACTTAAGGAGGTTGTTGTTACTGGACAAAGACTCAGTTTGGGTGTAGTCCAATGCAAATGTTACAAGCCAAAAATAAAAAAGTTTCACGAATCTCACATTCTGATTGTAGATCAGGCTAACTCAGCCAGGAATATGCTAATCTTCAGGTTCCTTCCCACAATATATTTAGTTTCTTCTTTCAGTCAGGCATTTTCATGCCTTTTTTTTTTTTTTTTTTTTTTTAATTTTTCCTTTTAAAAGGCTAAGAAAAGTAATTAAAATCTTGATACAAAGTTATGGAAAGCCATAGAAAACATGGCCTCTCATTCATAGTTCCTTGCACTCAGATTGTGCTGGTGGCAGTTTGCTCCTGTCTTGTGCTGCCATAAAATCCCTCATTATGGGCCAAATTTCGCTATTTTTGACTGAACAATGTATGATTTCAGAATTTCATTGTGAAGAACATCTCAAGGGTTGTTTTGAAGCAAAAAAAACTTTTAAATACTTCTTTATTAGGTTTTCATACTAAAATACAGACAGGGAAATACAGGCAGGGAAAGATTTTCTTGTCTTTAATTTTCTGAGTTCCTGAGAATTCACTCATAGTTTCAATTTCTTCCTTTTGATGTAGTTTTTATCATTCACTATTTTAAAAGCTCCAATCAAATTTTATTCTCATTCTTCCTTTGTCTCCCATCCTAATCTATTTTCCAGAAAGTCCGAGTCTTTTCCTGGCTTCAGCAGCTTTCCATCACCCATTTATGAGCTTCTTTACAAAACCAGGACACAAAAAATTGACATAAATATATATATACACATCATCAGGTAACGTATATCACATAAGATACCATTTTAAAAATTGTCTTTATAAATATATGCATGCTTATACATCTCAACATCATAATAGTACAATAATATTTCCAATTTTATTTCTTCTCCTCCTAACCTAAGGTACGCCTCAGGTATCTCAAACAGATTTCCCCTGATTTTCCATGATGCTGTTTTATTTTCTGATGGATGACAATAAACTTATCTTGAAATGCATAAGGAGAATTATAGCTGTGTTTTCTAGGTTTTGTATCTTCTTTTTGTGAATACTAGAGTAGTTACAGCTCTGATTAAGTCAATAAAATTATAAATTGAAATAGATAAAGACCTGGTGTAGTGCATTTAAACCCACTCACATACCTATAATGAGACAAAATAAGTGTTTATTATTGTTTTCTCTAGCACTGACTAATTTAAATAACCAACTGACTGTGGTGTTACTGCTTCTCTGTACAGGCCTGTACAGAACTTAATTTTTTGTCAGTTCCTGGGGAAATCAGACATCATTCCTGCTCACTGAAGGAGCAAATGTTGGTAACCAGTCATAAAAGAAAACTCCACTACAACTCTGATGCTTCAGGGGCTGAGGTTTAAAATGCAAATGAAAACTGAAGGACTTGGTCATTGGTGACTTAAAAACCCCAATTCCATTTTTGCCATCAGCAGCAGGTTTTTCCCAGGTTTCTGGCCTAAATCCAGTTAAAACGATTATATATGACTACTTACTAAACTTTCCCTTTCTGCTCAGTTGATTATGGCATTATTCACTTTCTCTTCTGAAGTGCTGAAATACTTCTCTGCACTATTAAAAATGCCCTGCCTTTCCCCTGAGGGAGCTGCATTTCAATGTTGGAGTGATGTAATAATTCCTTCAAGAGCTTGCACTTGGTTTTTAATGCTTAACATGCGCTCCAGGATCTTTTCAGGAAGGGCTGTAAACAAGCATCCAACATTCCTGCTCCCTAATATGTCATCCCTGGACCATTCCCTAGCAGGTCTAAAAATCCCCCAGCCATGTCATGATGTATTGCAGCAAAGATGTGAGGGCAAGGATTTTTCATCAGTCAGGAGGGAAGCAAGGAAGTGGAAAGAGATTTGAGCTACTCACTTTAGAAATACAGAAGAACTGTATGCAAACCCAGATTTGACACATCTGATGGTATCTGTGGAGAATGGGGAGTTTTATTGCAGGATAAACCCCAAGGTTTGTAGTTTGGTAGGTTAGGGAACTCAGGTGTGTGATTAGAAAGGGTCATTGGGAAATCTGACACTTGGAAAAAGAAGTGAATTATCCAGAGACTAGAAATGAGTAACATCAAATGGTTTTCACATCAATGCAATGTTTTGGAAGCTAGAAAATATACTGTAAAATAAGAACTATTGAAATTTGAAGTGCTCAAGGCCAGGTTGGACAAGGCTTGGAGTAAGCTGGGTTAGTGGAAGGTGACCCTGCCCATGGCAGGGCATTGGAATAGGATGATCTTTAAACTCCCTTCTAACCCAAACCATTTTATGATTCGATATTTCTATGGAAAACATGAAATACTAGAGAAAAAAAAGTTTGGACTTGTGTTCAGGAGGACAAGAAGGAAAACAGCAGGACCTGTGCACCACTGATCTGGGATAACAATTAAAAATAACAGCTGAGTGATGATTTTGGCCATGTGGCAGAGGCAGGACACCTTACTACATTACTGCAGTGTCTGTCTCCATTTTTGAATTCCAAAAATTCATCTGCTTAGGCTCCCATGCAGCCTGAGACGTGATGTCATGTGGAAAAGTATGAACTAAGCTGGAATTGGCAGCAGGAGCACAAAGTAAACAAGAAACTGAATATAAGTTATTCATATACTATACTGAAAAGGAATAGTGAGATTCACTACTGGTGACTCCTGAAATTTCAGTTCTGGGACTGATTGTGCTTAGTGTTTTTATCAGGATTCTTGGCATCCCTGTGATGACAACAAGAAATCAGGAGACATGGATTTAAAATGAAATGATCAGAATGTGAGCAACAGGCATGCAAAAAGGGAACTATTAAAACCAATAAAGTGCTACTTAGAATTCTCACTTTATGGTCAGTTATTTGGAAAATATTGAAGAAAACTTAGGAAAACCAGCTGATCACAAAAGGGCAAAAACATTTCTGCAAAGCAAGTGCACCTATGAGCCTGGCATGTACCATGAAAGTTCCACAAGAGATAATAAAGCTTGTAAACCCTTCAAAGCATCAGTAAGGCATTATCTGTAATATTTTGTATCAGTCACATTTAGGGTGAAGTCAGACTTGTCAGAAAGTCTAGAAGTGTGGTAAGAGAAATGAAAACAATGTGACAAGAAACTTTTTAAGAGCATGTTTTATTTAGTCAAGCAGAACAAGGGCTGATGAGATCTTCTCTTTGCCTACAAATCCACCAAGAAAAACTGTGAAAAGAATTGCTTAAGTTTACATACTTGCCAGAAGAGTGAGTATAAAATCTCTCTCCTCTGTATTTAGGCCAGGATCTACAAGGTTTCTAATTATTAGAGCACTGCAGTGTTATCTTTTAATTAGAAATACTGATGGCAAGAAAATGATCTGCTTTTAGGAAGATACTTGCTCAGTTGAAGAAAGAAATGATGAGATTTCTTCCAGCCTTCTCTTAGCAGTTCTGTCTTTGCAGTTATCCTGGTGGCTCTACTTCCTCAAATGCAGCAAAACAGGAGAGTTCCCAGGTCTAACACAGGCCTAGGTCTCTTCCAGGAAATGCATCTGTGAAATGTTTGGGAATTTTACAGAGGAAGCCTTTGAGGGCTGACAGGAAGCCATGGGTTAAGGATTCTGTATGAGAGGCATGGCAGTGAATTCCAGATGGGATGAAGCCATACAGCTTAGTGTAAACAAATGGTTATGATTCCTGTCAAGATCAATTTTTCATCTTCATAAAGCTCAGTTTAATAACATGGCACAGGCACCGCCGAAAAACGGGAGTATCAGCTTTCCAACAATTTCCCAAAATTGAAACAGAATCTGTTTTGGCAAAAACAGTGCAGTTGTCTACCAAGAAAAACATTTTAGGTAGGTAGTTATATAAGCAGTAAAAATAAATGTTTTATAAAATTCACCCACAAGGACTTAGATGTATTAAAAAAACCCCCAATAATAATTAACCAGATTTCATGAAGTATGAAACAGCCAAAAATAATAACCAGTACAGCTGAAGGAGGTGAAGTCATTTCTCCTACTGCACTCCAAAGCTTGACCACCTGGAGAGATTAAAAAAATATATCCAAAGAATTGATTTTCCTAATATGGGCACCGTGCAAAACCCTGTCTCTTAACATGACCTCATTTGGCCAAAGGAATGGAATTTTATGCAAGCTTAATATGTTTTACAAGTACTTGTTTCTCTGGCACAGCAGCAAATCTTTGGGAAGGCAGATGAAATGAAGGACCATCTACTACGTTTCCTTTGGAACCAAAAAGAGCTAGTATTGTCTCCTGAAGAGAAAGTAACATCTTAAATGAAAAGGTAATATTAGTGCAAGATCAGGTCCATGAATAAATTTACTCTGGAAACTGAATTTTTCTGAACTTCTCAGTTTCTAGAATTGCTTTTTTTAGATACTGGAGCAAGAAGTCTATTTTAAGATAAAGATTGGTGGTTTAATTTCCACGAAAGGACAAAAACAATTCTTGAGTTAAAACCTCACCTTTGGATCTGTGAATATTAATCTCTGGATATCTGATTGCACTGACTTTGTTAACATCACCTTTTTCCTTCATCGACCTAGGCAGTCACCTCACTCAGAATTTCAGTGTTCAGGGCATTAATAATCCAACACAGACATAATAGGAATTCAAATCTATTCAGCTCTTTCTTCTGCTTTTGATCAGAATGTATTTGGGTTTCGTTGAGTAGAGAAAATCATTAACCTGATCTGTGGCCTGAAATTTTTCCTCAATTTTTAATTTTTCAGAGCCTCATTTCAATTAGAGTACTGCCTCCAGCTCTGGTCCCAGCACAGGAAGGAGCTGGAGCTGCTGGAGAGAGTTCAGAGGAGGCTCCAGGATGATCAAAGGGATGGAGCAGCTCTGCTGGGAGGAAAGGCTGAAAGAATTGGGATTCTCCAGCCTGGAAAAGGTTTCAGGATGATCTAATTGCAGCCTTCCAGTACCCGAAGGGAGCCTGGAAGGAAGATGGAGAGGGAGTATTTACAAGGGGCTGGAGCGATAGAACAGTGAGGAATGGCTGCAAATGGATAGAAAGTTTAGAGTGAATATTAGGAAGGAATTATTTTACTGAATGAGGGTGGGGAGGCCTTGGCACAGTACAGCTGTGGCTGCCCCTGGATCCCTGAAGTGTCCAAAGCCAGGTAGGACATTGGGGCTTGGAGCAGCCTAGGACAGTGGGAGGTGTCCCTGCCCATGGATGGGGTGGAATGAGATGAGCTTTAAGGTCCCTTTCAACCCAAACCAATCCGTGTTTCTGGCTATGAATCACAAAAATATAGTCTTTTTATTATTAGAAAATAGAGCTTTTTTTTTTATTATCCATATAAGGGTTTTCCCCGTGCGTTTCAGAAACTCCTCAGCATCCCTCGGGTTTGTGCTGACTCCCTGTGGTGGTTTCCGTGCCGTGAAGCCGACAGGGAAATCGGGAGCCGGAGCTCGGCGCGCTCCCTCCCGGCCCTCAGGGGCAGCGGCCCGGGCCCGCTGTGCCCGCTGACACCGAGGCTCTTCCACATCGGATAGGGGCGATCTCCCCGCACCGCTCCCGCTGGAATTCCGGGCCGAGCACACCCCAGAGCCTGAGCGATGCCGAGAAATAGAGCCCCCGTTCCTCCCCCGGTTCCTCCCCTCGTCCCTCCCCTTCCCCCGGATGCGGGCCGGGATGGCGCTGCCCACGCCGCGCTACGAGCACCTGGGCTCCTTTCGGGACGTGTACGAGCCGGCCGAGGACACCTTCCTGCTGCTCGATGCCCTGGAGAGGGACGCGGGCAGGCTGCGGGAGGCTCGGTACGGCGGAGAGGAGCGGGACATCGCTGGCACGGCGCTGTTAAAGCCATCGGAGAGCGCCCAGAGCGGCTGCGGAGATGGGGAAGGGCCCGCGGGGGAAGCCGGGCCCGGAGGGGCTGAGGGCGCTTGGCTGCTTCAGCCTGGAGAAGGGGAAAACTCGTCGCTGTGTGCGGCTTTGTCAGGAAAGGCAATGGAGCGGCCAGACGGCACCGATCCTGCTCTCTGTGACCGGAGGGAATGGCCTGAAGCTGTATCGGGAAGGGGTAGGGTGGATATCGGGGAAAGGCTCTTCTCCCAGAGGCTGGTGGGACACTGCGAAAGGCTCCCCAGGGAATGGTCACAGCACCAGCCTGACAGAGGTCAGAAAGTCTTTGGACACGCTCCCCGGGATGCAGAAGGTGGGATTTGGGATTGTTGGGGTGTCTGTGCAGGGCCAGGGGTTGACCTGGATGATCCTTCTGAGTCTGTGATCCTGTACTTCAATGTGTTTGGGAGGACAGCAACTTTCTTTCTGTTCTATAACTCTGTCTTGTCCCATTCTGTGTGTGATGAACAGAAGTCATCCAGAGTGTGTGTTTTCTCTTTAGAGTCGAGATCTGCCTTGAAATAGGATCCGGATCTGGTGTGGTTTCAACATTTCTGGCTTCTTCCATCCTTGGACCTAGTGCACTGTACATGTAAGTAAAGCAGCACCTAAACTGTTGCATGCAATAATAAAGGATGCTTAGCTCGGGATGCTTAGCCCTCTCATGCATACTTCCTTGTTTTCACGTTTTAAAAACTATTCTTTTCTCAAATCTACATAAATCAAAGCAAAAACAGCCTGTTGAGCATTTCTGAGCTTACGGTGCAGCCTGAATTATTTACTTCAGGTTCTGACTGGAAATCCATTTTCCCATTTCTCAGACAAATTGCTAAGCCTACACTTGTATTTGATGGGTTTAATCCTTGTGGATCCCTTTTAACTCAGAATATTCTGTGATTCTATAAACTAGCTAGTGGTTATAGGGTTAAGCTTCAAGGCAGAGTAGCCCATAACTTACACTTTGTAATATTTCCCTTTTAGATGCACAGATATCAACCCCATGGCAGCTTACTGTACCCAGGAGACAGCTCTGCTTAACAACGTTCACCTGCAGCCTGTCATCACTGACTTGGTAAGAGAGAGGTTTCAATAGTATCTCCTTCATAATTTGAATAATTTTTTAATACTTTTTGGAGATCATGGAGTCACAAAATAGTTAGGGTTGGAAGGGATCTCTGGACATCACCTCCTGCCAAAGAACCACCAACCAACTACTCAAGCTCTAAAATTCAAAATTAATCTCTAAAAATTCATTGTATTAATTAAAAAAATATAAATCTGTAGATGTAGTTTGGAAAGTGTTGGACAAAGAATTCTATAGTGGCCTGACATTAACATAGCCCTTTGTCTAAAGTTAGGCAGTTCTTGGTTCTCAGTCTTTTCTGATTTGATTAGAACTTGTGTCTATTGTTACCATAGTTTCTTACAAAATTTGATATGGAGAAAAGCTAATTTTTCTCATCTCTTTAACCCTTGTATATGTTTATAAATAGAGACAATGTAGGTAGGCTACAATAAATGGGCTTTTAAATGGCTGAACAACTGCACTATGTAACTGTATTTTTGCAAAACATTGGCATTCTTCATGTTCCCAAAAAAGAAACCCCACACAATCATCTACTTCACCTACAGGTCAAAGGATTATCCCCAAGATTAAATGGGAAGGTTGACCTACTGCTGTTTAACCCACCATATGTGGTAACACCTTCTGAAGAGGTAGGAAAATTTTGAACTGCACAGTAAAAATAGTCTGTTGTTTTGACAATTATGTCATTCTATATTGTGACAAGCTTTGCTTTCCTCCTTCCTAGGTGAAAAGCCATGGAATAGAGGCATCCTGGGCTGGGGGCAAACAGGGCAGAGAAGTAATGGACAGAGTTTTCCCATTAGTCCCAGACCTGCTTTCACCAGGAGGATTATTTTACTTGGTCACAATTAAAGAAAATAATCCAGGTGATCACTGTCCTTGGACATTCAAATGTGCCAAACCAGGTTTAACATGGTATAAATCAAAATGTTGATCACAAAACTGCAAGCAAGTTTATCAGAACTAGGAACTCTCCAAGCTGGTTTGGAAAGTGGAAGTGTGTGGGACCCCAGCAGCTCTGCAGGAGTTCAGTTCCAAGTCTCAAAGGTGGATTAATTAAATCTGAATTAATTAATGATGCCAGGCCAATTCTTTCTTATGGAAGGGAATGGTGGTGTAACCTAAAAGGCTTAGTGGGAAATGTGATGTCTTTCATTTTAGAGGTATAGAGGAGAGATTTGGACTTATTCCTTCTGATCTAATACTTTATGGCCACAAATGATTATATAATGTCAAGATTATTTTTCACACCTGATTTATTAGGCAGCTTTTGCCAGAAGGTGCTACAAATTTCACTTTCTCCTACAGTTTAGCTTCATGCAGAATTCTAGCAAAATACTGAACTTCAGTTTGTAAACTATGAGCTTTATTTGTGCTTGATGGGAGATGATTTTGCATAAAAAATCCTCTCTGAAATAGTAGGAGAACAGAGTTTATAAACTTTACAGTTTGGTTCTAAGATACCTTAGAACTGTTTTCCTTAACCAATTTCAGCTCATTTGTAAACACTGCACTTTCCATTACAGATGAAATTCTGGAAACAATGAAGAAAAGTGGCTTAAAAGGCACAAAAGTACTTTCCAGGCAAGCAGGACAAGAGATGCTGACAATCCTCAGATTCAGGAAGTCTTGATAACTTCTCTTCACCCACCAGGTAATAGGTATGAAGAAAATTGAACACAGAGTTGTCAGTTGATAAACACTGAAGTGGATGCAATCTGCCCTCTGTTGGTGGCAGGAACTTACTCACACTAGCAAAACATCAAGAAAGAAATGAACCCAAAAACTGAACTAGGGAACAAAATATCAATGGGTTCATAATGATCTAATATCCTCTGATATAACCAGTGCCACACACCAAAGAGGCTCACTTCTACAAGGCTCACCTCTACATGTGTCACTTTTAATTTTGTCATTGTTCAGAAGCAAAATCATTTTACACCATCAACATTCACAACAAGCTGCAAGTTTGCAAGCAGCAGTGTTAAGATATCCTTCTGTTGGCTTAAAAAGTTCTTTCCTCTCCCAGGATCAGCGTTCTCAGCACGGATCACTTTGGCCATGGTTAAGGACCAGAGTCTTCCACGTCCCTCTGACCTTCAGAGAAGAAGAAAGAGCCTGGTTAAAATACACAAATGCTCAGAGTTCACCACAGAAGCATTTGGAGGAAGTCTGGATGAGTGCACAGATGGAAATACAGTGGCACTTTATACAATGCAAAATGTGAAGGCAGAGTTAGGAGTTGTTTCACTTGTTCTCACATACCTGTCAAAGATTTTGCTGCTCTGCTACTCAGGGTGCTGAACTTCTCATCTCTTCCAACATATGAAGATGTTCCAGCAGCTAAGGAGGATTCTCCAATTCTTCAATCCCTTGTAATGAGCACAACAGTTCTGCAACTCATTGAACACCTTTCCTGAACTTCAGAGAAGGCTTCTCAAGGAATGATGGAAAATTTTATTTTAGTAGTTTTACGTATTTATATTGCCACTGGGATTTTTTTTGAGGAATGCAATTTTGCAAATAGAAATTGAATTTTAGTCCTTTTCACCTTTATTCCCCCATTTTAAAGAAACACTAATGAGGTTTTTCTGGTATACCATGGAGGGTTTTCTGGGGCTCTCATTGTTTTGTCTGTGGATAAAGCTTTGCAACAATACAAAGCTTAAATAAGTTGGCTTCAATTCCCAGCTTGCTTTTGACCAAAATAAAAGCCAAACAAGTTTAGAAGGGGTAAGGTGGAAGCACATTAAAAAAATATTTCCATCATGGTTCTGTAGAGACTGATTTGCAAGACTTTTGTTTGTGTAATGCTCCCATAAGCATTCTTTTGATACTCCTAGTAATTTGTGTCATTTTAGCAGTGCTTTATCACAGGAGGGTACTGGGCACAGTGTAGTCTTCACTACTACCAGTCCAAATTAGCAGAGCCTCTTACTAGAAACTGTGGCCATTCAAAGTTGGAAGTGGGATGATAATTAGATGTGGTGAAATAATTACAGCTACACTATCAAAATTAAAGATAATTTGACTGCAGGCTGGACCTAGAGCTTGTAGGATTTCCAGATCTCAAGCACGGGGTTGAATGCTACCAAAACCTTTGGCCCTGGTTCTAATGTACTTTGTCCTCAGGTGCTGTAGTTCTTATCTAGCCAGTTACTGAGAATTTCTCAGTTATTATCATTATCATCCTTTTCAATTAAATTAGGAGGCTCTGCTGTGGTGATAAAATGAGTCATTATCTGCAGGGTGCACTGAGCACTGCTTTGGTTTCTGTTCTCCACCTGTAATGTTTAATAGCTACAGACAGGTTCAATTATGAGGCCACATCTTACTGTAAACTTGACAAATGCTCTGATCCAGCATTACCTGAAGAATGTACAGGAATATCCTGTTTATCAACATGACTGGAGAAACCTTTATTGTCTGGGCATTGGGAAGAGAAGGTGATCCTGAGGGTTTAAAAAACACCTCCCCTTCTCTGGCTCCTGGCTCCCCTCACAGAACAATGAACAAAGCTGCAGTTTCTTTGGTTTTTTGAAAGATGCTCCTGCAAGTGAGGCTTTGATTTTACAAGAAGCAAGATAACAGAGTTTAAGAGGGATGCAAAGCAGGATTTTATATTTATTCAGTTGCTTCTGCTTAACTCTAATTCAACATCAATCAGTTAAGAAGTTGAAAAAATTCACTATTCACACAACCATCTGCACTGTTTGGGATGATTGTTTCTGCTGCTTGTTCTCAGCATTTTCATAAGGACAAGTCATTTGGATTTTGTGTGTTCCTTTCTCAGCATGTCTTTAAGATTTTTTTTCCCCCTAAATATTTTTAGCACATTGAAGCACTTACTTGAACCTACCCAAAAACTTCTGCCCTTGCAGTTTCCTCAAAAAGTTAGAACCAAATTGAAGGCAAACAGGAATTTGTATAAAGCAATTGTCACCTCTGCTTATGATGGAAATGCTTACCAAAGTCTAAATTACCAGGATTTTTTTTTCCCAGAGTAATATTTTGTAGAAAATAGTGGAACAACTTTCTGAAATGTTATGTTTGGATTTGTTTCTATCAAAAAGTTTGTGTTTGGATGGAGTGTGTGATGATCAGGGGAATCCTGCTGATGTCTGTGAAGAACTGAAAAAGCCTGACAAAAATTCCAATCCAGCCTAAATGGAAAATATTTATGGAAGAAAACTCCTTGATTGTAAGTGCACAGACAGCAGGGCTCCACTTGAGCCAAAACACTCCTACCACAAATTGTGTTTTTGTGCACTGCAGACACCTGGTGGCTGCATCCGTAGCCAGCTCCTAGAGAAAAATTGGTTGTTCAGGGAAGTTTTTCTCTTGAGATTTAATTACCATCTTGAGCCATTCTATCTTTATGATATCATTAAGATACAAATAAGATCTTTTTGATCTCCAAATGGTAATTTAGATTTTTAATTTTTTTTTTTAATTCCCTCCATGTATTTGAGACACTGCAACAGTCTAGTTTTGCTTTTAAAGCAGGTTTCAATGGATAGTAAATGCTGAATAAATACAAAATAAGCATTTGTCAAAGTAAGGAATGAGAGTCCTAAATGGTATAATTAGGAAAGGGAGATGGCAGAAAAAGATGGGCACTGATTTGCACTGTCTGTAGTAACTCAGTAACTTCTTTGCTGAAGCATAACAGAAGTCAGGTATTTAAAAACCCTCATTCAGTGCAATTGAATTCAAAGAACTAATTCAATTTAAACACAGCTAGCACAGTTCTCTGTGTTGGATACAATTATTTTGGAGGAAGGGGCTCCAAAAATACAGGGTGAAAATCAGATTTGAGGATTGCTATAAATAGAAACTTTCTGTACCAGATTCAGTCCCTTTTGTCAGGGCTGTTGCTGCTTTACTCAATGCAAGTGAAAAGAAAAACCCAGCCATAATCCATGCAAAGTTCTTTCTGTCCCACCTCAGTTTTCCTTCTGACCAGACCAACGTTCTATTTCGGGGCTGCATTTTTCCTGTTTGCAGGAAACCACAGAGGGAGACACGGTGTTCTGAGAGTGGGCTCCAGGAAGTCTGCTGAAAATTACCTTTTAACACTGCCTGGAGGAGGTTTTAGTGCCTGAAAGGAGCAGCAGTTCCAGTGTGCCATCAGCTCCTTGCCTGTCACTGGTGGTGACAGAGCTCAGGATTTGCTGCTGCACCAGCCAAGGTGGCCCCTGCAGCTTTACTCCTGTAATTCCCTGTTAAAGGAGGGATCAGCTCCTTCATTTTGATGCAAGTCCTTCACAACAGGAGATTCTTTGCATCTCCCCACTTTTCCCTCAGGAATTTCAGTTTGAGGAGATGAGCAGAGCCTTGTTAAACCAAAGCACACATCTTGAGGCAGGTCCTGAGTTGTGGGCTGAGCTCTCTGAAGGGGGCTCAGTTCATTCAGTCCAGAGCTGGTTAAAGCTCCACTTGGGGACTTGCTGTCTGTAAAACACTTCCCCAGGTGCAGCCATGGGTGTTGTAGCTGTTGGATTTGTCTTGAGGTAATGACAGGCTTCAGAAATATGGGGAGGGAGGAAGCAATTTAAAGCTAATTATAGAAGAACCAAGGTGAGAAGGTGTCAATTACTGCAGTGAAATTCAATGCTGAATTTGAGTTATTTTGTACACTGGAGGACAGATTACAAAACCACTTGAGGCAAACGACTATACAAACCCCTCCTGAGAACCTCTAAAGTCTCTAAATAGTTTTTTTCCAGCTCTGAACAGAACTACTGAACAGTATCTTCAGCTGAGCTGCAGTAGCTCTCTGCATTCCAACTCTCATCCTGCACTTTCTGCTTTTACCTGAGATGTGCTTTTGGATATGGAAGAGGTGGCTTCTACCACCACAGGAGCTGCAAATTCCAAACCCCTTGTTAAAAAAGTTCTGGGAAGAGAAAAGAAAAAAAAAGAAAAAGCAGAACTGCCACAGATTGTCTCTCCTCCAGCCTATGCAAATAAAAACCATCAAACCTAATTTTCACTATCACTGTGGCCTGAAAGTCGTGTGTACTTGATCCTGCTGCATCCTGGATATGGACTGAACTGCCTTGACTCAGTTAAAAAGATAAAATGTCACCATCAGAATTCTGCATGGCCTAATTACTAAACTTTAAATATTTGCTTCACCTGGTTCTGCTTCCACACAGATCCTGACTGTACATTTATTTTGCAAGGGTGCTTGTGCTCTTTCATACATGAATTGTCCACACAAGAAATTTTTACAAAGGCTATGTTTATTTCTGTTCTGCTTTTCCATTTCACAACAAAAAGCACTTGATCTTAATGTGCTGTGACCTGGAAATGACTGAAAACGAGAAAATAATGGTTCAGAAATTCATCAGTCAAGAGGTTGCCTGAATTTATCATTGACCCATCCTGAGATGTCAAGACAGGTCAGAATTCAGGAAAAGAAATGTGTAAACAATCAAAGCCACACTTGATCATTTTTGATGGGCTGATGTTATTTGCTCAGTTTTGATTAAGTCCTCAAGGGAGAGGGATCAAACTGTGACCTTTTGGGATCTGAGGCCTTGGATAGCTGCAAGATTCTGTAACTACAAATCATTTACTGCAGCGTCAAAATGCACAACAATCCTTCCACCTGGTATTCACTTGGAGCAGAAGGCATCATTTGGGAATTTCTGTCACCAGGAAGAAAATCAGGAACTGACAGGAAGCAGAGGTTTTTTTACAACCAGTCCTGAAACAGACTTGAGTGTCATTGCACAGATAAATCAACCAACTTGCTTCAATATCTGATGTTACCTTAAGCTACAGCAGCAGCTCCTTAATTTTTCCTGTCCCCATCCATTTCTTCTGTCTCATATTACACCACTGGATGAGAACTACCACATGTTCTTCATCTACTTGGTTGGTAAAATAAGAGATCATGCATAAATTCTATAAAAAAGGAATACCTTTATTTTTCTTTTTAAAGAGACCGGTTTTTCATTACCAAGTGAAAACTTCACAATGTAAAGTATTTCTCTTCAGTATTGTTTTAATATAAAAACTTAAATCACTTACTCTGGTCTTACTGTTCCTGCAGGAAGTCTTGTGGCACTGCAGGACCCAGGTATCTTCAGCCTCACTCTAGTATCTAATCATAAGTTCATGACTTTTTTTTTTTTTTTTAAATAAAACCATTTCTGTGGGCACTCACCATCAACAAAACATCCCTACCACCAAAACAAAAATAAAGCATCATTAGACCAAAAGAGACTAAACTCTAACAACACTATTACAGTGAGAAGCTTTGTTAAAATAAAAATATTTTGAAAGTTAGACACGACTTTAAAATTGTACAAAGACAACAAGCACTCAAATTACACAAAGTAGCAGTGAGTACAATGTGAATGCAACAACAGTGAGCCTTGCCTCTCTATATGTAAATATAAATAGAGATTATCCTTGCCAAACTTCCAGCTCTTTTTTTTTTTTTTTTTTTTTTCCTGAAAACCAGCTCATCATGCTGCAAAACCTAACAGCATCTCACTCCTCAGTTCAACAGAATTGCTAAAAGGGGCTCTGGCTAAAAGCAGCCTTTCCATCATGAGAATATCCCATACTTTGCAGAACAAGTTTTTCTCTCTGTTGAAACAACACATTTCCCTTTCATTATGCTGAATGCTTCACCTTCCCATGGGACTTGCCAAATTACAGGCTTCAAAATGATTAAAAATTTTTAAAGTTGTTCATGTTTTTTCAAGAACATGCAAGCTGAAACTATCATGGTGTGTCCATGTAAGGAGTCACACAACAGAGAATTGCTCCTGTTTGTATTTTACTCTCTGCAAGTATTATTTCAAGAAAAACACTTGGGAGTAATTTTAGCTAATTTGGCTAAATTCATTTAAGTATTGATCAGAGAAGAAAGTATTTTAGTTTTTTTTAGTTTTTTCTATTACACTTAGGGTTCAAATGTATTCCTAATGGCAGAAAGCATCCCTTAGAGCTTATCCCTACATTTGGATGTAAAGTGAAAAGCTGACATTGTTACCTTCCTCCCTTTACTTCTGAGAGTTTTCTCCTTTACAGGAAATACATTCTTGCACAAGTTAAAATTAGACCCCCATGGTGTCTGTTCAAACAACTCCATCACAGCTTCAAAACTGGGATTTAATTATTTATTAGGTTTAGACAGATGAGAAAACTTCTGCTGTAAATCTTCCCTGAGATCAACAGCAATTAAAAGGATGTTTTATCCAACTGCAGCCATTCTGGCAAAATTATGTTCTGAATTTGAGTGCAGGACTCTGTTTCATGACAGAATGCCACCACTTACTCATATTTTCTCTAAAAATATCTTGATGATTTGGGTTATAGTCATGATCCTAAACTTATTCATTCTTTCTAGACTACCTGTAAGTGCTCATTTTCAGTTTTACTCCATTGTTAATGTTTGTTGCAATGGATCAACGTCTTGATTTTCAAAAAAGCTTGAAAAGTACTGTGGCTTTATTTCAAAATGAAAATATCCCATTATTAAGACAGCAATGTCCTGCAAATTAAATTAATTACACTTTCCAATTTTTTAATGTAAAATTGTAACTTTGAAAGCAACTTGATTTTTTTAAAAAAATATTTATGCAGGAGCCTATGTAATGTTCCCATGAAGCATTTCAAAATGTCTGTCAGTCAAGGGAAGAACATCTAATCCTAAATAAAATTGTTATGGGGTGCAGCCTGGAAAATCCCATGTTAGCAAAAACTGAGTGAACTAGGCCAAATTCCTACCTATTGACTATCCCATTTCTCTAGCTGCTTTTGTTTTCTTTAGATCTCATTATTCTCCATTTGCTTCAGGCCTAACACAGCATTGCTGAGGTTTCAGAAAAGATTAAAAATTAAAGCAAGGACATCGTTTCACTGTAAGGAAACAGCAGCTATGAGAAAATACTTTCAATTCTTGTCAGGACAGAAAAGGCTATTGGCAGTTTACCTTTCACTTGGCTTCAGAAGATGTATTTAACAGTTCTAGCCCAAGGCAGTTAAGGATTTCAAGCAAAACCCAAGCTTGTGCAATAAAAAATGGTATTTAGGAAGGCATATCTTGATCTCTAGGATTAGATTAAAAAGCTGCTACTGTTATTTCTGTCTGAAGTTGTAGACCAGCAGCAGGCTGAGCACCCCTGGACTGATGCACATGGGTAAGAAACCTTCTGCTTTTTAGCTTTGTCCATTTATTCCAGCAGGTTTCATAGCATGACACTGAACACAAGTGCATTTCTGCAGACTAATTGCACAAAAAGCCAGTTGTTACTAAGTGTGTGAGTCTCTCTCAGCCTAGCAAAGGAGACTGCTCTAGATACAGCTGGGGAAATAGCTCCAACCCCCAAATAATCTGGTTATTTTATCTCTTTTCAGCAATTCCTTGTTATTTCTGTAAATAAACTGCTGTGCAGCTCTGCTGGGGAAAGGAAGCTGGACAACTGGCTCCACCCTCTGGAGTTAGAGCATCCTTATGCCATTGTACCCATGGAGAGGGAAGATTCCTTTGCTCCCAAGAGACACTTGGCACCTCTCAGAATCCAGAGCATCTCCAGGAGATCTAGAGGAGCCAGAGGTCAGTTGTATTCCAGCACTTTGCACAGTACTCCCTCATTTAAAACCCTTGTAGAATACTTTTGTCAGGTGAACTATTTGGCATCATCATTTGGATAAATTAGTAACAGATTAGATTTTGGAGAGAGTAACAATTTTGAAATTCTTCAATTTCCCATTTTTCTTTTTGCCAGTCCAATAACACATGGCCATGGCACAGAGTACGAAATACAGCCCAGGTCTGTAATTCCAGTACAAGTTCAGAGTGTGTGTGCCTTCCTACTTGTGTTTACAAGTACTGAAGAGCCTTTGCAGTAACTGCTTTAAAAACTATTTTAATCACTTCACCTCCCTTGACTGAAAGGCTCATAACAAGGCCAGAGGTGTAAAGGACCTTCAGGAAAAGATGGAGCAGCCTCTTCTCCTGTGCACAATGAAAAACCCTTCCCAACTCCTCAATTTAGTGCCTCAGCCATCCCCAATTTAGATTTAGCTTAGTCCTGCTAGTGGGAAAAAGGCATTAATCTTCTCTGCTAAGACCTTGGTCCAGCATAAGATTCACTTGACAGCAGCTGCACTGCAAACCACACTCAGTTACTTGGTTTGTCTACTCAGCTTCCAGATATTGGCACTGCAATGGAAAGGGGCATGTGAAACCAGGACAAAGGAACGGTGATTTTTAGAAAAGCAGATATGGCAAACCTGCAGAACTCCCAGCCTGATGAGAGTAGTGGGGTTCAGAGGTCAGTGGAAGAGACAGGCTGGTTAAGCTGGAGAATGAATACATCCACAGTTGCACCAAACAGTCTAAGAGAGAGTTCGAGAAGAAAAACGTTTCCCGTTTCAAAACGTAAACCAAGCTTGAATAGAAAGTTGCAGTAGTCCTCCCCCAACAGAGCAGCGATATTTTAACTAACCATCCTCGAGCTTCTTGCATTTCACAGGTGCAGCACCTCTCCTTGGTCACTCATGGACAGGATACTGGACAAAGCAATCCACTGCCACGAGCAGCAACCCCTACCACACCATCCTCTCAGATGCACAGTGCCGTGCTCCCTTCAAGTGCCTTTTTCTCAGCTTCAGTTACAGCTGGACCGAACAGACATCAGGTGTCTGCCAGGGATGCTCCCTACATTCCTCCTGAGCTCTGCATCAACGCAGCTCTGAAGTCCACAGCGGGGTTAGCAACGATCTGTGGCACACCGCTAAGTTCGGGAGCAGATTGTCTGTCATTTCTACAAGAATACAAAATAGCTTGTAAAATCAATATGTAACACCGTATATATGCATGAATATAAAAATAAACCACACCATCAATATGTCAAAACTTCACGACAGGGATGAAAGCAGTCCTCTTCTCAACGGTCTTCGGTGTTGATGAGCTGGTTCTCATTGTCATAGCCGTCGGGCAGGTAGGCTTTCCTCAGCTGCTCCGACTTGGGAATGGAGCTGCCGTTCTTAACGTAGCGGGACAAGAAGGCTCTCACGGACGGGTGATCGGCCTTCTCCAGGGGGATGTTGGCTTCCAGGCACATTTTCACAAAGTCCTGGATCACGCCGCTTTTCTCCGTCTGCCCGGCGCTGTTGCACTGCAGCGAGGCCGTCAGAGTCCTTTGCTTCTTCCTGACGTTCTGCTCCTCGAACTCTGCCTTCCTCTTGGTGTGCGTCTTGGACTTGAGGTGGTCGTTGATGGCCGACTTGCGCACGTGGTTGAGCACCACGTTGCAGGAGGTGCAGAAGAGCTTCCCGCCGTCCTCGTGCAGCTCGCTGCCGAACTCGGACACGCGGTCCTGCGGCGTCACGTACAGCGCCGTCTTGGAGCGGTTCCGCGACGGCGCCGATTTCACCCCGAACCGCTCCATGGCCCGGCCTGGGGAACAAGGAGCGCTCCTTCAGTGCCAGCCTGGCGCCTGAAAGAGCGCTGGGAACGCCTTTGGGATGCTGGCGTGGGAGTGCACAGAAACTGGGAGAATGGAGTTCCTCGTGGGTCAGACTAAAACGCTTCTCAGTTTCTCAACAGAACCCTCCAAACCCAACCTATTAATCGCCTAAACAAAAACACTCCTTGCTTTTCTTGAAGACCCATTTTTATCCTCTACACTTTAGGACAAAGTTCTTGTTATTTCTTACAATTTTCAACATTTTTGACAGCTTCTCAATTATGCTAAGTATTTTTCTGTGTATTTTAACCATTACTGTCGCTTTTAAAAGCCAGTAACTCCCGAGAAAAAACAACCCCCAAACCAACCCAAACCCAAAGCTTTGCCAGCTCTTGCTTGGAAACAGCCCTGGTGTTCAAACCACAGCTATTAGACTGAACCATAACTTGGAGCTTAGAGCAAATAATTTTGTCACTTCAATTATTGCTGGAACAGCCTAATGGGAACATAGAATTGCATAAATTGCAATCAGAGTAAGAAACTGTATTTTCAAAGAGGTTTCAAACTAGACCATGTCACCAAAGCAGGCAAAACCCCAGTTTAAGTGCTCTGAAATCAAAGAGGACCTGTGTCCTTTTGTTGCTGAGGCATGGAGCAGCTACTGCAAATCTCAACTAAAGATAATTTAACTCTTTTTTAAAGTAAAGTTGAAGTCAAGTAATTATTCAGGTTTGAGGTTTTCTGAGTAAAATTCATGATCTACCCATTAACTACCCATCTCCTTAAAAAAACCAACCAAACAACCCCCCTAATGCAACAATGTTTCTTCTAAGCATCCAGATACCTCCCTATGCAGATCTCTTGTTTTCTTTTGTTATCCAGTTTGCTGTTGCAACATTAAAAAAAAAAAAAAAAAAAAAAGGTCTGAATACAGTTTCTGCTGTCCAGAATGGTTTTTGCCCACCCTGGAACTAAAGGAAGAGAGAACTCTGTCTTCAACGTGGTCTTTTTTCCTTAAGCCATTGCTACCTGAAGAGATTACAAAAGCTTCTACAGAAAAAAGGAGACAAAGATCTTGGTATTAGCTACTTTCCTAGTCAATATTTTTTGCTCTCACTGCGGCTTTACAGAACTGCAAGTCTTACACTGATACAAAGATAAAGGATCTTTATCCAGCATCAATGTAGACTTCTTCATTCTTTTTGTTACTTCACACATGAGTTTCCTCAGCAACCATTTCCCGAAATCAAGCAGAAAGCAACTCCTAACCCAACACAAACTTGTTGCTTTGGCTTCTGAAAAGCAAAAAAAAATTAAAAAAAAATTCTCCCACCAAACCAGTCCTACTGCAGCAAAATCTCTCGGGATTCTGCGAGCAGCAGGACGCAGGATTTTTGGTAGGAGGCCTGTATTTTTGGGAGGGCTGTTAAGTTTTGCTGTGATTTCCTCGCACAGAGCTGCTGCCACACCTCGGGGTGCCCGGCGCACACGGATCCGCTCCCCGGGACACTCCCGGCCGGGCGGCGGCCGCGGGGCCCTAGGCTGTGCCCGCTGTCACCGCACCGGAGCCGCTCTGGCGAGGAGCACAACGAGCCCGCATCTCCAAGCACCGGGCGGCTTCCCAGGCCGCACCCCAGGCCCCGCGGCCCTTCCCCGCAGCCTCCTCCCCAC
>WEIU01010591.1:30881-63945 GCA_013389925.1 Aegithalos caudatus | reverse complement strand
GGGAAGGGAAGGGAAGGCGGCTCCCGGGGCGGGAGAGGGCAGAGGGAGCCGGGGGCGGCCGCGGGGACACGCGTGGTGCTGCCGGTGCTGCGGTCAGAGCCCTTCCCGGTGGCCTCGCCTGCGTGCGGGGGGAGAGGCAGAGAGGCGAGAAGGGCCTCGGGAACAGCCCTCGTCTCGCTGACCGAATTAGACCAACGTGGTTTATAATTTTTAGGGTTTTGCCCTTTGTAAAGCAGCGTTTTCTTGATGCGGGCCCGGAATTCCTGTGCTCCTCGCCGGTCCTTTAGGTGTGCCTTGCAAAGTAACGAGCACCAACAGGTTGCTTCTCCTGGTCGCTTCCATCAGCAGGTGTGCATGGAACAGGAGTTGTTGCTGTGGTGTGTGTATTCCAGCCACGCCACTTGCTGCTTCCCCAAAACACAGCCCAGAGGTCATCTGACATAGAGTTGCTTCATTTTATCAACTTTTTGGCTTTTCTCACCATTACCGTGTCTTCTGCCATCTAAAGAAACGTGCTGCCATGTTGTCACTTTGTTCCTGTTTTAGCGTTCAGTGAAACATCCTGTTTGAAATATTATTTACTGTCCTGCAAGCTTACAGTGATCTCGGGGGGAATTCTGATCACTAAGCCCATAGGTTGTTTTTTGGGGCTCTTGGTCCTTTCATATTTTCTTCTGTTTCCTGATTTCTCAAAAATTGCAGAGCCAGTAGGAGGAGAAGCAACTGTTTTTCAAAGTCTGGCATTTTCTACAACTGTAAGGAATGACAACCATATTTGATTATATTGGCTGGATGGAAAGACATTTACTTTTTCTCAACCCTGAGGGTTTTATCTTAAATTTTTCTCTCTCTGCTTACTGCATGTTGAATTTATTGTATAGAGAAAGTGCAAACAAGGTGATAGCTTCATGTACTAATGCCAGTCCCAGGGAAAGGTATGAATTAGGAGGAAACAGAAGAGGACAAGAGCAGGGGAAGAGTTTTCCTGTGGAATAGTTGTATCACAAGTATTTTATGTGTTATATATCTAGTGTTGACTTCTCCTGCAGGGTTTTTTTTTTTGTCTTGGGAAATTGCCAAACCCTCTCCCCTACTTTGAGTTGATGAACTCTCCAGAAAGCAGCCAATGCTTTCTGAGTATGTAAAGAGCTCTGCTCCTTTTCTCTTAAACTTTCTTTTTAACAAAGCACAGTTGAAATAATCCTGATGAGAGTAAGTTAATATATTAACAGTTTGTCCCCAGGGTTTCTTTATTTTTTGGCTTGTTTTGTGTAAATTTGGCCTGGTGTGAACAGCAGTCATGTGCTTGCTCAAGGTAATCAGTGTTTTGTTTAAGCATGTTTTTTAGTAATGGGTTTTTCTACTGATTTAACTACACAAACACAAGGTCCTAAGGGGTGTGCTGGTGTGCATAAGCCTGTAGCTGTGTGATATTTATGTCTGGATAACAAATGAAGTTGTATGTGCTCCACATGAGCTCCTTTTCCCCCATGGGATTGACACTGTGTAATTATTTGTGTAATATATATTTGTACTTTTCTATCCAGATCTTCTGAAGAACGTGTTTGGCTGTGCAGACTGAGCCTTTCCACCTCACTCCACTTTGCACTGCTAGCACAGTTCTGCTTGTCTCCATCCTCCCTTGGTCCTTCTGAGTGTCCTAGTTTGCCTCCTGTGCTCCTGGTTTTGTGTTGGAAGTACAAGAGCAGTTGTAGGAATAGTTGCTTAGTGATGGTGCAGTGAGTTTTGACTCCCCAAAAGAAAAATGGTTATTTTCAGAAGAACAACCTATCAAAACACGTGGCTGTGCTTCAGACATGGTGCTGAAGCTTGCTGTCACCTGAAAATAATCTAGTTTAGATTGCTTGTAGTTAAGCTGATGAAGACTGTCAGCCTGTCTCAGTAAGAAGTACAGGAGAAATGAGCCAAGGTGTAAATAAAGCCTTGTTCAGTCTCTAGATCATTTTTCTGTGCACAGAAAATCTTACTGATCTTTAAGAGAGTGGCTTAGAGCTTGAGATGCATTGCTGTGCACATCTTTCATCCTTGAATGATGTTAGAAAGGTTAAAAAAACCTGCTGTAAACAGCCAGTTGCAGTTCTCTTGAGTCCTGGAGCATTGTAGCTCAGCTTCACTTTTGGATCGATTAAGTACCAGTTAAAAAGATGAGATGTCAGGATTATGAGAGCATTTTCCATGAATTTGTGGGTGATCACAGTTCAGTGATACAAGATGCAGTTGGAATGTGGCATTTTGAAGCCCATTTGTAGTTTTGGGATCTGTGTCTTGTAGGTGTTTGTGGTCATAGAGGGTTGTTAACAGCCTGAATCTTTGAAGGCAGAATGAACTAAAATGCTTTCTTGGGCTGTTATTTGAGATGGATGACGTGGGCACAGCAAAAATCAAGCTTTCTGTGGCTAAAAGGGAAAAAAGACACTTGGAAGATGAGTGAAGTGCCCAGCTTATGCATCTCGCCAGCTGTTTCTGTGTTACTTTCTACACTTTGCTGATGTGGCTTTTCTTCTTATTTGTGGAGTTCCAAACCCTCTTGGATGTTGGGAAAAGCAAATCTGCTGTTCCCAGCTTTGGCAGGCAAAAGAGCAATGCATCTGTAACTACTTTGTGAGTTAAAGACATTTGAAAGGTGGTACCTAGAAGAAACTCCCTCAGCCTAAACCTTTGGAAGAGTTTCAGCTTGTGTTTGTATGCAGAATTTGAAATTCTTTCCTGAGGTTTCTCAGGAACCATAGCCATTGAGAGGTTCCTGTGAGACTGACATGCAAGTGGTGAAGGGCAGAGAAAACAGAGGAGATGATGACTTTTTTGGTATGAGGGTTCAGGGGAATACTTTTGTAATTGGAAGGATGGATTTCCAGTTTTACTTGGCTTACAAACAAACTTCAGTGGCAAGCTGGAAAAGGGATGTAGCTTCCTTCATTGCTTTGGAAGTGGGTGCAGTTTTATTATCTAGAAAAAGAAATTAATTTATTTTTCAGGATATTTTCTCATAACATTAAATACTATCAAAATATTACAAGTTGCTTCCAGCATTTCTGTAGTTGTCCTCAGGGCTGCATGACTATACTAGATGTTATTTCATGTTGTTGGTACTGCCTGGAATAAAAAACCAGGTGAGTTCATCTCAAATAACAAGGTGATGCTGTGAGGGGTAAACACTCCTTGATCTGTTCTTCCTGTGGCATCAGCTTACAGCCTTCCAGGATGATCCCACTCCTGACAGAAAAATTACCTCTTTTGCTTACATTAATCGGTGGAGAAACAATTCTTGGGCTTATAAAAAGGTTAAGTAGTAAAATATAGTAACACACTAGAGAGGATAGTGTTTCCTGGATTTATTTTAGCAGGCAAAAAAAGGCAGGGAGGGATGTGTGACTCAACTGTTGTTTATCTTGCTTTGTGGTGATGGAAGTAAAAAAATATACAACTTTAGATGTTTGTTCTTCTGACTTTGGGGTTAATATCATTTCACATCTTTTGTGCCCAAATTTGAAAGCATTTGCTTCTGTCTCTTACTCTGGATTTCAAATCAATAGTGGTGAAGTTGTTTTTGTATTAAAAGCAAACAAACAAAAACAAAACCAAAACAACTGCAAAGAAAACATGCCCAAACCTTTAGGTTATGCCAGATTTTTATTTTATCAGATTTTGGACCTTTGGGATCCATATTTGCTCTACATACACCATTTTAAGGCTCAGCTACACAAGTCTTGCTCACATGAATACTAGTAGTGAAAAGTGATTTCTTCAACATCCTTGAAGCTTATATCTCTGAAAAGACAGAATCTGTAAATTTTCACTACCTATTTGCTCGTTTAATAATTTGTGGTGTTGATGTTTTGGGGTTTTTGTACCTTCCTGGACAAATATGCTTTATCCTTGTTAATGGCTCAGATTTTAAGGGCACCATTGTAAGTCATATTTGACATTTTCACCTTTTTGAATATTGATATTGCTTGTTACATGAAAGCTTGCAAAGGGCCAATCATACATTCCAGTAACTAAGTTTCAGAGTACCATAGCTAATTGAAACTTAATTTAAAAATGAACCTGTCGTGGTGTTTTTCTTGCAAGACTGATGGAAACCGGTGCGTTCAGTTTAGTTATTGGTAGTTTAGTGTTGTGCTGCTTGAGATTCAAGTGAATTCACTTTTAAAAGGAAATCCTTACGAAGCAGATGTGGCAAAAGCACGTGGTGTTCACTGCCAAGCTGGATGCCAAGGTGAGCTTCCAGTTGTGAGGATTTACCTGTGTGTGCAGAAGGGTGTCCTTGGGCTGGGTTAGGTGTTGTCACTCTGACCCTTGATGGGAAAACTGATAAGGGTCTGTCAGTGCAAAACTGGGCTGTGATGGGTGAAGTGCACTTGGCTCCTCTGGCAGTTCATGAGGAGTCACAATAGGAGTTGATTTGCAACCTCTTTATCTGAGGATTGACTCCTCCAGGCTTCCAGTCTTCAGTGCTCTTTGTCATTAACATCATAAAGTCTTTCCTTATTCACATCCTCATCAGCTTTTGTGCCTGCTGTCCTTTTAGCTTTACCCTGGGAAATGATCTCCCTGTTTTACAAGTGAGATTAAGGAGTTACTATTTTCCAAAAGAAACGTGCAACACACAGACCTTTCTTGATCTTGAAAGTAACATCTTTTTACTTCTCTGAAACTTTCCTCCTTGATGCTTTTGAACTTCCTGGTATTGGTACTCTCCAGGTTTTAATGCCTTTTCATTAAGTATAGCTTTTGTATGAAAATAAGCTTGTGATTTTTCCTTGGAGAAATGTATCAGGATTATAACTTAGAAAGGATTGCAGGTTTTTATACCTAAAAGAAAGATCTCCATTGAGTGATGCTTCTCTTTGATAGCTTTGCTGCAAGGGCTTGTTCAAGTTAGAGAAGGCACACTTAGTGCAGGAGGTAATCCAAAAGTTGTGTCATTTTGTTTAGATGAGGAAAAGAGGTGACTGTACTTCTTCACTGATACACCTAATAAATTGTGTTTTACTGCTGACCAGTGATTTGTGTGTTCACAAGATTGGCAGTTCTCACTTGCATATGTGAGCAAAACAATTCCTTTCATTAGTTGACTTTCATTTGAGGGGTGAGGTGCTAATCAAAAGATGAGGAGGAATATTTTTGCTTTTCAGTATATATATTTATTTCTCAGCCATAAATCATACATAGAAACACTTACTACAGTGCTTCAATCAGCCCCAACTGCTTTTCTAGAATTAATGTGTAGTTTTCACTGTTGTGCAAGTGACAGACTATAAACATCCATGACCTTTTGTCTTGCTAAATGTAATGGGCATATGGTACCCAGTCTTGGGAATTGTTCTTGCCTCAAGCAGGCTGAGGAGATGGTGGGATTTTGGTGATGAAGAGTAGGGGGAAAGCATTTGGCTTTGAGGGTAGAAACTTGTCTCGTAGGATGCCTCATGCTGTTGCTGAGTGATGTGTTTTCTTTTGCCAGAAGTGTGATTTTGTTTGGTTACTCCTTATGTAATATTCACATGTGAATTGCATCAAGCCATTGCTTACTTTTTTTTAGTATAAAGCCATTTTAAATTTTTACATTTTCAGTCATATTTCATATTGCCCTAAAATCATGAGGCTTTTTCTACTCTCTCTTTGGATAGTAAAATCCTTGTTTGTAAGGACATGGTCGGCTTGTTTGTATTTGGAAACACAACAAAATGCTCTTCATCCACTGAACAGGCTCAAAAGACAGTTAAAAAGCTGTGATTATTACTTGTGATGTTTCCAGGAAGAGTAAATGTAGTATTACTCAAGTTGTAGAGCTGAACTTTGGTATCTGAGCTGCTCTGGTATTTCTGCTGATCAGGCAACTGTGGTAGGTGTTGCTTTTAATTATGGATTTCAATTTGCAGGAAACCTTGGTTTTTCTAAGCTGGCCCTTTTTGGGTTTGTCCTGTCATGTGACAACCCTTGCATATATTTGTTGTAAGGAATGATCACCATTCTATTTGCCAAGCAGCTTTCTGTGTCTGAAAGCTGTAAAGAGAAAAACTCACAGAATTGTTGTGGTTTTAATCCTGTGGTGACTTCACTGTTAAATCTCACAAGAAGCTATGGGAGTAACTTTGTTTGACATCCTAGTAATGATAAACTTTTCAAATTGGTGGGGTTTTTAGTTTTTGGTTGTTTTTTTTTTCTTGTGTGGTGGAATAGGAAAAGCTGTAGCAACTTCCAGCCTAGCACTGCATAAAACATTTGAGGTTTGTATCCTGTGTATTTGCAAATCCATTTATTTGCAATGCTGTTTCTCTTAAGTCTTTGAAATACAGCCAAATAACTTTATATGTGCATATTTAATCACTTAAAATATATCTGTAGAATTAATCAGTTAAAACTTAATATTCCAAGACAAGCTATTGTTTCAGTAGTCCAGGTTTTTAATCACTGCCTTGTTGGTTTTGGGGTTAGCTGCCTTAGCTGTGTGCTGAGAAATTTTTGATAAGTCTGGTATTGATTTTGTTTTAATGGGACACATCTGAGTCCTGGCTTTTCCTGTGAGATATTAAAACCTATTAAAGGAGTGGAATTAGTGTATTGGTGTGGGAGAAAGGTGGAGGTGATTGGGGGTTTTGGTGTCAGGAAAGTGCTTCAGCCTCCTTTCAGTACCTTTATCTGCTCTGAATGAGAGAGGGAAAACAAAAAGGTCCAGTCCCTTCATGCTATGAGCAATGGCAGGTACAGACTGGGGAGGGCATGCTTTAAGGATATTAAAAGTTGCACCCTGACAGAGACTTTGAAAGCATCTGTTGCAGAAAGTCACATTAAAGAGGTTGCTTCCCTTCTGGTTTTCTCTCCTGTGAGATGGACAAGGAACAGGCCACTGTGCTTTGGCAATGTTATGTTCTTTTCTTTTTTTTTTTTTTTTTGGTTGACTTCATTATATTGAAATTAGTGTGCCTGTTCAAAATGTGCTGATAAACTTTTACTCATGTTCTTCTCTGTTTCAAATCATGGCCTCTTAAGTATTTTGTACAAAAAGAAGAGTTTGCTTTCTATTACAGAAAAATTTATTCCATGAGATTACTTTAAAACAGACATTGAAATATACATTTTTCCCTGCCCCTCCTTCTGTATAGAATGTGTGTGAAGTGTGGTTTGGAATTTATTTTATACTTAGTTTAGCTTTTTGTCCACACACTGCCCACACCCCCATCTTTTCCTGATTGTTGCAAGTCTTCTGGGAATTGACCAGTCAGACTTCTCTGTTCCTGTGGAATTTGTGGTTTCAGGTTATCTACATTCAGGAGAAAGCTTGCTATTCCTATTTATCCTGAGCAGTTTGGGATGGGGGGATTGTTGCTGTGCATCTGTTTTGGTACCTTTGATTTCCAGGCCAAGGTGATGCTGCTGTTGTGTTCTTTTCTCTGCTGTTTCTGGTATTTGTGGGGCAGAGGAGGTGGTGCAGTCTGGGACTGATGGCTTTTTTTTTGGGAGAGGATGTTCCCTGCCCATTAATTCCTAATTGGGCTGACATTGGTTCAGATGAGTGCTGGAGGTGCAGGGAGGGCTGTACAGTAGGACACAAAATGTGGTTTTATTGCTTGAAATCATTAATGAATGTATCTACACTGTGCCCATTAGGTGCAAACATTGTGAAATGTCCTGGTGGGAGGTGATGCTTTTTTTCCACCTCTGTTTGACCTTTTGGAGGCTCACACCTCTAAAGGATGTTTTCTCTTTCTGTCTACTTTGTTTTTCTAAGGCTTTTGTGGTTTTCTATAAAAGGGACTTGGGTAAAACTATTTCAGGGAACTCTTAATAGATCTGTGAGGCAGGACTATCTTATAAAATGTTTAGTCTTCTTAAGAGGAAAAGTATTTATCTACAAGTCTGCTAAGTCTTCTTCACTTGACCTAGATATTTGCTGCATTAAGCTAATAGTTTTTCAAACAAATTATTAAAATAAGTTGGGAAAACTTAGAATCTGCATACCAAGTAGGAATCCATCTCAGCTGCTGTTGCCTTAGATCCATCCTATGTCTAAATAAAGCCAAATTTTCTCGTTAGATGAGATAAGGAAGAGTGGAATGTTTGTGACTGCTGACATAAAGGCTGGAAGAGAGCGCAGGTTACTCTTTTCCCTGTGGAAAGGTTGTAGACTGGAACGTCTGGATGTTGTTACAGACTCCCTAATTTGCATCCCCTTTCAAACTAAAAACTTGTGTTTGAATGCAGAGTGCAATATCTACTGTGGTACAGCAGAAGAAGAAAGTATTTCCTGTCTTATCCTCTGAATAGAATACATTGGGTTCCTTGAGATATTGCTTTCATGATACAGATCCAGAGAAATAAACCAGAAAAGAAATATTTTAGGTTACAAACTCTGCTCCTGAGGGAGAAGGAGGGGAGAATGTGCTGGCTAATGATCCCTGTTTCCATGTTTTCCCCAGGTTGTTGAGGACTATGCTGGGAGGTGGCAGGTGCCTCTGCCTCAGCTGCAGGTGCTGCAGACGGCGCTGTGCTGCTTCACGTCCGCCTGCGTGTCCTTCCCAGCCGAATGTGAGCACGTACAGTATGTACTGAGTAGCCTTGCTTTGTGAGTACTGCTTCTTTTTATTATTCCTCCCTTTGCAAGGGCACAGCAAAAGCCTGTCAGATCCTCAGAGCTCCCAGGAGGGGTTGTACAGGTGCTGTAGCTACACAGAACCAAGAGATGCTAACTAGGATTTAGTTTCGTCTTCTTTGTGTCCTTGTTAAATGTTCAAATTGGCTATGACAGTGTTTTGTCAAAAGGAATGTGTGGCAAAAGGAATAATCTAAAAAATAACTGGTCATCATAACCTTGTTTTGGAGTATTTGAAGATCAACCTTTGCCAGTAGCTAATTTTAAATCATTTATCTCAAATTTTTACTTCTCTACTTCCAGTGATGTAATAAACTAAGTACTTCTTAAGATAAATTTCTTAAGAAAGAAGTCAATTACTTTAAAATAGTACGGATTTTTATCTTTGAGTCATCAAAATGCTTACAGGAATTACTTGTCATGCAGTTAACTGACCCAAAGTCACATTGAGCTTCAAGAATTGCAGGATGTTGGGTCATAAATTTTGCTCTGATTTCAATTTTCTTGAAGCATTGGTCATTTTCCCACATGAACACTGGAAATGTCAGGGTAATAGGTACATAAGGAAAAATAAATGCTGTCTTTAAATGCTGGTGAAGCTTCACTGTGGACATTTACTTTTTTGTGTGTGAAACTCTTTGACAGAGGACTATTTATGGCATCATAAGACCACAACTTTCAAAGTTACATCAAAACATGGTAACATCTGTTGCTGTAGGTTTTTTAACTAGTTTTAAAGAAAAAACCTCCAAGTTTAAACCATGTTTGTATATACTTTTAAATAGCAAAACTTGGGAGATAAAAAGGTGGAAATTCAGGTTTGTTTTTTTTTTTTTATAGATACATTCTGATAATTAAGAAGTAAATTGGTGACTGAGTTCCTGTTGCCCTTGTCTGTTTTGATTTTTGAGACTTGGTTTACTCCATGAGGTTTGCTTCTATTCTAGGATGTCATATTATTTATTCTTCTGCCTGGCTGGCACAGTTTTGCATGTGATGTGATATAAAGGGATCCCAGGGCTTAGGAGCTGCAGTTACCTGGGCAACCTGGCTCCAATCTCTTTTGAAAATTCAGTGCACATTAGGTCTTAGTTCTTGGAGAGCAAAACTCTACCTGACTGTATTGTCATCCTTGAGTAAGATTTCCTTGGTAACCAGACAATAAACTGTTAACAGGAGCAACTGGTTTATTTTCTATACTTAATATCATTGCTACTCCCATCAAATGAAGCAGCATCTGCATTAATATCAGGGGGTTTTATAATGGTGCCACACTGGTGATTTTAGGCCATCTTCTGATGCCAGAGCAGTGATGTGATCAATGTAGATGGATAGAAATGTGGATATGCAGTGCTGCAGATGGTTTTGAGATAAACAAAGTTGGAACTGACTGTAGTAATTTTAACTGGAGACTGGTGATGAGGAAATAAAAATACTTTGATGGCTTCCTTTATTAGACCCTCAGCAGGTGCATTGATAAAGCAGAAAATGACAGTTTACACTTGTTCACTATTGATTTCCAGATTATTTTTTGCAGGATCCTCCTCTTTTTAAATCAGTCAAAGCAAATTTAAATGCAAACATGCATCTCTTGCTCTAACTAGTTTTGTCTTATTATTTAAGTTCCAGTTTGGTTGCTTGCCAGATCATGACATGACTCATGGCTGACCTTTCCTGAGAGTCAAGTATGCCTCAGAATTTTGTTTAACATGAAATGAGATAATGTTTTTTCAGAAGCAAGTACTTATTTGGGTAGGGATTGCTTTTTTATTGCATATTTGAATTGAGATTCAAAGACCTAGCCTTGAGAGAAGTTCTGTCATTGAATGTAATAAGTTTGTATCTATTTGTCTCAGCCTGCTTTTGACATAGTTAATCACTGGTTAGAAAAAAAAATTACTTCAGCATAATCTATTGGAAATCTAATTTTATGGTACTTTTCCATTATTCCTATAGAAAACTTAATTTTGTCTGTGAGTATTAAGACTTTTTTAACACAGAGTATTCCTGAAAGTGTTCATGAGGAGAAAAAAAAAGCCTTTAATTTACACAATAGTTTTTGAAGTCCTGCCTGTCCCTCTGAGAGTTGCTCAGTTCTTGTCTTTTGCTCTTGACTTTGTCAATCAGCAACTGCAGCTCATTAGTGCAGTCAGTACTTTTTCCAAGCAGAAATGGAATTTCTCAGAATCTTCAGGCAGAGCAGCCACAGTTGCACTGCAGATCCAGGAGCTGCGACTGCCAAGTTTTTGATTGAATTGACTCCACTGCATTATCTGGAAGGAGGCTTTTATAAATGAGAACCTGAATTGAAAGGAGATCTGGAAAGCTGCTTTTTACCAGCCTCTCTGATTCTCTAACAGGACTTAAAAGAAATAAAATAGCTATCCCAGTATTTTAAGGTGATAAAAACCATGTTTGAATCTTAAGCAGCTTTTGCAAGTATTAGTTCTTTCTTCCACCCATTTCTGCCACCTCTTTTTGGGGTAACACTTTTGAATTCATCTTGATTGACAGAGACCTGATCTGCCTAAAAAACCTGCTGGTGGTTGTCTAGGGTTATGGAACCAAAAATGTGTATTCTATTTCTCTAAACCAGGACAGGTGTAAAATTCAAGTTGTATGAATTTGAATGCCACACAGAAGGTGAATGTAAATTTTGTTTGCATATTTGGAAAGCTATTCCTTTCTAAATGATCTTAAAAAGTTTTTTTTTTAAAAGATAAAATAATTAATACCTTTAAACCAACATCTTCATAGAGAGACTTCAGTTATGGTAGGACAGCTGAAGTGAAATAAAATGTGTTTGTAGAAAGTGCCTGAAAACCTGAACTGTTGGCCACCACAGACCTCTGAGTGACTCCACATGGGCACAAAGTCTGGAAGTCACTGAATTCCTAATTTTGGTTTGAGTGCTGTGAAAAGTAAGAGATTTAAAGTAGTTTCATTATTTGAGTCGCTGTTGTTAGTTTGACATGTCACTACTTTTGTTTTTTAGGAGTTTTTTTGAATTGCTGCTGTTCTTTGGAAAGGATGAGTTCTATGAAGATCCTTTGAAAGATATTTTAGGTTCAATCCAGGTAGTGTTGCCTACTTTCATATAAACTTTTAATATTATTTTAGTAGATGTAAACACAGGTTTTGTGAATATATGACCTGAAGGAAACGTGCCATTATAGTGAAAGAAACTCTGCTTGCTTATGTCTATTTAGAGCTTAATGTCAATCAGTTCATGACATGAAATCTCATGTTTCCCCTTGGTTTTAAACAGTAAATTTCAAATTGAAGCTTCATCTCAATGAAGTCTTCAAGTCAGCATAAATGTGGGGAGTTGAAATTGTTCTATTCCTGGGTAGATGGGGATAGAGTTTTCTATGTCTGTGTACAGCTGCATAAGATCAATGACCCTGCTGGATTAAAAACTTGTTTTGCCAGGTAAGTGTGGGGCTTGGTTTGGGGTTTTTTAACACCTGAACACATTTTTAGGGCTGTGCCACCATGAGAGGAAGCTTTGCAGGGAAAGAAAGGATGAAAACCAGTGTTGTCTCTATTAATACTGCTCCTAGGACTGCAGTTGGAGAAAAAGCTCTTCCTTGGCTATTTTTATGTTGATACCTGTTTATTACTACTTCTACAAATTACTGTGCCAGCACTGTTTCTGCATCAGTTCTATAATCAAACTGGCAGTGAAAAGCAGGTAATTGTATGTGGATGGAAGCCATTCTTCTGCTGCATTTTTTTTCACTATTAGATGATTTTTTCATTACTAAAATTGTCTGTTGCTTAGTGGTGTTGTTAACACTTCTACAGCAAATAAGGTGCAGGGATGAGAGGGAACTTGACATGTGAAAATCATGGCTTGCTAAAGCATTCCATGATATTACAGGCAAACATAATTCCTGTTACGTAGAAATCTGGAGAAAAATCATTGCTTGAGGGCTGGTGACTCATGGCTTAATTCAGTTTTTCCCCTCAGAAATCACAAATCCAGCTCAACATGTCTAAATCTGTGCAGGCTGCCATGAGGTGAAGGCTTGTCTCAGTGTTTGCCAATAATATCTCCAATCCACTTTTTTTTTTTTTTTTGCATTGTTACACAAATGGAAGGCTCCTTCTGAGAGCTGTAGAAGCCATGAATTTGACCTTCAGCAGTTCTTTATTGCTGTTTTTAGATAACATCAGTTGTTGCTTTAGGGCTTTCTGTATAGTCAATGGAAGACTTTGTAGCTCAAATTAAAACTGAGGAAATACTCTGCCATGCATGGGTTTCTTGGTTTGTGTCTTTGGGATAGCCTAACTGTTTTTAGACAACATCTTTTTATGCTTTCTGATTGTTTCTCTTTCTACACTTAGGAATGTCAGAACCTTCTAAATAAATACAGGAATCTGAACCTGGAACTAGTGACTCGAATCATTCGAGATGGTGGACCATGGGAGGATCCAGTATTACAAGCAATTCTTAAAGCAAAGCCTGTGTCACAGGAATTAGGTACTTCATTTATCATCATAATTTTCTAGAGTCCTGAAAAATGTGTTCAGTTATACTTTTTTAAAATATGAGGTCAGGTGTTACTAGTTGACATTGCACAGTGTTTTAATTATTTCTCTGTAGTAAAATGTGCTGGTCCCTTTTTTGTTTGAAAGAAAGCTGAATTTCTTTGCTAATTTAAGTCTGCTTTTATAATTTAGAGATCAGATTGGTCAGACACAGGCAGCTATGGAGTAGTTCATAAAGTTCATAGGGTGGATTTCCCAAATCTAAGTGTACACTTAAAGCATGGAGACCAAATTGACTTTGGTTAGGCTCCTGAAATAATGTGATTGGAGAGGATCTGATGTGTGTTTGTCTCCTGGCACTCTGACTCATTTAATTTTTCCCTTCAGTTGTAAATACTTGGTCTTGTGGCTTTTCTTGGTTCTGTTTCCTGCAATGCCCATGGCTATATGTGACAGCTGGTTTCTGTTTATGGATATGTAATTCCTGGAGCTGGGAAAGGTGCAGTGCATGGGAACAAAATCACTGGAATGCTAATGGAAGTTCCTAAGAGGAAAAATACTCAATCTACAGTAAAGTTTTCACCAACATGTTAAGCAACAGTGTTCACAGGGGAGCTCTTAAAAGTTGTTTTTTATTTGGTAGTGATGGGAAATGCCAGTTCTTCTCTAGTTATTGTAGTGTAATGCCACATACAAATTCATCCCTGTGTTTGTGACAGTGTGTTCAGAGAGAGGAAGAGCACTGAAGTCAGGACAGCTCAGTGAGCTGCCTCCTTAACCAGAACAAGGGTTTTGATAGCAAATTAACATGATAATGCCTTGGTTGTTCTGTCTCTTTTGGGAAGCAACTGCTTGAGCAACAGATTTACCCATGATTTTTATTAGATGTCTCAAAGTTCTGGTCAAATACCTACAGAAACAAAGTGAAAACCAGGATGAACCTTGTTTTGTTCTGCATCACATGATTTTGGTAATTATGATGTGGAATTAGGCCTCAATCTCCATCTCTCCAGCAAAGAACTAGTTTAGTCCGTTGCTGTAATGATTCTCTTGATCGTCATGAATCCTCTCTGTGATGGGTAACAGTTTGAGGATGTTTGTTTTTAACCTGGCAGTGCAGGAATGAGACCTGTTGTCACTAGATGAGCACTTTGTTCCCTTTTGCTTCAAGCTGCAGCTCCTTCCCCTCTGCTGAGAGATTTTCTCTCCTTTTACCTTCTGATATCCCCTTGACATGCCTCATCTGTGCTGAGAAATGTTTTATTTTAGACAACTATATTTTGAAAGCTTGTTCTTTCTTCCTCTCACTTCCTCTAAAATGTGATTCTTGTGAAGTCTTACACAAAGCAAACATCCTGTGCTGCTTTATAGGTTAGCAGTGTTTAGTGTGTATTTTGAAACTTGGCCATGTAGCTCCCTCAGGGGTTATTTTAAATAGGAAAAACTCTCTATTATTGCTGAATCACCAACCATTCCTTGCAAAAATCAGTTTGTGTGAACTACATAATCCTGTCCTGGATTCATTAACTCCATGGAGAAGCTTAGGCCAAGACAAACCTCTCTGTGCCTGTCTTGACATGAGATGTAGTAAACTTTGAGATGTCACAATCTCTTTGGAGATGGCTGAAGACAAAGCAGTCATTGAGTTGAAAGAAAAACAGTTGAAACATAGGAACAATCAACTTACAACAGACTAGGGAGAATAAGGTGAGCATCTAGAAGAGAACTTTACAGAGGTGCAGTCAGATGCAGCAGTTAATGAGTTTCTGAGGTGGTGGTTGATGTCTGTTGCCCTAAAGCAAAGCATCACTGCCTGGGTAAGAGTAAATGTTGTTTCTTAGTGGATCACAGGCTTGGCCAAATGCTACTGTAGCTGGATGTTGTCTTTGGCTTGGGGGTTAGAAGAGCTCTGTGTGCTGCCCTGGGAAAATAGGACATTCCAGGAGAGGGAGGGAGCACTGCCCTGCCAGCAGCATCAGTGAAACTGTTTGAAAACAGAGGAGGCTGTAGGAACCCCCATCCTTGGAGTTCCTGCTGGCAGTGGTGTAGGGTATGGAGATGTCCTTTCTTTGGGAGAGGAGGCTGTCAGAGTCTCATTTCTGGAGCACAAGGGACCTGGGAGTTGCCCACACCAAATGGGGATGGTAGAACAGGGTGAGCTCTGCTGTGGGGTGCAGTTCTCCCTCCTTTAAGGGAAAAGGATGTTACAGTCACTTGTTAGAGGGGCAGCATTTCCTTACCATTAGCACTTAACCAAAACTGAGTATTTCCAGCCTTATTTTTCAGTAATGTGTTGGGTAATGCTTGCATACAAAACAGAGGGTGTAGTTTATTATCCTAAGGGTGGTAATTCAGAAAAGGAGAGGCCTTTACTTGGCTCTAAGGACTTTTCCATATAAAGACTCTTTCTTGCAGTTGGACCATTGGACACTGGCTTTCCTTTTAGTCCTCTTGTTTTCTGAGTTTGTTCTCAAAAGTGCTAATGGATAGTGGGTATGAGATGTTTCTTCTCTCTGTTAACAAATCAAATTGAATCCTGGCACTTTGAATAATACTGCTTAAATGCTCATTAGCATGGAACACTGCTAGCTAGCATAAAGATGCTAGAGAAATCTTGGGTTTGAGTGTAAGGAATGATTTCAATCCTTAAAAAACTTTATCTGAAAGCTTACTGTACATGTAGTCTCTTCATTTTGGGGGGAAAATGTTCATATTGTGGTTTTTAGTAACCATTTCTTAAGTATCACTTTAAGTTGCTTTAAATTAATACAGATTCCTTCTAGAGGGATGAACTTTCAGCCTTCACTGACTTTAAATTGACAATCTCATTCTTTCTTTCTTTAAAACATGAAATACTGAAATACTACAGTTGTAGCCTTGAGTGATATTTTAGCTCCTAATCCAGAGATACTACAGCCTGTATTGTATGATCTTTTATTATAAAGATGCAAAGCATGTCTTCTAGGTATTTCTGAATTTCCAGTTACTTCAATGTTGAGTGTTTTCAGTATCTCACTTGAAATGATTTCATTAAAATATTAGTGTTAAGATTATCTTTTTTAGAGCTGAAAAAACCAGATTTCCAGAAATTAGGAGCCAGAATTTAAAGGTAATTAGATGGGAATTGTGCCCAGTAGCACTTTCAGAGGAAGATATGTTTTCCAAGCAAGCAAAATCAAGGCATTCAAAAGGCAATAGCATGTGAATTGTATTTAACTTTTCTCAACCACTTGGAGGTCTTACATTTTAATGGATAATGAGTATCTTGAGGGTTTTTTAAATATTTGTAATTATAGCTTGGGAAGTGATGTCAATCCTATACTTCTGACAGTCACACGGATTCCACTGCTGAGAAAGGAGGGAATTTTCTTTCTTTAAAATGCTCACATCTGCTTCTATATAATATAAATTTTACCTATCCTTTGCAGCACCTTGTGTTAACTTGTTAGAAACAAAATACCAAATTAGATTACTGGTTTAAGAAAAATAACAATTTGTTTCCAAGCAGACGGACGGATTCCTTATGGTATTTAATTTAATTTAATATTTGATAGACTTTTTTAGTAGAGCCTTGATTTTTTCCTTAATATTATTTGTTAAGAACAACATTACTTTTAGATATATTTGTTGTTTGGACTTCATATTCTAATTGCCTTTAAATCTTTCTTTTCTGTGCAGTTAACAAATATTTAAGCTCTGAAAATCCACTGTTCTTTGAACTCCGTGCCAGATACCTTATTGCCTGTGAACGCATCCCTGAGGCAATGGCTCTTATCAAATCTTGCATAAATCATCCAGATATCAGTAAAGATCTGTATTTCCATCAAGCTCTTTTCACCTGTCTTTATATGTCACCATTAGAAGATCAGCTATTCCAGGAGGTATTGTTTGTCAGTATACATTTTTTTTTTTAATGAAGTGCTGCTTTATACTTGCTGGTGTACAAGTTGTCAAGAGGAGCATGTGGAACTCTGATTTTGTGGAAGCAAATGTCATAAAATCAGGCAGCCACACTGGTGTTGCTAAACTTAGTGCTGGCTTAAACTTGGAAAAGTTGAATGTGAAGTGCCTGCAAATCTTGTTGACCTAAATGCAGTTTTTTGATCAAGTATTCTTGTAGATATATTCCCTAAATATCTTGTAACTTTAGTTGTATTGACTATTATTGACTATTTTAGTAAAAGCACTTGAGCTTAATTGATGTTAATCATACATGATATGGTTTTGTTAAGTTGAATGATGCCCCAATATGTAAAATGACACTTGAGCTGATTGTGGCCCTGTTTTATTGCTGCTAGTACTTAGTATGTAACAGTGCTTTTCTTAACCTTGTTCTAAGAACAAACTACCAAAAGGAACAAGCAGAAAAGTGCTTTTGTGCAGTATTTTAATTTCTCAGACAATTATTCTGATGGTCGTTACTCTGAGAAATATGAAAGAGCTGAAATACCTCCAAACTCTTTCCTTACAGATGTACACAAAAGCCATTCTAAAGAAATCCTGTGTTAATAGCAAGTTTTTAGTAGAGTAAGGTCTGATTGGTTTTGATTTCATGTCAGCAAATTGATCTAAATCGGTTTTATTTTAATTGTATAGCACTTGTTGAGGACTGATTGCAAGAGTGGAATTGAGATCATCTGCAACACTGAAAAAGAAGGGAAGACTACCTTAGCCTTACAGCTTTGTGAATCCTTCCTAGTCCCACAGCTCCAAAATGGGGACATGTATTGTATATGGTAAATACTTTATTTCTGGGGAAGCAGCTGAGCAGAAAATACATGCTTATTGCCAAAATGAAACTCTCCTATCTTAATAAATCTGATAAAAATAGATTTTTCAAATGTTCCTAGTGCTTCTGTTGTGCCTGTTTGCCCTTTTACACACAGTCATATGCAGGGTAGCCTGACAGTTTATAACTCTTATTTACTGTTTCAAAGTAACAGAAAAGTGAACCTTTACATACCTTACCTAGAAATGTAGCATTTATTATTAGGAAAATGCAGCCTGTTGGCTTTAGCCCTGTAGATATTTTTCTCTGTAAGTGCAGTGTGTCACCAATGTGCCTAAAAAGAGAATGTATGGTGCTGGAAGTGTGCTGTTAATTATGGAAACTTGGATGTCATGAACAGAGGTATCACCTAGATGGGGTTCTCTAGAAAACATTGAAGATGTCTTCACACAGCTTCAATTATCTTGATACCTGGACTTGTTTTTAAGGCTAAGAAGTGTTTTCTAGAGAGCTGTCAACAAATTTCATCATTCTGAGGACTGAAAGATGGCTAAGGAATATAGTCCTGTTGAATCTGTATTATTTCTGTACCTAAAGGAACATCTGCATTTCTTGCTAAAAAATGCTTTGTTTGTTTATGTAGCTAAAGCAAAACATCCTAGCAAGAATTTGATAGAGATCAAATTATCCATCTGTCAAACTAATTTTAATGTTGAGTTCAGAAGCTACCTTGGATTTCTGTGTTCCCAGATTCCAGGAAATCAAAGAGCTTTGTTGTCTTGAGAAACTAATGGAAGTCAGATATGATAATGTTTAATTTGATGTTATATTTTTCCTTAACTACTGGACTGTTGGATGAGTAATTGCTCAATCAAAACCATTGAGATTATGATAATGACATCCATTTATGTGTTGGCAATAGCCACTGACATTTTCATCCAGTCTGTCCAGGAAAAGATGGACAGGACTGTCCCAATAGGAAAGATGAAATGCAACTAAAAAGGTAGAGTTTATGTGAGCTCAGTGGAATTGAATCCATCTTTGCTGATTCCTGCCCAAAAGCTGCATCTCTCTATTTCCTACTAGGCAATTACAGGTGTAACCTCCATGGATTAATGCTTTTCTGTTTGGGACATTCAGGCTTTGAAGAAATGCATTTTTAATACTGTAATTAAATCTCCTTTTGCTGTAGTAACATGTTGACCTTGCTCTTATCCAGCTGATCATTGAGTTTTGCATCATCCATTTTTGAAATTGGTGTTCAAAGCAAGATGTATCTCGTTTTATGTTCTCTGTGTTCTGGCAAAGCAGATGTCAAAGATGAAATTCCTGTTGAGGCTCGAGTACTTTTTGATACCTGGTTTTCTGGGAAATAATCTTGGCATCTGTCAGTATTTTAATTTATCCAGAATGTAGAACTTGAGGATCTTTGGAAGAGAGTTCAGAGCAGTTTATATCTGTGCAGCTCAAACAGATGTTTCATTCTTCACAGATGCTGAGCCTTAATAATTGTGTTCCCAGCAAGAACTCTGTGTAATACTTAACAGATCAGGGAAGCTGCAGCACAGCTTTGAAAGCATGACTATGCTGTAATCCAACTTTTTGAAGAAGTAGGAGCCAGGTTAAATTAACCTACAGAATCTGTTTTTCCCCAGGGAAGATTTTAATGTTTCCAGCACAGTGTAAATCATCTCACCTTGTCTGGAACTGAGGGCCTTGCAGATCTAACAGAGATGTAGCTGCTAACACTACAAGCAAGGATAAATCAACAAAACAGATTAGAAAGCTGTTAGGAGCAGATATTTGCTGCAGACTGTATGAAATCTTCAAGCTAATACCATTAGCTGTCATCTTGGAGGAAGATGAACTTTAAGCAGCTTGGTCACAAAACTCCAAATTCTCTCTGATGTTAAGAATAAATTCCAGATTCAGATGAACCAATTATTTTTCTGAAATGAAATCATCAAGCAAGCTGTGCTTGGTCATACTAAAAATATTTCTGTGTGAAGTACTGGTAAGAAATAAATTCATAATACTTTCTGTCAAAATGCTGTCTCTTCAGGAAGGCACACAATACTTTGATGGAGCAGGCATAGATGGCCTTCCTTCTCTGACAGATGATTTTTAAAATGCTATTTTGGCTGTTTTCAGGTGACTCCTAGGCAATAAATTCAGTAAGTCAAAGAATTTTTACCACAGGTTTGGTCAGGGTCTTGGCAAGGCGTGTTCCCCACTTAATAAGAGTAGCAAAGGGTTTAGATCCACCTAAGTTAGGGAAGGTTTAACCATCATTTCATGTTGCTGGTGGTGAGGCACACAGTGGTTTTGATATTTTGTAGGTACTTAAAAGGCTGGAATACATGGTTGCCTCTGGTAAAGAGGTGCTGAGTTCTGTGATCTCCCAATAACAATTTAAATTATCCCAACAAAGTCAGAAATGGACTTGAAAAGGAGAAGCCATTGTATTGACATAGAAAAATAAAAGACTAAAATACTGTTTCATGTCAGGGGGTCTAGGCAAATGGTGGGTAACACCTTGTTCTTCACTCATGCAGGTCTTCCTTCTACTTCCAGTTTTCTGCCCTCCTTTTCCAGCTCTTTCCTTGTGCCAGCCTAGCACTTGTCTGAACACACAGCAAGCCCCTTTAACCACTAATCTTTCAGAAGAATAATTTGATTTTTCTCACATTCTCTGGGATTAGTATTGCAATGGCTGGCTCTGAAATGGTGTGAGGCAAAGCAGAGAATGAGGTGGATTGTTGAAATGTAACATAGAACAGCAAAAATACTCAGTTCTTACTTCTGTACGTCAAGTTGAGACTTCTGCTGAGTTGCTAAGAATGGTTTAGTGCATGAAGACACTAATTTCAAACTTGCATATGAAGTTTGCAAATATGTAGAATTCAGGTTCCCAGCCTAGTAAAGGCAGAGGTGAGCAGTTTGTATATTTAGAAAACCAGAAAGACTAATTTTTGTGTGTAGAGCTGCTTATAGCTCTCTTTTCAGTTTTCCCCATAAGCTTGATCTTTCTTTCAACTTTAGTTCTCTTGGGTTCTGAATGAAAGAAAACAATCAAGGTCTTAGTGTCAAGCAGAATTCCAGAGCTGTCCTGAGCTTAAAAGTGGAGTTGGTTTTGTCATAGGCAGTTCTGTCACTTCCCTTCATTCAGGATCTGAGCTCACTGAGAAGCCTGATCTCAAAAGGCTTGTCCGACTCTGGAAATCAGCCAAATATTTTGTCAGTAACCAGGTTTGCTTTCTGAGAGAGGAGGCTGCTGGAGTAGAAAAGTGTCTTCCTTCAGAAAATCCAAGTCAGTGGGTCCTGCTTTCATTGTAACATTGTGGTGGGATTCCTTCTGAGTCCTAACTAGAGCTACCCCTGTGGGAGATCTTTAGGCTGGCAAATCATCTTGTCACTAGAAGTTAGCCCAGTTGCCTTCCTCAGTCTCTGAATTAAAGTGCACAGAACTTCTATGCTCTTTCAATTAGCTCCATTTTATAGGTTAACACATCACTTAGGCAGAGTTTAGCACTAATCTGTTCTTACATTTCCTTTTCTTTGGCAGGAATGTTATTTGGCTGCAGATCATGGAGATGTAGGATAGCTGTAGAGCCTGAAACTTCGGTATAATTGCTCTAGGCAGAAAATTGTGCTGTCATAACTGGAGGACATCACTGTTTCCTGCCACATCAGGATTTTCCCATGCTGCTTCCATTTTTCATATTCAAAAGCTTCTTTTCCTGAAGGACTCTTCATCCTTGTAGTGGAAGTGACTTAATCCCAAGAGCACACAGATGTTTATTGCCTGTGGTGTTGAGGGCTAGGTGCTGTTCCATCTGATTTTATTGAGCACTTCTCTGAAACTGAGCTGAATACATGAATGTTTTGTTGAATATTTAATTGGCTGGTGATAGGAGATACCCTGAAAGCTTTAACAAAGTAATTAAGTTGCATTTTCCATTGTGCACGTTGTGTGCAGTTGTGGTGTTAATTAGATCAGTATTACACCCTCAAATATGGCTTTAGTCACAGAATATGCAAATAATTGTCTTCAGTAATGCATTGTGCTTAGTGAGAGAGTTCTAAAACTCAATGTAATTGGAATATTTTATTCTCTACCTAATAGGGACCTGATCTTCATTTGGAGTAAACTGCAGCTCAAATCTAACCCATCAAAACAAGTATTTGTGGACCAGTGCTACCAGCTTCTAAGAATTGCTACAAATATCAGAGTAATTTTCCCTTTCATGAAAGTCATTAAGGATGAAGTAAGTTCTGTTTGTTTTTACCTCATCCACCATTCTTTTTGGTAACCAGTTAAAGTAAAGAGGAGAGGTGTTTATATTGTGTAATGACCACTTTTGGTGGAAAGTTAAAAAAAGAGAGGTTAGGGAAGGACACAATATTATCTTTAAAATTTTGTCAGGTTCCAGAATGGGCTTCCATATTATGATGGCTTGTGTAGTTTTAAGATTTTTTTTTTTTACTGAATTCTGAGTTTTCTGTTTCTGCAACAAGTTTGAGGCATAAGTCCATGGAATAAATGTGAATGATTTATTGGTTGGATTGGGTTTTTTTCAGCCTGACCTCTTAAGGAAATAGGGTCAATGTAATTGTCTGTACCCTTCATCCTTGTTAAATTCTGTATCCTTTTACCAATTCTAATCAAATCTGGAAAAAAATTACTTAATATAACATAAAGAAAAAGGCAGAATAATGCCGAAGACATTACTTTGCTTCAGGAAATTGTGCAGTATTTTAGGCTTCAGATCTCAGTCTTGTTCTGCCTCATCTGCCAAAGATGTCACGTGCTGTGCTTTGCACACAGGCCTGTGAGTTGTTTCCCAATAAATGTTATTTATCATTGACCTGACTTAACAGAACTCCTTCGTGTTTTATGCCCTAAATGAATTGTAAATTATTTTGTCAGATCTAAATGCAATAATTTGCTGCTGTTCAAGAGTAAGTATTCTAAAGTGCTTGTGGTTATATTAATAATTCTATTTGCATCTGAATAGTCTTATTTTTTAATAACCCCCTACTTATGGAGCATTGACTGTATTTGTTAAAACTCAAATATAGGAGGTATTAATTATCTCTAAATTTCCTGTACCTCTTTTGACTTTAATCTGCTGTCTGTTGGGCAGTGTATTTCTGATCATTCCTCTGAGTTCCATGTTCATGACAGGGCCCCCAGCTTGAAGTGTGGAATAGGAAGTCTGCTCATGGGAAGGATGGGTCATCAGTTTTGGATAATGAAGCCTTTTAGGTTTCTTGGCCATGGGTTGTTACGGTTCTCCTGCTTCTTGTTGAAAACTGTGAGCAATATTACCATGTTTTTTATGTAATTCCAGCTAAGGAAGTTAGAATGGCCAAAATAGAGAGGAACTGTCCAATTATAGTGTGAAACAGCCTAGGCAGTGAAGAGGCAGGCAGAAGATACTGATAGATCAGATATGACCTCTTGCAGTTTTGGTTTATGTGCCCAAATAATTGTATTTAACTACAGAACTGCATGGGCCAGAGCTCAAGCTTTGTAGCTGTACGGCTTTCAGTGCAAATCATTTTTGTATCTGTATTTATAGCCTTGTTTGAGCAACATTTAAAAATGTCCATGCCCTTGGATGAAGTTCAGTAGCAGGATGCTTTTGGAACTCCTGTTTTGCAGTAGATGAATATAAATACGTGGGATGTTTGGGAATTGTTCATGTCCACTGATTTCCTTCCTGCAGGTTGGTGAAGACGGCCTTCAGATCTGTGTTGAGATCTGTGGATGTGCCCTACAGCTGGACCTCCGCGAAGATCCCAACATGCAGAGTCTTATTTACAAAGCAATCGCTCATTTCCTGCCAAATGACTTGGAGATCCTCCGAATTTGTGCCCTCTCCGTCTTTTTCCTGGAGCGCACCTTGGAATCTTACTACACTGTTGAACACCTGTATAAATGTGCAGATGAAGAATACAACGAGTGCACTAGTTCTGTTCAAAACCGCGTGCGGTTTGAGCTGCTGCCCATCCTGAAGAAAGGATTGTTTTTCGACCCCGAGTTCTGGAATTTCTTGATGATCAAGCAGAATTGTTTAGCTTTACTGGGGGATAAAGCTTTGGATGGTTTGAGTGAAAGTACACTGGAAAACTCTCCTGCGAACGCAGAGAAAACAGCGGAGTACAGGGCGCTGGGTGAGGAACGTGGCTGTTTAACAGATGTCAGCAATGGGGAGCTTGAGCCTGGAAACTGCTCCGGAGCCCGCTCCAAAGGGAATGCCAGAAAGAACCACCAAGCACTGGAGGCGTCCAAAACGTTGGATGAGACTGAACTGAGGCACCGCTGTGTGATCTGCAACAAGGAATTCCTTGGGGATCACATCGTGAAACACGCACAAGCTCACCAAAAAAAGGGCAGCTTCTCCTGTGTGCTTTGCACCAGGAAGTTCAGGCAGAAAGGGCTCATGCTGAAGCACTTAAGGAATCATGTCAGGAAGATAGAAAGGCAACATCTTGCTGCAGCTCTTGAGGCTGGTCAGGAGGCTCCTGCTCTTCATGAAGTGCAATGTTCTGGTGTTTCTGTGTCTCTTGAAAATGGGAATTCTGAGGGTTCCAAAGATACCGAACCAGAGGCTGCAGTAGCTCCGAGTTCTGATCGGGTCCAAGAGGACGTTGGGAACGCGGAACAGGTTTTAGATGCAGTGGAAAACCATGTAAGTGACCAGGATGATGCTACTGAAAACAGTAGTGACAGCTGTTTTAATAATGTTCCTGATGCTTTAAGTACAGAGAGTTTGCCTGAGGATGAGGAGAGCTCCAGCAAAGAGTCACCCGTTCTGCATAAGGTGAACGGAGTGTTTTGCCCTCAAAAAGACATGGATGCTTTGGATGAGGAAGGAACCTTTAAGTGCCCTGCTAATGGTTGTGCTAGAGTGTTCAAAAAAATAAGGTTCCTCAACAAACATGCCAGAAAAACTCATCCAACTGATCTGAAGGTGCAGCAGCATATAATGAAATGGAATAAAGGAAAATGCCGCTTCTGCCAGAGGAAATTCGCTGATTCCCAGCATTTTGTAGACCACCTGAAGAGACACGTGTATCCAAATGTTTACTTTTGTTTACACTTCAATTGTAATCAGAGATTTAAGCTGTCCACTGAGCTTGCAGAACATACAAAAAGTCACAGTGTGTTTAAAGCTCAGTGCAATTTCTCAAACTGCTGTGAGCTATTTGAGGAGCTCCCTTTGCTGTATGAACACGAGGCTCAGCATTATTTAAATAAAACCCCAGAATGTTCAGAAGATGCAAGTGAAAAAGATTCTTCAGATGATCCTTCAGAACTTTGTAGTTACCAAGACGACGATGAATCCGTTAATGAAAAAGAAACTGTAGATTTACCTATTCCAACCTGGAAGTCAAGGAAGGATTCTGCAGAACCAAAGACATATATTCAAAGTGTAGAGAAGAAAGCAAATAATGTAATTCACAATGGAAATGAAAGCTCATCTGAGGGTAGTGCTCCAGTTTTATGTTTGATAGACCAAAAGACAGCTGTGTTACAGCCAAATCCTGAAAACTGTAATGTTGTTAGTGACCAACTGGTCAACGGGCACAGTGACCCAGATCAGACATCATCCAAGGCAGCCCAGACACCTTTGGACAGAGTAGCAGATGAAACAAGGACAGAAAATGGGTCAGTCTTACCAGTTTTACAGAATTGTCACGATGCACCCCAAAACAATGCTCCTGTGGCCTCACAAGTACCTTCTAAACCAAATCAGACAACAGAGACTACTTCATACGGCGTCATCCTAACAAAACCCTACGTCAGACCATTGCCTCCCAGTTACCTTGATGAACGTTACATTAGCATGCCAAAACGGAGAAAAATTTTGGCTGACGAAGTAGATGCTTATTCTGAACAAGACAAAATTTGTAGCAAATCAACAGAAAGGTTTAGATGTGGCAACTGCTTGACCATCTACTGTAATTCAGAAGCACTTGAGGCTCACCTTGCACAAAAGAAGTGTCAGACGCTCTTTGGATTCGATTCAGATGATGAAAGTAAGTCCTGCAGTCCTTCCACGTTGGTTTCTTTGGCAGTCAATTGCAATCAGAAAATGGGTTTGGAAAAGAGGAGTAGATAATTCATACACTAACTAAATCACAGTACTCTGCTAAATTGGAAGTTGAAATTGGGCGTGCTGTTCAGAACAAGAAAGAGGTGATGAGAATTTGTAGGCAAACTAATGGAAAAGAATTCTGATAAAACAGAATGGGGTAATTCCATCCATCTATCTTGCCTTGCATGTTTGAAACTAAATATGGTGAAAAACGTTAGTGTTCTAGATTAAGGCATTATTTACATTCTGATCTTTTGTGTTTTACAGGTGCCTGATTCCATGTTGTAGAGCAAAGTATCAGATGAGGAGTGGTGTAAGGAAACACTACATGAAGCAGCATCAGTTTGTTTCCCAGTTGGCCTTAATCATGAAGCAGTCTCAAATTCTTATAGAAAAACATGACCTTGATAAAGACAAAGCACATTTTCTAGACAAAACTCACAGAGGAGTAATAGGAGCTCTGCAGGTCTTGAGTCCAGAAAAGTTGCTACAAAACCCCCAAAGTACCAGTTATCCAAAAAAAGCCATGTTCATTCCAAATGTATGATTGAAGCTTAATGGCACAGCTTTTCTAGCATGAAAGTGGAGGACAATGAGGCATAGAGGTGAGCAGGCAGAGGAAGCAGAGGTGTTCATTGCCTTGTGGAGGTCCAACCAGCCAGTTCTGAAAGCTGCTTTAGTTTGTGTGGTTAATGGTGATCTGTCCACACAGCTGAGAAGGAATCATTCAAGGAGATGTTATGTTCTTACCTTGTGGATAAATGCATAAAGAATCCATGCATTCTTTTTTTTCTTCTTCTTTCAAAGTGTGAATGTGTGAGTCCATTATCTGCTCAAAAGCATGGAGCTTGTTTCATAAACTTCTACTGAGAATCCAAAGAGGAATGTGGAAGGAAATCTTGAGATAGGTGGGATGCTGGAATAGCCAAAAACTTGAAATACAGAAGAAGCAGGAAAAAGTGAGTTGATGTGATACTGTGTGAGCCTTGCACACAGTAGAAATCAGATGCATGTAAGAGGAACCCTTTGCAAGGCTGAGGTAAAAGTGTCCTGTAAAACACCTGCTGTAGGTGTGGGAAGACCAACACAAGTGGTAGATTGTGTGGATATTAACAGCAGCTGATGGAAGCAAATCCAGAATGTTGGGAGTGTTAAGCTTGCATTACAAAGCAGAGTTAAATGAATGTTCTGCAAGTTCAGAGGTCCCTCAGCTGTTGGTAAGACTGACAAGAACTTGGGAAGGCAAACAAAAGCACAGCTCATGAGGTTGGGGTGCACAAAAAGGTCAGGAAGAACCTGCTTCACATCTGTGATGTTGCTTAATGGTGGTGGGCCTCAACTCAGTACTGCCACTACTTACTGCCTAGGAAAGGGAAATCAGGGATCCTCTCAATCCTGAAAACACATTGCAGTCCTAATTAGTAGCATCCCCTGATAGGAGAGCCTTTCCCAGAGGCTGGTGAAGGAGTTACTTAAATGTTAAGCACTTTATTCACAATTCACTGTTCACAGAAACAACCGCAGTGTGAAGACGGGAAATGGGAGTCTTTCAATTCTGTATGGAAGACTGAATACAGAAGATTTTGAAACCAAAAAGATGCTGTTGTAATTGTTGGTCTTCCTACCCTAAAGCAGAGGTGTGGCAAACATGCACATTGTCCAATTATTGTGCTAATTTATCCTCTAATTTATCTCACACTGTCTTGCCACATAGTATTTTTTTTTTATTATTTGGGATCCTGTTCTATGAGACTTGTAGTGGGATTGCAGGCAGGGGAGGCACAGGGGTGAAAGCTGATGTTCAGATTCATTCCAGGAATGTAGGACAGCACAGAGCAACTGTTCCTGCTCAGCTGTCACTGCAGAGTTCATCACAGTGTGTGCAGGGCTTAAATCAACAGGTGGGTGAAAATTAATGTGTAAAAAATTAGGGGGGTGCATAAACCCCCCCCTGTTCATTGTAGCAATGGCTCACACTTGGAAACCCAAGGGTTTCTCTGTAAGATTGGCTGTGAAATAATTCTGGAACACAAACTCAGCAGTTCAGTAATGCCTCTGCTAATAATCCTCTATGGAAGTAAACAGTTATTTACACTGATTCTGCTTTTTCCCCCCTTCCTGCAACGTAAAAAGAATGCAAATTCAAAATCATGCTCTTGACTTCTAGAAGAGTTTTGCCTTAACTTTGAGTTGGATTAACATAAAAGGTTATAAAATTATGATCACAGGTATGTGTGCATTACATGAATCCCAGTTATGGCCCACGTCCAGAGATTTGTATGATGTTTGAGGCACCAAAGAATTTTTATTTTTTTTGCAATTGCAAAAAGCCTGATTTAACTGCATCATTCATTATATATACATATATACACACTATATATAGATTTACATGTATAAATACATTAAAAGTTTTAAACATAAAGTTAATGGGGTCCTTATCAGACAAATGCACTTTGACATTTTTTACTTTCACCATACCAACTAATTTTTAAGGACCCAGGTACTGTGTTGAATGTTCCCAAGCTCCCCCTTCTTTGCTTGACATCGCTTAAATATATTTGGAAAAAAGAAAAAGGTTCATTTAAAGTATTGCAGTTTTGAAAATCTAACAACTGAGTCAACAAAGATACAACAAAGATGTTTGTGTAAAATCTTTTTAATGTACTTTTTAATCTTTGGTGCTTTTTTGCCTTTTCCCTGGAGTTCCATATGTTTGAAGATGCTTTAAACACATGATTGAGGCTTGTATTATCTTTGGCTTAAGTGTATAGATAAATCCATCTGTGTACATGCATAAACTGTGACCATAATTTTTTGTACCTGCATTAAAGTAATTTTTTGTTCAAAGATGCTTTTCTGGGACACCACCATTTGTTACTCTCATGTATTCAGTGTGTACACTCTGGAGAACAGGAAATATTAATTCTTATGTAGGTGAAGATGAGCATCACCCGACAATTATCAGGAATCTGTTAGAGTGGCAAGTGGGTGGTAATGTTTTAAAATAATTATTTTCACTTCAAAAGACACTGCATTTTCTTTAGCTACTCTCTGATACCTGTTGGTATTCTCAGATAGTTGCAGTATTAAGCAACTTTAATCAGAGGCAAGAAGATACTTGGATCATGTGTGGAATAATTCTCCATGCTTTTTAAGGATTCTTTATTCTCTTGAGTATTACCCCTTACTAAACCTACAACTTTAAAGGCTGAGGACAGGTTACAAGTCTTGAAAGCTGGAGGTTTTTTGGTTGATTTTTTTTCCCCCAGGCATTAAGCATTGTGTGATACAATTGGAAATCCTTGAAGATGTATCCCTTTGATTCAATAAATCCTGAAGTTCGTGTGTAATGTAAGCCTCCAACTACCCTAAAGCTGCCTGGCATTATACATGACCTTAGGAGCCTTGTTGGATCCAGGTTGGTGCAATTCAGCGCTCATAATTGTCTTTAATAACATTCCCCCAGTTGGATCTGAGCTTTCCTTTTAAGAGTGTTTCCTCTAACCCCATCTCATGTTTCTCTGTGAAGGTCATGTAATTTCTAATTTCAAAAAGCTGTCGCTTGGTGTAGGCACCTTTCACAAAAAAAGGAATACTGAAAGTAGGTTGCAAGTGGTCATATCTGTGGGGCAAGGTCACTGGTACTTTGGTTATTTAGCCATATTCATTAAAATTATATGAATTGTATAGTTTGGATAATTTATAACATTAAACTTTGTGATTTTAATATCACACGGAAGGTTCAGCTGTACTCATTTCTTTTATTGTTTAACACCAGTGCTATGGACAAAAGACCCAAAGGGGGTGGTAGTGTTACTATTTTCTTAATTTATTTGGTACTGTATAACACCTTTCTGATTAAATGCAGTGTATGCATTTTGGGACTCTTAATTTGTAAAAGCTGTTACAGGTTCAGCAAGAAAGGAAATTTGTGCTTCCTTGTTGAATGTTAAATTATTTTACTTTGCATTTTATATAAGAGTACAAATTAAAACTGAGCCATCAAACTGCAATAAATCTACAGTAGTGTTTCATTTTAAAAACCTTTTGTACTGTACATAGATTTGTTCAATAAAACATTGTCTTTGTTGTTGATAGAAACTGATCTTGTCTTTTGGAGAATCACTCTGGAAATGCTGCTGTAATGTTCAGAGCTACTGTGTTATGCTTGGTTCATGATGGTTGCACGGCACCTGTGTGAAGATGCCAGGCCTTGATGTTCCAGGTGTGTGGATATTTGGATTTGAACAGACCAAGCTTCAGCATGGGGGCAGCAGTTAATAATTCTTAGGGCTCAAAATCCAAATTTGGGGCCACAGACAAGTCTGGGTGCATTTGTAAGATACCTCTGCTTCTGGTTGATTGTCAAGTTCAGACAGACTGTGTAGCTGCTTTTTTCTTTTGCTTCAGAAAATTCAGTACTGCCACCTGAAATTAGTGGATCATTTAGATTTATTTTTCACAGCCCTGTAAATTCCTAGGGTTTTTTGACTGCAGATCCTTGACTGTCTTCTGGAATATTTTGAATGGTGGTTTTTTTTCTTTTTTGCATGTGTGTGTGTGTAACTTCAAACTTACCTTTGTTTTCTACTTTGGATAATTTTGACAAGGTCCTTGCCTGGGGAAGTTGAGTGTGGGTATAAGGGTAAGGGGCCTCAGGCACCTTTTGCCAGCAAAAATATTTATCAAAGTAGCAATGTGTACATAAGCCATTTAATAAGTTCATCATTAAATATATTAATACAAATATAAACTTCTTTGCCCCTCCTCAGATGGACAGGAGAGAGAAAATACATCAAAAGCCCTTGTAGTAACTCCTTGAATTACAACAGCAATTTATTGTTACAAGAGTACTGTTCACCTTTTGGTTTATATAGGCTAATAATTTTCCTGTTTTTTCCCCTTTGGGAATGCCAGTTCCTGCTCAATGCTCAAGGCAATTAAAAGTTTGAATAAAAACTCTAAAGGGAGTTCTGAGTTACGAGAAAGAGAGAAAAAAATGAAACCTACTTCTGAAATTTATTCCCTTTCCACCCCCATCACCTCCAAAAGGGGAAGCAGTTACAAAGTAAACTAATATAGAAATATATTATAAATAATCGTGCTGAATTGTCTGTGGGCAGACAAGAGTCCTGAACATTGCCCTGATGCCACTGCCCTTTTCCTCTCTAAGGATTAATGGGAATGTGACCATTCCAAGGCAACCTACCCCCTCATTTCTTGCTGAAAACACAGCAAACATCTCAATCTAATTTTCAAAATGGCATCCTGATGGTTGGTTGGTTGTTTTCCTGAATTCCAGAAGATCTGGGTAGGTATTATTCCTTGAAGGCTGCAAATCTAAATGAAGGTTTATTGAAACAAGCAAAATTATGTCAAAGGTAATTTATATTTCTCAGATGCATTGTCTAATTTTTAGTTTGCAGGATTGATACTAATCAAGAATATTAAATCAATGTGCACGTGAGGGGAAGTTTTGGCACAGCAGACAGTAAGCATTATTATGTTAAAACTTTCCAGATGCTTCCAGACTGAATTTTTGTCTGAATGTTGAACTTAAAATTCATGGGCAAATTTTGTTCAGATGTTTCTGGCTTATATTGAATTCATTGCAGCAGCTCAAGAGAACAGCTCTTACTCATCTGAATGTGTGTTGGTTTTCCTTCTGATCAGTTTGGGGGAGATCTGCATGCACTTTTTTTAGATCTCAGAGGAAACAGTCATTTAAAATACAGGGATATGTATTCTCTGTTCCCATCAGTGTTCTGTTGTAACTTTACCAGATCTTGATGGCAGGCATTCCTTACTACAGCTCTGAACAGAGCCCACCATAATGATGAGTTCAGTTGTTTGTGCAAAAGCATTGGTAAGTTGAAGGTGGTTCTTCTGTGTCTCTTTACAGAATCTGGGTCTCCCTGGCTTTGAAATCACAGGCAGCTTTAGCACAAAAAGTTGTTCTCCTTACACATCCATATTAAAGCATGGGATGGAGGAGAGTGTTGGCTTTTTCTGCCACAGAGAGGTCAAGCACTCATTGCACCTTTATTTTTCTTGGCACATAGCTTATGATGCTTAGCTCAGCTGAAGCTTCTGCTGCCTTCTATTCCCTGTTTTGTTCATCTTTCCTCCTTTCTCTTTTCTCTCTCATTTATCAAGTGACCATCACTGGTTGTTCTGCCCCTGACAGAGAAAATAGTGCCAGGTAGAAGAGCAACACAAGGTTGAGTTTGCATTTGATAAAAAAAAGCATTTTTAGGTTATAGGACTTTGTTTCTTTAAACAGGTGCTGTGCTGTTGGATTTCCCAGTTCTGAGGACATGCATCACTTGGGAACATGCAGTTCTTGCCTCAATGACAAGTGCACGACTTGCTTGCTGCCCACAGGGGCTGCAGTTCAGAGAGGGCTTGGTCCAGATGAGGTGACAGTGGTAGAAATCATGGAATGACTATCAGAGACTTATCACAGCAATCAGAGAATGTCCTGATCTGGATGGGACCCATAAGGATCACCAAGTCCAGCTCCTGGCCCTGCACAGGACCCCCTGAGAGTCACAGCCTGTGCTAAGAGCATCAGCGAGGCTCTGCTTGAGCTCTGCCAGCCTGGTGGTGAGGAGAAGAACCCTTTTCTAATATCCAGCCTAAACCTTCCCTGATACTTCAGGTCATTCCATCGGTCCTGTCACTGTCACCACAGACAGATCAGTGTCTGTCACTCCTCTTTCCCTCACGGGGATGTTGTAACTGCAGTGAGGCCTCCTCTTGTCCCTGTGAAGAGACCAAGCCCTCCTCATACAGCTTCTCCTCGAGGCCCTTCCACATCTTTGTTGGACACACTCGAATGGCTTGATAACCTTCTGATAGTGTGGTGCCCAAAGGTGCTCCAGGACTGGAGGTGAGGCTGTCCCAGCCCAGAGCACAGCGGGACAATCCCCTGGTTGTCCTGGCTGGCCATGCTGTCCCTGATGTCCCCAGGACAGGGATCTCACCCCTGGCTGTCCCTGATGTCCCCAGGACAGGGATCTCACCCCTGGCTGTCCCTGATGTCCCCAGGGCAGGGATGTCGCCGCTGGCTGTCCCTGATGTCCCTGATGTCCCCAGGACAGGGATCTCACCCCTGGC
>WEIU01010591.1:4193-30522 GCA_013389925.1 Aegithalos caudatus | reverse complement strand
CAGCCGGTGCGGGGGTCGCTGCCGGGAGCCTTCTCCTGCACAGCCCGGCAGCTCCGGGCCTTGGCTGCTCGGAGCTTGGGGTTGTTCAGGCCCAGGAAGTTGCGGTGGCGACGGGCTCGTAGCTAAGCTTCAGCTCCGCACGCATCTTTTCCCTCTCAGACCTCTGCAGTGAGCTGCTGTGCGCTTAGTGGTTAAAAGTATCTCTCGTTTTTGGCGTCAGTCACATTTGTTTTCAGGTTTTGAAAGGGTAAAATACGAATCTGCATTGAGCTTAACTTTTTGCAAGATGCTTCCAGTTGTGACTGTCCCCCGTCACTTTGTTGAGATTTGTTTCATAAGACTTAATTTTTATGTGAGTTTCCTGAAGGCCACTGTGTTTGTTGCCATGATATATACTCCCCCTAAAGCCTTGAGTATGTTTCATGTGATGTAACTAAAACCTGTTAGACTTGCCCAACACATTTCTTTAAAAGGTTGTTTGCATGTGGGGTTTTTTTTTTTTTTCTTATGTTTTTTCCCCCCTACTTTTTGCACTGGTTATAGGTTACATTAAAAGATTTTTGTGTTTTACTTTAGCTATTTCTTTCTGGTTAGATTTAGGGTTTTTATACATCCAGTGTTAAGTACTAGCCTCAGTTCAGTTGGGAGCTGTCTGCTGCTACTGCTTTAAAAGTGAATTTAAGTTTGTCATGTTTCCTCATTCTGCCACAGAGCCTCATAGCTGAATTTTTGTTTTTTTGTTGCCATTCAATGCACTGTCCTTGTGCTAGGATGCATTTTCTTATGAACATGGGAGTTGTAATTGCATTAGTGTGGAAATAAAACAGATGTAATTCCATTTCCAGCAGGCTTCAGGAAGGAGGTGGAACCTCACTTTCACAAACTACTGTGCATTGCTGAAACGCTTCACTACAATTCTTGTCCAAGGAGCATATTTGCAAGCCTTTGGGTGTATTCTGTGTCTGATATGATGAGGCCAGATTTCAGTTTACAGCCAAACTTTCGGTCTCTTCACGTCCTGTCACCTTGTCTTGTGTTTGGAGATGGGGAGTTTAAGAAATCACTTAGGTTTGATGTTTTATTGTGAAAGAAGGTAACTCAAACCTCAGTTCCTTTCTTTGCAGAGGCCATTCAGGCCATTCTGGTGTACAGCCAGAACGTGGAAGAACTTCTGAGGCGCAGGAAAGTCTACAGAGAAATCATCTTCAAGTACTTGGCGGCTCAGGGAGTGGTGGTGCCTCCCTCCTCGGAGAAGCATCTCCTGATCGAGCGCGTCAGGCAGCTCTGGAGTGGGCAGCTCCCGGCACAGCCAGGGCCCAGGAAACCTCCTGCACAGGTGAGTGCTGCTCCTCCCATCCCTGTAAATGTGGCTCTGCACCTCTAGGAAGGTCCCAGATCTTTTAAACTCTTGGTTGGTTTTACTTGGGTTTGGTTGGTTGTGTTTTAAATGGCAGCGTCTGAAGGTGTCTGCTCTGTTTTCTGCAATATTTGAACTCTTCATGTGTGGGGTCTTCTTCATGCTTTGAGTTTTCAAATTGTCCTATAAGCTGAAATAGGAGATCTTCACAGATAGTTTTGTTTCAGGGACCACTGAAAACAGTATGAATGGCACAGATATCCTGCAGAGGCCCTTGTGATTTTAGTGAGTTTAGATATTGATAACATGTGCAGTTTCCAGCAGTGCCGGGTTGGTGCCATTTGTTTTCCCTTGGTGTTTGTAATGCTTAATACAGCGTAAGAAATGTGTTTTGGCAGTAAGAAGTCATTTTGAAGTTAAAATCTTTGCCAATTAGCAAATCCTTGTGGTTTGGTGAACTTTAAGTGGTTTATTTGTGGTTCTAATTGGCCACCTTGCTGTAGTTCAGAGCCCTTATGGGCAGCAGCCCCAACTCCTGGGCTGTGAGAGCTCTGTCCCTGTTGAGAACCTCTTGCACTGAGCTTTCACTCAGGGATTAACTGGTGATAGTTAGGATTTAGCTGAGAATTGTTTTCAAAACAATTTTCTGTGTGCATAGTTCGAGAAAAAAAAAAAAAGGTTTATCTTAGCAAAGTTCTGTGGTTGATGGTACATAAATGAAGTGCTTAAAACAAACTCATAAATTTAAAAAAGAAATGGGAAACCTGAACTTATGTAACAGAATTGAAAATGAATTTCAACTTGTGGTGAGACAAATACAGCATTTCTATACAGGATTCTCCAAACTTTTCACACTTAATTACTTAAAACTTATAAAACAATTTAATACTTACTAGACTTTGATGTTAGCAAACTTGACATTTGATTACTCATTAAAAAAAGTCATAAATACTGAGAAGTCCTAGTAAGTAACTAATAATAATAAGTAATTTAGTTCTAAAAAATGTCACTTTACATCCTCCCTTGCCCCTTTTCAGTAGCATTAAGATTTTCCTCTTTGTAAAGAGCTCAGGATGCTGAAGCACTTTCTAGGTATAACTCAAGGATCCTGTCCTGGTTCTCTACCCTAGATAATCATGTTTGTAAAAACAAATGAGATTCTACTTTGGTGTTTCTCTTCAGGCACTCTGGCTCAGAACACTTTTTAATATAAGCATGTGCACGATTTGATGTTTTTCTCAGTGATAATCTTGCTAAAAAGTTGTAAGAAAAAAAAATTTGCTTGACTGCAGATTCATGGAAGTGGACAGAAGTCACCACAAGATGACATTGGTGGTCTAGGAGGAGAATTCTGCCAGTGGTACTTTGAACTCCTGAACTCTCAACACCCTTTGGGAGTAAAATCTGCAGAGACATGGGGACCACAGCATTTTTGGGAGGATGCCAAACTGAAGTTCTGTTACAACACTTTGGAAAAAAACGTGGAACAGTATGAGGGTGCAGACATGGTGAGCCTGCGCCTGCTGTCCTTGGTTAAGGAGGAATGTCTCCTCTTCAACCCAAACTTGCATTCCAGTGGCCTGAAATGTGCCATGTCCCCTCATGGATTGGTGTTGGTGGCAGTGGCTGGCACAGTGCACAGAGACAACGCTTGCTTGGGTGTCTTTGAGCAAATCTTTGGGCTCATCAGCTGCCCTGTGAGGAATAACACCTGGAAAATAAAACTGGTGAATCTTAAAATAGTGGGACAGAATGCTCTGGAGCCTGGGATGCAAATTGAAAAACCTTCCATAAAATATGAGTCAAACCAGCTGAGAGAGTTCTACGATGGGAATGAACTGACTGTGTTTGAGCCTCAGAAATTCTGAGCGTTTTGTCACAGCTGGGTCAGGGGCTGGGTTGTTGCTGCCCTGCAGTTTCTCTTCCCTGAGTAAGGTTTGCTGAGTGGCAGGCTGAGATGGCAGGGTATTAACACAGGTGATGCTTTGTGGGCACTTTCCAAGAGGTAATAAATATTTCGTGGGCATTCCTTCAGGTTTTGCACTGTCATTAGAGTGGAGTTTGGTTAGTCATCGTTACATTTAAATATGGATTGGCAGCAGTGTGTCATGAGGGGTTCACAAACTGCAAATTCTCTTCAGGACATCAGGTGAAACTCTTACCTGAACTGTAGCAGGAAGTCATTGCATTTGGCTTTAGAAATTTGAGAGGGGTAAGTGTCTAAATGGACATCTGAGTCCCAAGAAAACCAATGGAAAACCCAAAACAAAACACTGTGAAGGGAGGCAGCTGCTGTGGGTGTTCTAAATGTGGTTTAATGGGACAGTGCAGGGAACTTGGCATGGCTGAAGTCTTTTTTTTTGACTTCTTTGCATTATTTGCTTCCTATCCTTTTACCTTATGGTTCCAGCTTTGTCTTGAATACACACAAATTGTCCTGTCTGTGTCCCCAGGCAGACAAGCTCGAGGTGGTTGCCCATTTCTAGCACTGACTGTCTCAGATCAAGAACTTGATTTCCAACCTTGCAGCAACACTGTATGAACCAAATGCTCTGATAGTTATTTTTTATATAATTACAACAGAGTTCTTAATATAATAGTTGTGATTTTTGTATGTTTTCTCAAAATAAGTATTTTCTTTACTCTGAGCTGCTTTATTACAGGTACTGAAAATCCATTTGTTACCACTGGGTGGTACAATGATACGTCATGCTAAGAAAATTACTGCTTAATAAATTAAATTATTGCCGGTGTAACAGTTGATTTTTTAAAACTCTATTTATTTATAGGTGATTAGAGGTGAAAACTTATTTTTCTGCATCCTGTTTGGATTGTTTGGGAGTTTCGTTTTCATTTTCAGGCTTCACTATTTAAAGTTCTGAAAACATAAACATTCCCCATAACTTAGCAGAACCAAAAGAATTGTTCCCAGGTTTGTCATGGTAAAGTATGGCTGGGTGAGAGGGAACAGAAAGGTTCAGGCATGCACAGAACTCATTTTTATGAACATTCTCAATCTTGCCTCCTCCTTAAAGTAATTAATTTATTTTCTAAGCAAAAGTTCAGATACTGTATTGGGATGTTCTTTCTCAATAAACAGCTGAGTGGCTTCTCATTTTTCTGTTGTTTAGAATAAATATCCTTACTGAGGGTTCCAAATTCAAATTTGAAACCATTGTCACGGGCAGAGGTTTTTAAGAGTAGAAAAACATCAACTGTGGGGCAATTTTGAGAAGGTACTTTCAGCTTAACTTTGACTTCAAGGGAAATGTTAGGACTTGTTTAAATGGAGCTGAAATTTTTTTCTGGACTTGTTTAAATGGAGCTGAAATTTTTTTCTGGACTTGTTTAAATGGAGCTGGACAAGTTTCAAAAAGCTGAAATATTTACAGGAGTGATTTCATCCCTCTTTTTAGATGCTGCTGTTCAGAGCTGAAGTAAGTAATTGTTGATTTGCCCTTGGAAGCACTGGATATTTTAGTTGTGTTTAGGAAATTCAAAAAATTGAAGTAAAATTAAAAATTAAGTAAAAGGTCTTCAAAACTGTCGTCATCCATTTCCCCTGTTTCCTATCACAAACAAATATTTTCAATAACAGTTTCTGTCACTACCACAGAAGCTGCAATGCTGAATTTGTGCTTTCTAGATCTCTCTGGTAAATAATTTGATAAAAAGCAAAATTCTGATTTGTAGCAAAACATCTGGAACTTTGTGAATGTTAAACAGAGGAAATTATGTCCTTCTGTGCTTTCTTTGGATGCTCCCCATGAAATGAAGTTTTTAAGTGTATTCAGGAATTTGTAAAAGGTTCTAATAGTCTTAATCTGTTTAGACCTTATCATTTTTTTATTCTGCTGCTTTTTTCATATTATAACTGTCTTTATTTTGACAGGAAATCTTTTATGTTCCCTTGACACAAGGTGCTTCTGCTTTTTTCTGCATTGCTTGCTGTTTTCTTGCAATCCATTACCTGTCTCAGTAGCTTGTTCTTATTCCCCTAAAAGTGAGATAAGGGTAAACTCTGCAAGGTGATAAAATTCTGTAAAAGGAGAAATACAAGCCTCCAGGAAAGATATCAACAACCTCAGCATTTTGCTTTTAGCTCATGCAGTGTACTTCAGTTTTCAAAGCATTCTCAAGACTTCCTGCAGCTTGAAAGTTTCTTTTTCAGGGTACAAAGTAGGAATCCGAAGTTAAAAGCTGGTGTAACTGCAGGAGTGATGATGGTGCTGTGACCATCCCTGCAGCCTGCAGGAAATCCAGGGGCTTGCTGGAGTCTCAGCAGGCAGGAGTGGCCTCTGGGTGACATCTGGTGGCAGATTGATCACTTGCCTGGAGCTGCACTCCTGAGGAGACTCTGCAGAGCAGGCTGCTTTATCCCACTGCTTGCTGGCAGCAAAATGCCCTGAAATTGCCAGGTTCCCCCTTGCCTTGATGTAAAGGAGGGCTTGAAGGGGATCCCTCAGCAAAATGAGAACTAAGAAACCTTCTATCTTTACAGGATAAACTTAAAGAAATTACAAAATTAGAAAATTTACTGGGGTTGTTGCCAGTAGCAATTGCCCTCAAAGAAACTCTTTAGAGACTTGGGTTAGAACAAAACAGATTTTTGTGAAAGTGGTGTTTGTGCAGAGAGGTGTCTGCTGGAAGGAGCAAGGGATGTGTAATTCCTCTTCTCTGCCCTCTGAGAACATAAATTGCAAGGGAAATAACATCATGTTGTACATGCTGCCATAAATCACTTATTTTATAACCAGTAAAAGCCTGAGCTGCTCATCTAGATGAGGTTTGGGTGCCTTGCCAGCATTTTCCCACATAAGACTATTGAAAGGAAATGGTGATTTTTAATAATGTGACTGTGTTTTAACAAAACAGGCTCATCTTTGATATCTGAGCTTTCTTCCTCCTCAGCTGCTGAAGTCTGTTGTCCCAAATAATGGACAGGAACAGCTTTCAGGTAAGGAATGTGTGAATAAACTGGGGATCTTCCACCAGGAGAGGTGGCAGCACCTCCTTTGCCTGTAAGAACTGTGGGAATGAGTAAAACCTGCAGGTGCCACATCCACCCCTTGTTGGACATTTCCAGGGCTGGAAATCCCATCAGCTCCCTGAGCAGGCTGTTCCAAAGCCTGACCAGCCTTGCAGTGAGGGAATTCTTCATAATATCTAATCTAAGCCTCCCCTGGCACAACTTGAGACCCATTTCCTCTCTTCCTGTCTTTTTCCCTGGAAAATGACCCCTGACCTCACTACACCCTCTTTTAAGGTCTGTAGAGAGGGATAATGTCCCCCTGAACCTTCTGGCTAAACAACCCCAGATCCCTGAGCTGGTCTACATCAGATTTGTGCCCCAGACCCTTTCCCAGCTCTGTTCCCTTCTCTGGACACACCTCAGCCCCTCAATGTCTTTCTTCTGTTTCAGGAGCCTGTACAAAATCACTGCAAGTGTTCTCTGAAGCAGCCTGGATAGCTACAGGTGTGCTTTTTGAATACCATGTCATAATTCTAAAATACCAAACCAAATGTTTTGATTTTTCCTCTTGGCAAATTGCAGAACCTCCCAAGCACAAGGAAAAATGTGTTCTTGGGTTCTGTCTTGACAAGCTCTCACAGCCCTTACTGAAAAGGCTGTTTTAGATACCCCTGCCTGTCACTGGGTCATTTGGGTTGTGTGGGTGAGTGCTGCTCTGAGGTCTCTGCTGTGTCTGGCTCTTTTGTCCTAGGGTGAGCCCTGAACAGTGCCCTGGGAGCTTCTGCTGCAGGAAAGGTTTTAGCTCCAGTCAGGAGCTGCTCTTGGGGAGATTGCTGTGTTTGCTGCCACACCCACAATCGTGGTGATCTGATTCCCATTACAGAGCACTCACCCTGGACTTCCCTTGGGACAAAACGGACCAGGGAGATCCTGCAGCCCTGTGGCCAGGGTACCCTGCTCTCTGTGAGGCACTCAGGCTGCAGGACCACCCTGGAGCTGGCTGGCAGCAAACCCCCAACACATTTAGAGATGCCGTGCTGGCAGCATCTCTGCAACAGCTGTTTCATGCTCCTGTTGCACAGCACTGTTTGCTAATGTAAACACAGCTTAAGGGTGATGAAAATGGTAATATGGCCTCCTTAGGATGAAATTAAATTAGTTTTCATCCTAATGCCTTCTTAAAATGTGTGTATATATATGTACATACATATTTTTGACAAGTCTTTCGCTCACTTTCTAGCATTTCCCTTGCAGGATTTATATTTCAAATGGAGTAATTGTCAGCTCCTCTTTAACAGCAATAAGCATAAGACATCATGTCAGTACTTGTTCATCTATTCCTTTTTCTCAGCTCATTAGTGTTATTTATTGCCTGGCTGGATTTTGAGTATTAATGAATTCTCCTCAAAGTTTGCATTTTTTATTGAAATAAATCGATCCGTTTAATATCTGTTCAGTAATTATGTGTTTGGATATATTTGCACAGTGCCCCAGCTCTAACAAGATTAGTGGCAGGAAAATCCCATTCTGCAGATTAGCGTGATGTATTGAGTTGAACTTTAGGATTTTCCTCTGGTGCTTCATTATGAAGGTTTATTACACAAAAACACTTTGTCTCCCATTACTTGCTGGCTGATGTGCATCTGAAAGGCTCAGATGAGCAGTCATTTTTGTTCTCTGAAATTACAAACGTCATCCTATGAGACACAAACTCTTTAAATGCCACCATTAGAGAGACACCTCATGACACTACAAGGATCTCAGTATTTTCAGTTTGCAGTTCAATTTTCCATTTTGTCACATCTGTGGCATCCTGACAGTGACCAGACCATGAGCTCCCAGGAATGTCTCCTGCATCTTCCAGGGGGCTGCCAGGCCCTTGCAGCTGCCTCTCCTTTGAAACCTGCCTGGGCTGGGGTGCTGTGGGTTCTTCCCCTAGCAGCCTGCAGACCCATTTCTACATTAAAACTTGTGTTGGTGACAGAAACTGATAAATATCTGAGTGCTACACGACACAATGACTTTGCAGCTACTGTAATAATCATAAAAGTCTCCTTCCAGCTGCTTCCAGCAGCTGCTTTCCCCAAATATAACAGGCAAGGACTCTGCTGGATGCAGAACATCACACAATTTACTTAGAGCTCAGTGAGGGGTTAACAGCAGGAACAAAGGCTTTCAGAGCAACAGAAGGGCAAATTCTTCCCTGAATTTCAGTGGTCTTCCATGTTATTGACCCAGACTGGGATTGTGTTATGGATCTGCCAGGTTTTGTAGGAGCCCAGGAGGGCTGGTTTGTCACTGGCAAGACAGCTCCTGCTTCAGCCTGGGATGGGAAACATCAGCAGTGTCAGTGGTGACAATAAAACCACTAGATCATGAAATTAACATGCTGAAAACATTCTAGTTCAAACGCTGTTGAGAGTTTTTGCATCGGGAAGAAAACCACCCACAAGAAATTTTGCACTTCCAGTGCAAACACTGTGTTTGCCCTAAAGCTTTTACATATGGAACAGAGGGCTTGGATTCCAACCTAAAAAAGTTGGATGCTTCCAGGCTATAGCTGACAAACTTTGGCAGTAGGCTGACACTGCTAAGCATGATGGATAAGATTTTTTTAAACCCTGCCATAGAAAATATCTGGCTGTGGGCTCCTTGGGGAGAAGCTGGTGTGTGGATGAGCCCTTCCAGTGGTCCTGTGACACAAGGAGACAGCTCTGCAGCCCTTTGGGAAAGACCACCCACCCTCTCTTTCGGGACCTGGGAAGATATAAAAATGTCTGCTTGTCCTAAAATGTGTTTCTGGGATTGTGTCTCCACATGTGGGAACTTGCTGAGCAGAAGTGTCCTGCCTCTTGCTTGCACGATGTCAGCTGTGATTTCTCATGTCCTTGAAGCCATAAACATTCTATAAATGTGTAAGTTTAATTAGTAACTATGCCATATTTCAATTGCATGGAGGTGGTGCAGTTACCTGGGACAGTTCCTTGTGTCTAATTCACTTGGAGTGCCCTAAATCTGGAGTTGGCATCAGAAGGCACATGTTCTACCTCCCTGTGTGCTTCCCCTGGCCTCCTGCATCCTGGGCAGGGCTGGAGAGGATCACAGGCTTTGTATTTCCATATCTGCTCACAGTAACTAGAGCATTACAAATTAGGGAATTGGCTTAAAATTAGTTTCACTTCTTTTATCTTTTAGTTTTCACCCTTTTCACTTTGAAATTCTGAGCTCCTCTCTTCGCTTACAGATTCCTTCTGCTCTGTGTCCCCACAAGATAGTAACACAGTCCATATTGGAAAATCCCTAACATTTTCAGTGTGCAAAAGGAAAATGGTGCTGTTGGGAGGTTATTCCCCTCTCCCAGTCCCAATGATTGTTTAAACAAAAGTTTAAATTAATAAGTTTAATCAAAACACCTTCAATGTCTATTTTTAACCTGGGAAATCCTGGATCTAGTGTCTATATATATGCTTTTTGTAGATTTTAAACAGAAGTAAAAATTAAACTAGAAAAGTATGACTACAGATCAAAAGTGAAGGGCTGCTGGACTGGATTTCTCTTTGTAACTACTTTTTTTTGTGATGTAATTTGATCTCTGCAGGTAAAATTTTGTGCTCCTGAATGGTATTCAGGATATTTTAATATTTAATCTTTGCATTCTCTTTGTGTGTATGTGGTCTGTATGCTTTTCTGTGTCTTTTCTGTCTTCCTGTCTCTCTTCCCCCTATAGTTCCCCCTTCTTGGAGCATTTTGGGTAACTTAGCATCAAATGGGCTTAAAATTTGCTGAGTTGAATGGGCCAAGGTAATGCTCTTAGAAGTGTTTTATGTAGTCTGGATATTGTGGTAAACACTTTGCCAAACTTCCTTGATTTTTCTAAAGTGCCAGTAAACCTGTTTTGAGCTCTTGAGAGAATATCTTGTCAGTATTTCCTCAACTACTGAGTGCACACTAGGAAATATCCTCAAGGATATTGCCAGGATATGCCAGTTGAATATTACAAGCTTATTAGGGTCTGTCTTTCCTTCTTTCCTGCTTTTTTTATTTTTTCTCTTTTTTCCCCATTTTAAGTCCTGTTGTGTATCCCAAAACCTGAGGTGAGTAGAAGGGGAAGGGAGTTGTCTCTTGGAGCAGTGCTGGGGATTGCTACCTTGCTTGTGGCAAATGTTGCACCTGTATACAGACACATGAGGAGAACATGCAGTCATATAAAATCTCCAGCAAGCACTTGGGACCTTGATTTTGAGAAATCAGAGAAAGGAATATATTCCAGTTCTTCCTTCCCTGTGGCTTTTTTCATACTTTTGAATTGACATGTGAGCCAAGGTTTGGAGTCTATAATGTGTGGGAGGAGCGTGGTAGGATTTTTTTCCTTCTTGGTGTTTTTTGGTTTTTGTTTTTGTTTTTTTTTTTTTTTCTCCCCACTTTTTAGAAGTTTTGTTTTGTGTCAGGACATTGTACAGTCTGCAGAGACACAACTCAGACCTGGCAAAGCCATGCTGATGCCTTTGCCTGGTGTTAGCTCCAGCTGAAGGATGGGACAGGGATGAACTGTTTGCTGAGGAAACTGATTTTTCAGGCTAAGTCCTGTAGGAAGAGCTGTGAGTTAGGAACACTGAGCTAAAATGTTTTATTCTATTTTTATTGGCAAAGTCCAGCCAGAGAGGTGATAGCTTCCAGCAGTGTTGATGTGTAGGAGCAGAGGAGAAATAGTCAGTGTTCTTCTCATCCACCTCCAAGAAAAAAATGGGATCAGAGGGAGCACACTGGCCTGTTCTGCTGTGCTCCAACCTCTGCTCATGGGTGTGTGGATGAAAATAAAAAGGTTTTAATTTGTTGTTGAACTGTAGATACAAACTTGCAACACTGTTCTGTTAAGATGATAAGTGCATGGTTTTTCTTGTGAGGAAAGCTTTAATAAAAACCTCACGTCTGAGAAATGGCACTTGGAAAATCAAACTGCAATCCAATGCAGGCAACTCTATAATGTAGCTATAACTCATTATGAAAAATACAAAATAAATCATTGGGCCATCAGCTGATACTAAACCTGTCTCAGAACTGGGCAGGTTTCTGTGTTGTATTTGCCTGGTTATACAGATGACTGAATTCCAGTGTGATCAAAGACCTTGCTCAAAATTTACACTGCAAATTGCTGTACAGCACAGATCATCCTCAAGTCAGGAGGTGGTGACAAAGAATTAAACCAAATATAAAAAAAAATTAGTCATTTACTAGGCTTCATTCTGCTCCTTGACGTTATTTTCAGTGACATCAGTGGCACTGAATGTGGCTCTTGGGGACACAGGAATGGCAATAGAGAAGCAAAAACAGCTGCACAGGGAGTTGGTGCCGAGGAATTGAGGCAATTAGGAAAAGGTGGTGCTAGAGCTGGGCTGAGTCAGATGTGAAAAATGGCACCCTCACATCACCCTGGATGTGATGGTATCGGTGATCATAGGCAGAAGAGATTGTTTTCTCAAACTGGGCAGCTTCCAAAAGATGGGAAGATATTCAGAGGTAAAAATCAGAATTCCAGCCAGCATTCAGCTACATAGCTATTCAGAGCTGAACTTCACAACAGCTGCACTTATAATGCTGTTTTGCAGATCTAACACTTGCAAGATGTGGAAAATAAAATTCGGGATGAATTTTAAGAACGCAACAGGAATAACCAGCGTGGCAGATGTAGATTTAGGGTGTTCTGCACTTTCTGAAGGATTTGTTTTTAATGTGAAGCATGTACCTTCACACTCTGTAACATGTGCTCTGATTCCCTGACAGATTTGTTCTGCACAGTCCCGCTGGAATATTGGCACTCACACCATCTATAAACACACAGTCAAGGTTTGTGTCTGTCAGGACTGGACTTCATTTTATTTACTGCATGGTCTTTGGGGGCAGGAAGAAAGGGAATTAATCAAAAGAAGCATGCAATTCTCCCTTCCTCCTTCCCTTTATTTATTTATTTTTGGAACTTGAAAGCTCTCAGAACTCCTCATTATTCCCAGGGTTCATTTTTTATTCTTTTTTTCCCCAGTAGGAAAGCAGCAGGTGAGGGGCAGGGCGATGAGCTGTTGGAGACAAAAGGCATTTCCAGAGATCACCGCAGAGATAAGGGGTGCTCTGGTGATTACTGGGGCTGATGGGGTGAAGGGGACAGGGTGCAGAGGAGCTGGGGGGGGAGAGTGGAGGTAGAGGGTGCAGAGCAGGCGTAGGCACAGGGCACGGGCTTCCAGGGGTCACGGTGGGGAAATTCCATCTCCATGGAAAGTGTTGTCCCTGAGTGCTGTGCAGAGTGTTTGTGGGATTGCCTCCCATCTGGCAGATTTAATGCCGGTGGAAACCCCTGTGTGTGTGATGTACTAGCCGTGTTTCCATGTGGGATAACCCTGGGTGTGCTCCAGCCTGTCAGTAAGGAAAAACCCTACAAGAAGGGCGCCCTTAGTATTAAGTGGAAGTGTTGGAAATGATACCGAGTTGAAAATATTTTTATATAACTTTAGTCAGGGGTTTTGTTCGCCTTTGCCCCAGGGGAAGGGAATTTTAAGTTTCTTTTCAAAGGATTGTTTCAACACTCAAGGCCTGATGAGCTGAACTTCTCAACAGACTGGGAGTAGCACAGAAGATACACAAAGGATAACAACCATCAATAACCATCAGCTCCAAACAACATCCCTGGCATAGTCAGTCACACCTGGTCCAGCAAAACCTGGTAAGAGAACTAAGGAATGAGAACCTAATTAACATTTAAAGGCAAAGAGATCGATAACCAACAGGAAGCCAAATACTAAGAACTGTGTAACTTGGGGGCAATGAACATTGAACCAATGGATTTCTATGAGTTTTGACTCTATAAGTACATGAAAAATCTAGTAAAATTGATGTGTGATGGAATGATTTCCTCTGCACAGCCCAGGCCCGGTGTGGGTGAAACGATTTCGGTTGCACGTCCTGTTCAGAGCAGCATCCTGGCCAGCATAAAGTAATGCCTTGATTCTCTAACACTAAAAATGTTGGAGAGTTTTTGTTTCTCCTGCAGTTACGGGGACAGTAGGGAGACAGCTCAAAATTACACATCTTACTGATAACTGAGAAACTCCTTCAGGGCCAATGCACTGCCACCCATAGCTCATGACCACATTGCACAGAGCAATGACAGACATTCACTTGGAAAAGTAGCAGCCCTTAGAATGCTTGTGACAGTCATTTCTTTTACAGGCAGGAACCTCTAGAGGAGAGTCTTCTGCTTCAATTGAAGTAAAACTAGCAGGACTACAAAACCTCAGTGGCAGCGTTAGAGCTGGGATAAGAAACTTCAGTGGGAATGAGAAAGCGAGGGATGGCTCGGAGAGAGCTGCAAGGAGAAAGGAGCAGTTCCCTCCGCTCAGGGTGATGCTTNGTTGCGGAGCTCTTGCCCCGCGGTGGCGGCGCGGCGCGGGGAAAAACACGGGGAAAAGGCAGGAAAAGCAGGAAAAAGAGCCCGCCTGTTGCCACGGCGAGACGGGACGAGCCCTATAGGCAAGCGGCGCGGGATCAATCGTGTATTCCGTGCTCTCTTCCATCCGCACGGGAGGGATGCCTGCGCTGCATCCCGTGCGCGCTGCGCGCATCTTCCGTGCGGGTGGCAGCCCCTGGCCCGGCCGGGTGGCACCGGCGCTGTGTCCCTGTCCCCGTGGCGCTGAAGCTGCGCCGGGCTGGTTTAGCATCGCGGAGCCTGCGGGAGCCGGGGAGGGCACTGCTCTCCTCTCCTGCCTCGCTTCACGTAAAGCAGGGAGCCGCTGCGCTCCTGCAAGGAGAGGGGGGCTACAACACTCAGATTTACTGACTAAAAACCCCACGGGTTTGGCCTAGACTCTGCGGGCAAACTCTGGCTGGGATTTCCCTGGGGTACAGCCGCCGTTCCTTGGGCAACAGGTGTGGGGCACAGCGAGGAGGTGGCAGGAAAGCTGATGGTGACGCTCGTGGCATGCTGTGATGAAAGCCAAGAGAGGAATTTTGATGCTGAGGTGACTGGGAAGGGCTTGGAACCGCCGGTAAAGTTGCAGTGTGAAGGCATTCCCGACACCAGTGCCCGCCCCTCCTCCTGAGGAACGCTGTGAGCAAGACCAAATCCAGCTCACGGCTCGAGTTGAAAGAGCAGCAGTACCAATATCGGTCATTTTATTCTTGCTGAAACCTCGGTTATCTACAAAGCTTCATTCTTTTGCAGTGCTCGCTCTGTGCAAGGGTGTTTGCACCCCAACAAGGCTTGCTCAGGTCTGCAATAACTTGCGATGCAGGGAGGGCACCCTAACCTTGATGTGAAAAACTTAAAACCTAAACCCCCTGGCAGTTCATTTAAAAGGGATAGCTGTTAAAAATGTGTGGTTTGCTTCTCATTTTCAATGACCTGGATTTAGCTGTCAGCCCCTGCCTGGGGTTATTCCTCTCCCTGCTAGGCTCAGTCACCCTTCCCAGGGCAATAGAACCGAGGGCTGTTTGCATTAGGGATGTGTTGCCGGCCAAAACCTCGGGCTCAAGTTTGTTTCCTTTGTGAAGAAACAATGTCTGTGCTGTTGGCGATCCCCATCCCACTGAAAAACCCTCTTCCTACTCCTGCTGTGACGATGACAGGCTCCAACCTGGGACAAATCCATGGGAACAGTGGTTTGGAGGGCAGTGGCTCAATACTTTCACACTGGAAAAGCAGCATTTGCTGGAGAGAGTGAGGGGCTTTTACCTTGGCTCCGGCCCACGGGCTTTCTTCAAAATATCCCTTTCACATGGAAATTCCTGCCAAGTGAAGATTGCTGGCTCTGGCTGGCATGTCAGCCACGGCAAGAGACACAAAGGTTCTGTATCAGTGGAAATACGTGACAGTAAGGGAGGGGAAGGGATTGTTTTGTGCTGGATGCTGTGATCGGCCAGCAGCGTGCAGGGAGTCTTTGTGGCAGGGCTGGGAGAAGGGGGAGTGGGTATAGGAAAAGAGAGCTAGATTTATTAACATTAATTCCAAATAATCAGTTTTCTGCTGAAGGCAGCACCACTGGTCTCAGATTTCCCTGCCTCGGAGTCACTTCTTGAGTCCCTTGCCTGCTCCATGGCCAAGAAAGCACACCTGCATTAACTCTGCTGCACGTAATTTATTGAGCCACTTTTACCACAATGCTTTTTTTGGTTCCCCATCACTAGCAAAACAAGAGTAAAACTCCTAGCATGGCCATCCTACAGGTTGGTTTTTAATCAGCATTGCACTGTGCAAACAAGGCAGGTGCTGCTCTGTGGTACAGCAGTCCCTGTCTGCATTGTGACTGTTTTTGAAGGCTGGCCTGGGGCAAATTCCCAGATTTTTCTAGGAAATCAAATCATACTTTTGTGAAAGAAAGTTAAAGACAGAAAAACACCACTTGGTCTCACCTTTCTTACCCCAAACCAGACAATCAGGCACTGAGTACCAAAAGCATATCGCAGATTCCCACCTGAGGTGTCTGGTGTCTGCAGCATCTTACAGGAACATTGAAATTTCCTTTGAAAAAGCAAATTATGTCTCATGGGAAGAAATCCAGTCCATGGTGGACTCTCACAGTGCACCTGACAGTGCAGAAATATTGCAGCATGAGCAAGGATGAAACTAAGAGTGATTCACCCCTTTTGAACCTGCTCAGAGATTCTGGGGATCTGGTATTGCCAGCTGAATTTATTTTTCTCTGTGGATCTCTCTATTTTGTTTTACAGCCATTTCCATCATGTTATCAGGCTGGAGCTGTTGCAGCACAGTTTCCTCATCATCTTGCTTGAAAGGCCTTTTGAGAACTTCTGTTTTCTTAGAAACTTTCAAATGGTTGCTTTAAAATTTATTCATGAATTAGTGAAGGTGATAAAGAAGTACAAGGTGCTGCACCTGAGCTTTGGAAATTGCAGACATCAGGACCTCAGAGCCCCTTGCAGTGCCTAAAGAGGGCTTATTTAAAAAAGGGAGATTCACTTTTGAATGTGCAGACAGTGGTAGGAGAAGGGGAAATGGTTTTAAACTAAAATAGAAGATATTTAGGTGGATATTAGAAAGAGATTCTTGACTGTGAGGGAGGTGGGGCCCAGAGAAGGGTGCCCAGAGAAGCTGTGGCTGCTCCTGGATCCCTGCCAGTGTCCAAGGTTGGACAGGGCTTGGAGCAACCTGGAATAGCAAAAGGTGTCCCTGCTCATGGCAGGGGTGGCACTGGATGAACTTTAAAATTCACCCAAACCAATCCATGATTCCATGGAGTTATTACAATGTGATTTTGTGCACACACTGATTTCAAATGAAATTATTTATTCTCTCCTTGAAATTTCTATTGTAATTTTATTTTTTTCTAGGCCATCCTGAACAAAAAAAAGACAACTTATTTTGAAACTTTGGTATTTATTGTATAGTTTTCCCTTCTTCTTTCTGGAATGCAAAGTAAATTTTATTCACATCTCACTTCAGTTCAATGGATATCTGGAAATTTATGGGGAAAGAAACCAGAGTTATTGAATTTCAGTGCATTTTATATATCTGTCAGCATCAGCTTCTGCTATTTCTTACAGGCTTACATGGCGCTGTGTCTCCAAGGGCAGCCTGCAACAAGAGAACTCACCACACCTGAAACCTTCTTGATAAGGAAAGACAAATGTTAATGGACTTGGTTCTTTTTCTCTTTTCTGCTTATTCTCTGCTTTTTGGAGTTCTCTGCTATCCTCATTTTTAGGCAAACATGCCTTACCCTATTTCTGTCACTCACATTTCCTTCCCTCTGTGCTGCTCACCTCCTTGTGAAGCCTTAAATATCTCTTTTGCTGCATCTCACTGTATATTAGGATATTTAGGCATCTTCCAGCTGCTCCATCTGGGGTTTTTAATTGGAACAAGGATGCCTGAGGGTTAAAGGAGGAAAAGAGAAGATGAGGGAGCGAGTAAGGTGTGAGTAGAGCAAAATACAGATTTTTCACAGCTGGGAGAAGAAGGAGCTTCCCTGCAAGCAAGCAAAAGGAGGGGAAAGAGATAGGAGGGAACCAGGTGATAGACATTGAAGGGAATTTAAGAAACCCTGATTAGTTCATGTTTGTAAAGTGCTGCTGAGGTGGTGAAGTCACCTGTATATGGTAATCCACTAATCACTGTTGTATGGAGTGTCCTGGTTCAACAATCATGGGTGATTAATCACAGCTGACTTGTCAGTAACGAGGGCTGGTGGGAGTGTACTTAAATATTAGGCAGGAAGGCCAGTTAGGCTTTCCTTCTTTTCTGGAGCAGAGTGGGATTTTACTTTGAGGAACTTTTAGAAGATTCCCAGTTTGAGTGGAGCCCTTACCCCTGCAGAAGGACCCCCTGGTTGACCCTGGCCTGGTGCAGAGAAGGTTGGTGAAAGTTCCTTTCTAATTTCTGTAGCATTTTATAGCAATATCAGCTGGAATAACAAAGAAAAATTGTATTGCAAGAACCCCCAAACAACCCTGTCTTGTGGCTCTTGTCTCATTTCAGCTGGTATAAAAATCTCATCCCACATGGTTTGTGTGCATTGAGTATGGAGACTGGGGGAAAGCAGCAGTGGTGAGAATGTTTTTGTGTGGCCCAATGGCCACAGTCTTTGTGAGCTGGTCTTTCATGTGTCCAGCTGGGTCTGGTGTCCAGAACTTATGTGGTAATGGCAGTGACGGCCAGGGAGAGAGAGATTATTATTAGAAGGAGCCCGTTTGGTCATTTTCAGAACTAGAATTTGTTTGTAGTGGGGTATTGGAGTGGAAATTAAATGCTGGTGCTGGGATGGAGTTACTCCTTGCTGGCTTGGTGTTGATGGTCATGGTGTAAGTTCTCTCACAAGAGACCTAACAACCAACAACTGTAGCAGCTTTTGTTCTCCCAGTGTCTGTGGGAGGCTGGTGGGCCTGAGCTAAGGTGTTCTGACAATATTTAGTGTTGGTGAGTGTGAGGAATTTTTTGGTTATCTGTCTTTTTTTGGAAATGAATATAGCCTCTGTGTTAGTGCTTTAACACAGGTGGTGACCCTTCTGAAGAACCTCAGTGCCCCTGTCTGGTCTCTGATAAGTGTCTTCAAAAAGTCCTGGTGCTCTCTTCTCTCTCCTGCTCCCATACCCTGGTTTATCTACTCTCTGTGTAATTGTAATTACAAGTGGTATTGCTCGAGAACAAATCAATCTCATTTTTAAATACAGTCAGGACAGAGAATCACTTCTTGTTTTAAAAGATAAATCAGAGTTGAAACTTGTATGCTAACAGGGCAGTTAGGAACCTTTACTTGCTACTTTAATGTTTAAAGCACAGGAATGATGTGCAACTGCATTAGCACTTCAGTGGTAATGAGGGGAGAAAAACCCCAACCTTTGCTCCCTGCTGCAGCTCCTGCTTGGCAAATAAAGAGCACCTGCAGAGAAACACTCACTGGTGTCCTGCTAATCTGCTCACCTGGGCACTGATGAGGGGAACCCTCAGCTGTGAGCCTGGCAAATAAACATCAGCTGAACAATCTGGGTTTTATTTGGATGTGTGGTAAAACTGGGAAGTGTTCAGTGCTTTTCTCTGTCTGTGGTGCAGTGCAAATGCTCATGGATGGTTTTGTCCCCTTGAAGTGCTGATGCTGTAGAATGCAACATAAAATACTCTTCTGTCATACAGTGACATAAAGCTCTGTGGGTTTAGCAGTAATGTTTTGAACTCTAATTTTTTTCAAGGAACAAAATAATAATACGAGCCCCCTGCTCTAGCTACTGTTGATGGGAAGGTCACTGGGTTAGCCCTTGTTCCTATGGCTGATATCCAAGCCTGAGAGAGTAATTTTCAATTACTGTGCCTTCTCCTGTTATTGTCTTTGGAAGCCACTATTTCCTTTTCCCTCCATACCAAAGACAATATAGGGCAAGGACAAAACCAAGGATGCTGGGCTGGTGGGAGACTGGGAGCATTTGGGCACTGATGCCCAAACATGAACATTAAGGTGAGTTGGGGTGCAGGAGCTTAACCTAAGCAATCTATCAGAGAAACCTTTGGGATGGGCTGGCTGCTGGAAAAATGAGTTTCTGCAGGTAGACTGTGTAGTGGCACCTCTGGTGTCCCACAGGTTGCCTGCCCTACATACTCTGACCTATATAGTAAGAGCTGAACCAGGTTTTACACAAAACACACTTTTCACTGTCATGTGGGAAAACAGATTCTTCACCAAGTTCTGTTTGTCTGGAAAACATCAACTCTTTGTGTTCTGTTTGTTGCCAGTTGCTTCTGTGGCTTCCTGGAGCTGAAATCTACCTGGTTCCTGACTTCAGCAGATCATTTAGGACTTTCCTAGTAGGGACTTAACTGAGATATTTTAATACCATGTGTTTACAAACATGTGCTAGAAAATGTGCAGCTTAATCTCACTGACCACCCCCCTGTCCTTTCTCCCACTCTTTTGTGTAGAAGCAAAATACTGCTAAAATAGCAAAATCTGTAGGATTTGACTTGGAAGGTGGTTTTGGATGCTATGCTTGGAAATAACACCTTTAGACTTGTATTTTTCCTGCCATCTTTTAGAAAACTATTCTAAAAATATATATTTATTAATAGAAATACTCATCCTGATTAATTTCTAAAATGGAAGTAAATATCACCAGAATTTCTCCACATCAAATATTCACACGGGGTTTTTTAACTGTTGCTTTCCATATTCATGATATTTTGGAGGAAATACTACGTTAATTGAGTATGTGTTTGAAGTTTTTTTTTCTTTTGAGGAGGGCTGTTTTACAGGAATGCTTCAGGGTTTTTTTTCTTTTAACATTTTTAATGTTTAGTTACAAAAAAAATGGAGGGAGGAATATATCAAAGCAGAAGAGGCAAATCTATAGACTTCTTGCAGGTTTTCTCACTGTCTTAATAGAGATCAGGATTTAATTTCAAATAAATGTTGTGTTTTTTGTCCTGTCCGTTTCTATGTTTAAAAACAGTTATAAAATCTTCTCTTGGATCTGTATATTCTTCCTTTCTTCTTGTCATATATCACTGAGGGTGGAAAGGAGCAGAATTATTTTGGAGCAGAATTTTAGGGCTTTAAAAAATAATTGCATGGACACCAGTAATCTGGTTTGGTTTTTTTTTTTCTGTCCGGTACTGCACAGGGAAATATCCCTGGAATGCATTTTCCTCTGAAAAAAATAATTTAAACCTAAGTTAAACTTCTTTTGTAGCTTCTGTGATGAATCCAAGGAGCTGATCTTTGTCTGTCTGTACTGCCAACAATCTTGGTCAGCTCAGACCTGCAGTTTCACTTATTTCAGGTTATTTGCATGGTCTGCCTTATAACTCATTCTATTTCAATTACACAGGACAGCAAAAAATTAATGTCTTTCAGCATAAACAGGCCAGTGCAGAATAAATAAAATAATACCAGCTATTGCTGCCTGTTGAAGTTGGATTACTTGGATGATTTTTTTCAGGTTTTTTTCTTTCAGTGAATTTCATGTACTTATTCTGGATTCGGTATTAGCAGTGTCTGAAGTTGGCCTTTACTTGGATTTTAAAGGATGATGCACCTTCAGGCCTCTTTCAAAATTTTGTTGCATGATTAGGGCTGTTTGATTTTGCAGTAGGAATTCTTTGGTTTTTTAATTTGATATATGTAGATGGATTTCTGAGACCTACAAACCAAGCTACAAGAAAAATGTCCAGACAAACTTCAGGAACTTGGAACATATTTTAACATCTCCTGGATATGAATGTTCAGCTCCTCACCAGTAATTTTGCAGGATTTAGGACCCATAATTGCCTTAATGCCTTCTTTCTCTATTTAATTATTTCCTAAACCACACCTCCTGTGCCATCTTGTATGTTTGGCTATTTTAAAATTCTGGCTGTATTACATGGACAGCTCCTGTGTAATTTGCTGTTCATCCTAATCTTCAGACACAATCAGTGTAGTAGGGCACAAAAGGAAATGCTGCCTCATCTTCACTTTCACAATGATAAAGCTTTTTGACCTTCCAAGTATTTAACTTCTGTCTTTTTCCTCAGATTCCTTTAGTGTGAAAGCTAATTTTTTCTGGGAGAGAATAAGGAGGGAGTAGAATCTTGGAATTAAGACCAACCCCCCCCCATCTAAACCCCTGTACCAAATGCTAAAACAAAAATTAATTAATTGCTTTTAAGATAAAATTGGTCTTTGACTGAAAACGTGTTTATCATACAGAGCTTAAGTCACAGAGCATCATTTATTGATGGGAAGTGATGAAAGACAAGGTTAGTCAGCGCAGACTTGATCATGAAATTGCAATTTTATTAATGGATGCAGAACCTTATTATTGTTTTCCAGAATATGAAAAAGAGGCAGGGTATCTGTGGCTGTGAGTGACAGATAGTTCACTATGCTTTCATATAATTTGCTTAATTTTAGTAGGATTTGTACAGTAAAATTCTGTGTTTACAGGTATGGATGCCTTTTAGCTTTGTGCTTGGAGAACAATAATAGATTTGTTGGCAATTCCTCTTTGGGAAAGGCAAAAAAAAAAAAAAAGAGTGTATCAACAATTGCATAAAAATGCCAGTAAGACCAACAAGCATAGGCATTTTGTGACTTTTGAGCCACAAAATAAAATCATCTCTAAATCCTTAAGTACCAAAGCATAATATTAAAAAAGGGGATTTGCCTAATGGGAATTGGAAAAAAAAAATAAAAATTCTTGCTCTGCCAGAGATTGGACCAGAAGCAAATGCTGAAGAGGGAGCTCATCATTATTCTCTCTTCTAAAAGAGAAAATTGAGGGACAGCAGCCTTGATCTTATTGAGAAGAAGATTGAAACGAAAGACAAGGTTGCTTGTTCTCGCTTCAGAAGGGTCTGAAAGCTAAATTGCAAAATCAATTTACTGTGGTTACTGTAACAATTAAACTGACGTGATGAAAAGATGGAGGAGGAGGAGGATGGATCAGAGCATCCACCCCCACAAAATATCTGTGTGCAGGTGGCAAGTGTTGGAGCTGCCAAGGGTAGAGCTGCCACAACTGCCTTTCCTCTAATGTGACAGGCGGCCATCTCCTCCCCTTTTCCATCTCTTCCCAAGGGCTGTGCTGCTTTCCCTGCTCATATTTCCCTCCTGTGATTTTTGGGGGGTTTTAATCCCCTTGTTCTGATTTTTGGGTGTCACTCACAAAGGCAGCCATCTCCTCTGACTGTCCATGCTGGTTTATCTGCTCAGCTTCCCCTCCTCTGGCAATTTTAGGGTTTTAACCCCAAATTTTTGGGGTGTCCTTTAGACAGGTGTCTGTCTTGTCCTGAAGTCAGTGCTGCTCTCTCTGCTCAGATATCCTTCCTGTGGTAATTTGTGAGCATTTTCAACCCTAGTTTTGTTTTTTTTGGGTGTCCTCACAAACAGGCAGCTGTCTCCTCCCCAGGTCTGTTTTCCCTGCTCAGATATCCCCCTCGTGGGAGTTTTTACCTGATGCCTCAAGTTTTAGCTTTCACGTTTTCAGATTCTGTGCTGCCTAGATGTGTACTTATGAGCCTCACATTGTCAGTCAGCTCCCTTCACAGAGCAGGGAAAAAAAACAAATCCTTTTCCTGCTGAGGACCAAGGACAACTTCAGACCAAAAAGCACAAACGAGGGTGGACTGAAGGGAGGAACAAGAAGGACGGGACCACACGACCTGAAGGACATTTAAATTGGACAATTAAAGCCCAATATGCAAATGGTCCAAAACTTACAAAAATGTAAGATTTTGTGAATGGTCATTTTTGTGACCATTCTTAGTCCACCTTGGGTGTAGCCCTGCTCAGGCCCTGTCCTGCCCCAGGTGGATCCTGGAGGCCTTTCAATAAATACCTGCTTTATTCTCTAACTCTGTCCAGTCTCTGTTCCAGGTCAGCCTTCCCAAGGCATCCCACCCCCTAACCCTGTTATTTTGGGTGTCCCTTGGAGCAGAGCACCCTCCCTGTCCCAGGCTGCCATCCCACCTGCTGCCCACCAGCTCCCGTGCCTGCCCCACCACATCTGACTGCTCCCCCATTTATATTAATTGAACATGCTGTATTCTGCACACACCACTGATTACCCTCGTTTGTTTCTGCTCCTAAAGACCCGAGGATTTCTGTTGCTTCGCCCTCCCTGCATTGTTTTACTCATTTGGCTCCAATTAGCCTCGGCTAATGAAAATACATTATAGTGAACCTCTCGTTACCCCGTTGCAGTTTCTAATGACATAATTTGTGAGTTTTGAGACTTCTCAAGTAGAGACATTAGGAGTTGCATTACAGTTTCTTCGGTGGAGTGGAGAAATATTAATTGCAGGCATCTGGGCTCCTTCCTTTAAAGAAGGCTGGTGATTTTTACTTAACTAATAAATGTTGACATAATCAGGGAGCTATCAGCACCATATGTTGGCCTTTTGTGAGATGCAGATCTTATCCCTGCCCGGCTGGGTAAGGAAATGCTTCAGTGTTAGCACCATGTCTTGGTATATTTTTAAAGCATCACTCAGCACAGGCAGATTGCTGTGAGAGAAGAGATGAAACCTATCTTTAAAGAGCAGGTGGGCCATTTCCCCAGCCATCCAGGTGAGGTTATCTTTAATGATAAACAGATGCCAAGAGCTGCGTGCGCTACCCGTGCTTATCTCGCGTGGTATTTGCAAAGCCCCTTTTTGTTAGCAGAGCTTTGCCCTGGGGACTCCGAGGGAGAGGGTGGAAAGGAGCCAGGGCGAGCAGTCAGCCGTCTGTTCCTGTGGGGTGCTCTCATCTCCTCTCCCTCCCTCCTCCTTTTGGGAATGCCGTGTGCAAACATCGGGCCCTGAGGATGCTGCTGCAATTAATGAGATTTGAGGGTCGAACCTGAAGGAGAGGTGTGCTCCTGCCCTTCACGCAGGGATTGATGCTGCTCTTCTGCCTCATCATGCCACGGAGTTAATTCAGGGGAAAAAAAATGTATCGAGATTGAAAAAAAAAAAATTAACAATTTAGGGATGTGATGCATACTGCCAAAAGGCAACAATAATATTTCATTGTGTCTAGTCCAAGCTGGGTTTTGACAAAACACACTTCAGCCCTGAAAGCTCTGCACATCCTCCCTCCCGTTCCTTCCTTACCTGTTGGCTGTCTCGACAAGGAAGCTTCACAAAACATCCCCCCATCTGTCTCAGTTCTTTGGAGGAGGTTCTTTGGCCTGGTCTCCTCTGAATCTTTCTGAAAACTTTTCATGGCCTTGTTTCTGAGAGAAAGTGGGACGTGATCTGGGGGCAGCTGGGTGGATAAGGCTGCCGTACCTCAGAGATGTTTTTCCGCTGTCAGTCTTCAAAACGTGTAGAAAAAGAGGTTGTTTAGCGCATAAGTAGCTGTTAAAAAAGGAAGGGGGAAGGTATGGGGAGGCATTATAAGCTGTGGCATGATTTGAGTGGCTGCCTGGTAGCATTCCACATAGCCCTCTTTGTCTGAGGCAGCGCTTGGCTGCCTGACAAGGACTTGGGAGGATCAATTCTTCTCCATCAATCACTCTCTCCTCAGGATCGGCGCTGCCGCGGCTTGGGCCAGCCAGGAGGATCGGGTTCCCCCAGCACGAGGTGTTCCATTTCCCCATGAATGGGATCACTGGGGCCTCCCCAGCCCCACGGGTGTGGGGAAGCTGTGTGGGGTGGCCGTGGTTGCCTGGGTCTCCTCCAGCTGAGCATGGGCTCAGTGGCAGGGCCTTGTCCTTACCCTGTGCAGCTGCAGCTGGCACAGCTTCCAGGGGGGTGAGAAATTCTGGGAAGGACAAGTGCTCCTGCTGGAGCAACAGCCAGGATCATGAAGTGTCACCTTTTTGTCACGACCCTTGGTTTCAGATGTTTGTGTTGTCTTGCCGAATTTTTCACCCTGGGTTTTGTGGAACAGAGCAGTCCACGACTTTGCTCCTGACTCCCTTTCAATCCCTGTGTATGCTCAGAAGAGGTGAGATGGGCTGCTGCTGTATTTATCCTTCTTTTGGAAATTCTTTCAGCAAAAGCCAGAATTATTTAGGAAACCCATTATCAGGTTGGACTCCGAAAGCAGCACCCAAAATGTGTTTACTTGATTTGTTAATATTCTTTATTTCTTGCCTGAAGGCAACACAGGAGTGGATATGTCAAGAAGACAACCTGAGAAGAATTTTATTTTATTTATTTATGAAACGGTGCCCCCTCCAGTAGCTTGTCCCATTTTAGCATTAACTGCAAGTACTTCTTCCACACAAATCAGCAATCCAGGCAAATGCAAGCCTATAGTGTTCCTGGAAGTAACAAAATAATGTTTTTCAGCAAGTAAAAAATGAGGGTTAGAGTTAGGACTGTTCTATAATTAGCCATGTGGCAGGTGCCATCCTTCCCAAAAGAACTTCCAGAGAGAGTTGTGTGACATAGAAGTACATTTTTACCTCAAGAAGCCTTTACGATGAAGAATCTTGCTCTAATGAGCAAACTTGTGTTTTCCTGAGGGTGAGAGGATGGAGGGGCATTGCCCACCCCTCTGGGTTGATGGTTTGAAGGGTAACAATAAATTTTATTGTCTTTTGTGACAGCTGGGGTTGTCCCTGGCCAAGGTGGATCAGTGTCTCCTATCAGGGGTCTCGGTGGCCTGTGTGAAGGTGGGGATGTGCTGGGGTGGGTCCCAGTGCCAGCTCTGGCTTTGGAGCTGGGGGTACTTTTTGCTTTGCTGGCTCTTCTGGTGGATTTGCAGAGCAGGGAGAGGCTGGAGCCATGTGAGGCAGAAAAGGAGAAGGTGGCTGAGGTGCCACCAGAGGAGACTTGGCACGTGGAGGAGGCAGGGAGCCAGAAGGACTTGTTCTCCTCTGCTGGCAGGGTGACTCTGAGCACGCAAAGCAAGGAAAATCTACTTGAAAAATGAATTTTTAGATGAGAAGTGTCATTTAAGTAAGAAGGCAGAATGTGACTGCTCTTCTCTATTAAGATGTGACACAGAGACATACAAACCCACTTTGGGGTGTCCAGAGCACCACGACCCAATTTCTGCTTGATTCCCTTCCCTGCTACTTTTTTTTTTTTTTTT
>WEIU01010590.1:65165-78440 GCA_013389925.1 Aegithalos caudatus | reverse complement strand
AAAAAAAAAAAAAAAAAAAAAAAATAGGAGAATTAGTAAACAGGGTTTTTTTATATGCTTCATTTTCCAGTCTATGGCAGGGAAAAAATGGACAACTGAATAACAGAATCAATATGATTGAGCAGAAGCAAATTTATTGTTTATATTAAACCCTAGTTATAGTTTATAGCACTGCTGTCCACACGTACAGGTGTCTCTCAATTGGTTAAACCACTTGTTCACGAGGCAAGCACAGATCCTTCAGGACACCTAACTGGTCAAGTGTCCATCATCACATCCTGTGTCTTCTATCTAGGTTTTGCATTCTTTGTAAGCAAGTTTCTAGGTTCTCCATTCTATTTTTCTGTCCTATTGTTGTCTCAGTAACCTTGATGAATTCCTGAGAAACCTGAAAAAAAGACTGCAGGTGGCTTATCTACAAACAGTTTGGCTGGTACACAGAATGGCCTAAGTTATTCAGATACATTGCTACCCCCAGTCTGTTGAAATCTATGTATCCTACAAGAAATATTTACAATTATGTAGGGCTTATACCTAAAAAGTCAACTAAGTCCAAAAATTATTAAATTAATCTGAGTGACATGATACAAATGTGTATGAAACTAATTACAGACAGGTTTTAAGAGTACTTGCTTTCATGTCATGGAACATGGAAGTTAAAGAAATTATACCTTACTAAGAAAAGAAAAAGCCGCACAAACAAACTAACTCCCACAAAACTAAACCAAACCAAAAAAAGTATCAAAAATCAGAAAGCGGTGAATGATTTCATTGTTCTGTTTTGCTTCTGTGTGCAGTTTTATTTTTGCCTATAGATCTGTCTTTGTCTCAACTGCTAAGTTTTCTCATTATCACCCTTCTGATTCCCTTCCCCATCCTGCTGGAGAGGGGAGGGAGCGAACAGCTGTGAGGGGCTCAACTGCCTGCCAAGGTTAACCCAAAACAGAACCCCAACAGAAAAGGGCAAAAGAGATGTCTCTTAGTGGTTAGTGAACACCATCAGATGGCAGGATAATGGAAACAATGACCCAAATCTTCAAACTGAGTATTGAGGTTATCTAGACTATACAAAGACAGCCAGATACCCTCAAAGTGAATTCAGAGCAGAGAGCTACCTGTGGGACAATTTACATGGGTGTTTTCAAACACATCTGAGCTATACATAGTTAACTCTACATATTTATCAAGTAAATAACATGACTTCTAAATCTACAAAAAATAATTTAAAGTGTTTATAAAACACTAGAATACTAACCAAACCTTACTAAAATCTTGAGAATGAGGGATATTTCAGGGTCTTGTAGTATTACAGGCAAAAATGTTTCTCTTTGAGCTAATTAGTGCTCAGTTTTGGTTGAGGTCCTGAAGTCTGTGAACTTTGCACACAATGTTCTGCCCTTGCAAGACCCAAAAAATTATTTCAATCCCGTGAAAATAATGAGCATGTTAACAGTATATTTCATGTTCTGAGCAGATATTTTCAAGTCAGAGAATATGAATTTCATATTTGACACTCAAGTGTCAAATATGAATTTTGTCTTAAACAGCTAAATATTAAACTTGTGATGTCCTAAAATGCAGATAAATAGAATTGTTCTTGTAAACTTGGTAAAACCTACTGTTAAATACCTGTTTTCACTTCCCCCCTCCTTGCTGTAAAGGTATTTTCATCACAGAAAATAATTTCAACATTCAGAGGTTCATTAATAATTGAACCAGCAATATTTATTATTTTATATAAATTGTGAGAAAATACTAACATGAAAAATATGTTGTGTATAAGGTTCAAAGCTTTATGATGTTCAACCAGTACAAATTGATGTCACACAGTGCCACTGAACCCAGAGTTTATAGGTTCTCTTTAAAAGCCAGTCCCCACCCAGGAACAGTGATTATCCTTTTCAAAGGCTGCACATTACAGATCTCAGATATGAAGCTGTTCTTCCCAATTTAATGCAGAACGTTGTGTCACATGTGACATTTGCAGGATGATAGTCCCACTTCAGGGTGGAAAAAGCCTCAAAACACATGACTTGATATCTATGGTTTTCATTCAATTGTGTAACTGATCTGATGTGAATGAAAGCTTCTCTGTTACTTACAATGGAAGGATATTGACAGCTTTATGTGCAATTAGGCTGTCACACCAGTTGCTTTTGCATTTCCTCATGACTGCAGCCTGAAAGGAAACAAAATTTTTAGCATTTAGCTTCTTCTAAGCAGCTACTTCTAGCCCTATCTGGAACCTAGCGTATTCTTTTTGAAAAGAGCTAACAAGGATAAAAGCTTAAAGAAGACCAAGGCTCTGACAGTAACCCCATGGGTAACTGACATGATATGACTAACAGTACATACAGGGAAAATTTCACCACCAAAAGAGGTAGCTAAATCCCACAAAATGCCTCTTGGGTGTGCTCCATGGCTCACACTGACTTCTAGATTGCATTTGTGCATTATCTTTAAGGCTACTAGTCAGTGTGGATAAAAAACAATTCCATCTTATAAACAGAGACTACACAATAACCGGGCCCTTGTCCAACACAGCTGGGTTTCATGGTATACAGACATGGAAACCTGATGACTCAGGACAACTGCATACAAAGAAGAGTATGTGCTTTGCATCTCAAAATCCAATTGTGCAACAGGAGGATTTGGTGGAATGACATTTTCTCTGCTTGTTTTCGGTTGAACACGAAGCCAAAGGATGTAAGGTGCTCTCCATTTATGTTTCTGTTAATGAGCTGAATGAAAATAGGCAGTACTTTCATAAGCTTGAAGGAGGACCCCAGGCTAGAAAGTGCTGCTTTCAGCCAGCAAGTGCATTAGAGGATGGCATTAGAATTCAGATTTACACTGAAAAATTGGAAAATTGGCCAAAAAATCTAAGATACAATCCAATAAAGACAAATGCTAGATATATTACTAGACAACTAAACAAACATTGTGTGGAAAATGACTGCAAAATGTTTTCTGTTTAGAAAAATATAAAGCAAATATAAGGTGTACTGTTCTTTCTAGGAAAAAAAAAAAAAAAAAGAAAAAACAAAAACTTACAAATCTTAAATCTGTGGCTATTAATATGGAGATGCCTTTAAAAATTCCTGATATGTGGTTGTTTAAAGCTGTTGCTGTTGTGTCATTAATTATTGGTCGGTGACAAGCTACTGCTGCCCTAGATAAAATGTAATTTTTGCCAGTGTTTGGGATTTAAAAGCAGCTTTAAAGTTCCCTGACTCAAACATTTAGTCTGATTTATGGGTTGTGTTCAGAGAGTACTAAGGCTAAGTCTCACTATGATGACTTGAAATTACTGTTAAAATTAAGTAAAGAATCAAATGTAACTATTAAACTAAACATATTTAATATTAATTATGAACTTTTAGTGAAGGGAATAAACAAGAAATAATTTAATCTGTGATATATTATGAATCCCAAAATGTATCCTTCCTGAAGGCATTTTCTAAATAAATGCTTGTTCTTAAGTCACAAAGGAACCAAATTTTAAACCATTATTTACTGAGTCAGGAGTCGCTTATTAAAACTTTTTTTGCAAATACCTGTTAAAAATACATAAACATTTCTACAGGTTGAATGCAATGAGAGAAAACAAAAGCAGCCTAGTTTGAAAGGGAAGAAAAAAATTTATGTTTGGCCTGCAATGTCTGTTAATGAGATAGAAGTACTTGTGATCAGTCATAGCTGCCAAGCCAATGTAGAACATACTTTAAGTTCATATAAAGTTCTAAAATTTCTGCCAACCCAACCACAGAAATTTAAGACATAAACAAAACAATTATGCGTCCACAGACAACTACTTGTGACCCCTAAACATTCCTCATGTTCTTTTCAAACAGAAAGTCCCCTGTGCAAATTAACCTCTGTGCATTGTACAACTTAAATATAATGTATCATTCAATATCCACAAAAAAAAAAAAAAAAAAAAAAAAAAAAGGCCTGATTATGCTGACCTCTACAATGAAATCGCATCACTATAGCATAAGATAAATAGGTCAGGAAGACCTTTGGAAGTACAAATATTACTACCTCTCCAGGAAGTATTTAACCCTTTCAGTACGTCTTTAAATTTAGAGAACTACAGGACCACGTACCNTTGCCCATAAAAACCCCTAGATCACCCCGCTTGTTAGGGACACCCGTCACTGGCTCCCCTTCGCTGATGCTCTACAATAAAGCTGACTCCTGCGGAATTGCCACACGGGACCCTCCTCTCTTCTTCCCGGGCGAGCAATAGAGGCTGCCTCGCAGGACAGGGCACGCAGAGCTGAAATCACATAAGAGCTGAGAAATCACTAAGAGCTGCCCTGTCTCTGCTGAGAGAAGCCTCCGGCCCGCTGAGGGGGTGCTCTGGCCCCTAGAAGGTTGTCTCTAGTGAGATATCCTTTTGGAGTGGCTTCTGCCCCCTGGGTTCGAACGGCGGACCCCAGACCAGCGGCCGGAATAGGACCCTGCATCATGTACCTTCCAAAATTCCCATTAAAGTAAGAGAAGGGACCATGGCCAAATTCCCATCCAACTTCTTTTGCTGAGTATCCCATCCCTCCCTAGCAGGCCTTAATTTCCTCTAACTTACAGTCTCAGTAAACATTCACACATACATACAACTCTGCTGCTGAAAATCTGCCCTGTTTGGAATTTACTTCATACCTGCCAGCAAGCCTGCACCTGCCACAGGATCACAGCCTTCTTTGGGCATCCATGGGCTCCAGAGTGGGATCCTCTACTACAGACCTCCAAGGAAGGAGCTTTCTTCACCATTGTCTTTCCACAGACCACAGGAGAATGTCTTTTCTGGTGTCTGTAGCACCTCTTCCCCTCCTTCTTCACTGACCTTCACGTACACAGGGCTGTTTCTCTCATATTTTCACTTTGCTTGCTCATGCCACACAGCATTTCCTCCCTTTCTCAATGCATTACCCCGCAGGCACTTCATTGCTGAAGGGCTCGGCCAGCACAGTGTTCATCTTGGAGCCAGCTGGCATTGTTTCTGTCAGACACAGGGGAGGCTTCTAGTTATTTCCCACAGAAGCTACCCCTCACTAGTCACCTTGCCACCAAAACCTTGCCTTGAAAACCCCTCACCCTGTTACACAAATATGCTGAACTTGCAAACATAGAAAGGGAATATTTTCAGAACATCGCTCTGTGTTTAATTGTGGGGAGATCTGACTCAGTGAGTTCAAAGGTTGTATTTTCACACCCACGTAAGCTTTCCAATTTTTCTGACACAACTCCAATGTGTGCTTGTACTGGCCTTCTGTCATTAGACAGGCCTGATCATTGTCTCTAGCTCTTGTAGCTATTAAGCTACTGAAGTCGCTGTACTTCTGAGTTGTAAAACGTATGAACTCAGCAACAAATGAACTCAGTCTCTACAAAGTTTTAACAAAAGAAGACTAGCATGCCAGCAAGAAGCAGAAGGCTCCTGTGTATCTATATATTTTTGTATATACTGTATTGCACATTCTACTGAAATACTCCAGCAACAGAATACATCAAGTCATACAGTGCCTTGAAGAAGAGACATGCCACAGAAGTGCACTGCAACCTCCTTTCAATATAGTCTTTTCTCCTGTGGACAAGGGGAAGACGGAAAGTAAGGGGGTGGGGTTGTTTGGGTTTTATAAAAACTTTAAATTCTGTCTCTCACAGTATCCCCTGGACAAAATGTCCAGCATGCAGCTAGACACATACATAATCCAATGGGTAAATAAATGGTTGTCTGAAGGACAACTCAAAGAGTTGTGGTGAATGGGGAATTATCAGGGTGGAAATCAGTAACTAGTGGAGTTTGCCAGGCCTGTTTTAGGGCTACTACTCTTCATTGTTTTTATCAATGACTTAGACACTGTAGTGGGTCGCACACTAAGTAGGTTTCCCAACAATGCTTAACTGGAATAACCCATTGATTCCCTCAAGGTTAAAGAGGTCTTATAGGAACATCTTGATAAATGCAACAGGCTGTATAAACTCTAAAAGGACAGATGCCCGATTCGGTACCTGGGGTAGTATAGTCCAGGATATAGTATAGACTGGGGGACAGAAGGCTGGAGTGCAACCCTGCAAAAAAGGATCTACAGATTTTGGCTGATGGCAAACTCAATATGAGTCAAAACTGGGCCCTGGAGATCAAAAGTGATAACTATATCATGAGGCGCATTAAGCACAGTATAGCCAAGTGGACAAAATTTTGTTTGCATTCCTATTAGTCTCAGCATGGGCATAGCCTCACCTTGAATACAGTTTGGTGTTTCAATACATAAAAGTATATAAAACCATTAGAATATATCCAAAGGAGGCAAATAAAGATGGTGGAAGAACTAGAGGACTTGCATTACGAGAAGCAGATGAGGACAATAGGTTTGCCCAGCTTAGAGGAAAGCTGACAGAAGTGTGACCTCATCTGCAATGGTGGAGTAGAGAAGAAGGTGCTGATCTCTTTTGATTTCTGTTGGTAGGATACAGCAAGGTGGCTGAAAGCTGTGTCAAGGAAAGTCAGATTGGGTATTGGAAAAAAGTTCTTCATTAAGAGGGTTTTCAAGCAGTGGAACAAGTTTACAAGAGGAGTTGTCATGGGCCCAAGCATTCCAAAATTATTTGGACAATGCTTTTAGATATATGACCTCATGTTTAGGCTGTCCTGTGTGGAGACAGGATTTGGTGAACCTCGTGGGTCCCCTCCAACTCAAGGTATGCTATGATTCTATGATTGTCTGATTCTGCTTTCCCCAGGCAATCATCAGTAAATGTTTGATAAAGAAGAGTGAAGGTTATTTGCTCTCCTCCCTCAATATGTGGCAACACATAAATTGGAAGGGACACTTTCTCTCTTTGGGGCATTGAATGAAAACCTGGTTTAGTGTTTATTCACCCACACAGGACAGTTATAATTGCTGGAAAAAAATCTAAACAAGAGATTATAGGAAGCAATTACATGACTATGTTCTTTAAAAATAGACACAAGTTGAAACATTGTATCCAAACATCTGTGCTGTTTCACCAGCGCCACTGCTTAGGAGAGAAAATCAAGAATTTTAGAGGAACAAAGCAGAGGTTCTGCTGGCAGCAGGGAGGTAATATTGCTATATCCCAGCCTCAGCATATCAACAGGAGATGACACTACCCCATTTGAGTAAGGGTATCTTGGAAGGTATGGACATATAGGGACAATGCCCACTGGAGGCTCTGCTCCTCTGAAATGGCCATGTCTGTTTCACCACATTGCTCCCAGCCCTTCTTGATGGTATCTCAATCAAAAGACTATGGAGAGAAAGAGGCATCACAGATCCACAATTGTAGCTGAAATATGTACCCCTTTGTATCATCCAAACCATGCTAATATGTGGTAGGATTTAGACCAAGGATCACTCCATGAACACAACAAAACTCACAGGAAACACAATCCAGTGACTAAAAACCATGTAGAGGAATCTGAGTCTTTACATTTAGCAACAATTCTGGGTATTTTAAAATACAAGCACAAAGAAACACATGCACATATGCAGATGCAACTATCTGCAAGTATAGAATGATAGAATGGTTTGGGTTTGAAGGGACTTTAGAGATCACCTAGTTCCAAACCCCTGGGCAGAGATACCTTCCACTAGGCCCTGCTCAAAGCCTTGTTCAGCCTGGCCTTGAATAGTTCCAGAACTGGGGCAACCACAACTTCTCTGGCAGTCTGTGCCAGTGTCTCACCACCCTCAAACAATTTCTTCCTAATATTTAAACTAAATCTATCTCTCAGTTTTAATCAATTCCCTCTTCTTCTGACACTACATGCTTTTGTAAACAGTCTCTCTCCGTCTTTCTTGTGGGTTACCTTCAGGTGCTGGAAGGCCACAATTAAATCTCTCCTAAGACTTCTCTTTTTCAGGCTGAACAATCCCAATTACACATGGGATTTGATATCATATATGACAATAACAATAATAATAATAATTTCAACATCCAGAGCTGAAATTTAATGAGAAAAACCATGCATAAGACCTTGACTGTGCCCTATGTTGTAACCTAAACCATTACAACCAATTTGTGAACACATTCTTTGTCAAGTTACAAGCAGACACACAATCAAATAAAACTTAATTATTTGAATTTTATAAAAATATTTGTTCTAAATTACTAATGTGCTCTGTGGTGGTGCATATCATCTACATTTCACACAGCAAAAAATTCCTGTCGATGAAAGAGTGAACTTGGGTCAACTAATAACAGGCAACTTGAAGGATTAGAAATCCTTTTGGGCATGCATTTGTTATTAAAAATATTTGCAATTTGTATTTAAGTGATGACAAGTTATGCACGGATGAAAAAAACATCCCTCTCCTGCTCAGTGACACACACAGGAAGGAAGATGACATGCACATTCCACAGAAGATTGTGCATGTCCATGCTCTTAAAACCTGGCATCTCATCTATCCCAGGATACAAAACTCTCTCCAGAGAAGGGGGGAAAGGCACTTGAATTGTTTTCAATTCTTCTTATGTGTCTACAATTCTTCTCTCTGCAGAACTGCAGCTGGCCACTGTTACTAAGATTAAGAACACAGCCCCCAAGAAATAAAAGCATTAAATTGAATGTTTCTGACGTTTAATCCATGCATGGTTTGCAACACTCAAGTATTCTATCACACACAATGCACTCACCTACAGTCACACACCCCCATCAGCAATGGGTAATCCTTTCAAATAGTCCATGCTACAGCACAGTCATGGAGAAAATGAACCATGCTTTCAGGAACACAGCAGGATACCCACTCAGAGCCTGCTGACCTTTGCCCAGGTTTCAGTGACATGCTGTTGATCGTGTGACTTTTAAAGGCTAATTTGTCATCACAAGGAAGATCACACTGCTGCCTGTAAATGTACAGGCTTAGAAATTCTGCTCTGCTTATACTTGAATCCTTTACAACAGCTTGCATTAAGCATTTTGGGGTTTTGCTATCATACATTAATTTAGTTTATTCTTCTCTATCAGAATATGCTACCAGTGAAATTAAGAAGCTGCTTAAAGTAAAAAAAATACCTTCTGACCTATGTGATCTGCTGCTTTCATCTGACTTTCCTTTTATTCTTTGCTTTCAGAAATAGACTGATCTATGTGCATCATGGAAGATTCAAAATAATGTTTACTTACTGCAGTGTGTTTAAAATTTCATACATAAGGCTGCGCTAAAATGAGGCTTTAGTGGGTGGGTTTTGTTGTTTTCGTTTTGGGTTTGTTTTTTTTTTGTTGTTGCTATTTCTCTTTTCTATTATCACAATCCCAGGAAAATTCAGTAAGCAACACAAGCTAACAGACTGCATTATTGTATACAAAAGGCTAGCATGCATTTTATTCCTTGTTTTGAAGGATACCAACTTGTGATATTTGGAGCACTCCCGCTCTGTAATATGTGATGTCTATTAAAAATATTGTGTTGTCATAAATATGGCACCTGTCAGATGGCCCCAGGTCATTCAGTGGTATTTTGCATATGGCTGCATAAAAATGTGGCACAACTTTTCAGAAGAACATGTGAAAACAGGCACAGAAATGCAGAGAAAATGCAGGCAAAACATTAATGAACAGTTTGTTTTAAAAATGCTATCTGGCAATATCATAATTTATCAACTCCATAGTGAATCCAACCCTGTGCAGATGTGCAACTGCCTGGATATTTGATTCTCAGAGATACAGGAGAGATGGTTTTATTTCTTGGAGAATTTTACTGTTTCCCCTCTTGAAGATCTTGCTACATTTCATTATATACACTTCATATGTGGTAGTTTTCTGCTTCCTAAGGATGCTAAATGGCCTGATGGACTGAGTAGGAGGTCAAAAGCCAGAGCATCTAAGCTCTAACATTGGCTCTGATGCCAAATCACTATGTGGTTTGTGTTCAACAGATGCCATTTTCCCTGAATGAAGGCAGTATGTTTTAAGAGCCACAAAGAGAGCAGCAAGGGATAATTATTATTTTACTGTGTTTTGAAAACACAGAGCAGCAAAACTATCCACCAAGTGAGGCATGAGTTGCTGAGGTTTTCAGAGTTTTCCTCTCATTATGAGACAGATTTCACTGGAGACTGTGCCATCATCAGAAGAAAAACCAGTGGCCAAGGGAAGATTCATGTACGAACTGTAGGCTGAGGGCCAGACTGAGGAAAGCTGTTTTCTTTTCTAATCAGGGTGGAGACAACTGGTAATTGCAGCAGTCTGAGGGGAGAGCTGCCCAGGAGGCTGTGCCTCACCACTGCCTCATTCAGCACTGTCTCCAGCTGGCAGCTGAGAGCTGCCCAGGGACAGCCGGCAGTCCTGGCCCAGCAGGGAGGCTGGGACAGGGCAGGAGCCAGGAGGGAGCCACTGTATGCAGGAGTTTGCAGCTGGGTGACCCCCACTGAAGAGCAGAGCATCACTCACAAACACTGCCATGGGCAGCCTGGCATCAGCATGGCCAGGAACAGCTCGAGGCAGCTCCGGCGGCTGCCATACGGACATCTGCTCCTCACTCTGCCAGAGCCGGGAAGGTGCCAGTCCGTATGAAGAGCTGGCTTATCAGCCCAAAATCCACAGATTGTTTTGGATCTTTGTCAGGGTCACATCAAGCCTGAGCTCAGCCCCTTTTGGTTTGCTCCTCTCTTCTTGCTGGGACAGTGAGTACTCAGCAAGCTTCACATGTACTGGATAAATACATCCATTTCACATCACTCATAAGCTCCCAGGCATGATGTGAATCGTTAACGCTTTCTCCAAGGTGGGTGATAGATGTGGTGCTTGGGAACACACTTAGAGACAAGGTCTAGTGGTGGATTTGGCAGTTTTAGGTTAATGGTTGGACTCAAAGATTGCAAAGGCCTATTCCAACGTTAATGATTCTATAATTCTAGGTGGCCAGATAGGGGTAGAATTCAGGTACCAGCAGGCAAATTGTTACTTACAGTGTGGCCCTCAGGTTTCTGCTGCATGGCCAAGATGGGCAGGCATTTTGGGGGTAGATTCTTTCAGTCAATAGTAGAGATAAAGTTGAAGATTATCTGGACCAGAGGTGGTTTGCAAAGATTTCACAAATTAATGAAAAGCAGCTATAGCAAAAGCAGAGTTTTCTGGATGCAGCTGTAAATGTTGGATCCTCTGAGCCCATTAATGAGATCCTAGGGCTTAGTCCCTAGTCCTCAGGACTGATGACTTGTTCTAGGCAGCTTTGTGGGAATGCTTTTCTGTGACATTTCCAATTAAAAGGCATGAAAAAAATATATTGGGTTTCTCTCCCTCCCTGCAGTGTTTCCCAGTCAGAAACACTCAAACTATTTCACTATCTGGGTATGTGTTTGGAAGCTGATGCAGAAAAACACCAATCAAAAGCACTGAAAAATAGCAGGAGTCTACAGTATTAAGTTTAAAAGGTATTAGAAATCAATCAGCACTTCAGCAGGGCCTGAGGGGAAGGCTGATGTAACGGAAGGCAGTCTATTAAATATAAAAGTCAATTAAGCAACAACTTCAGAGCTCCTGTCCTCCACCACAAAAAATTAAGGCAGCTAGGACCCTTGTCTCAGTCTCTTAACCTGAGGGTTTGTCTCTAACAACTGTGGTCACACAGATAGATCCAAGGATAGGACAATTAAGCAGGCATTTGTAGGAACATACTTTCATAAAATAGTGAAGGAAGCTACCATCAGATAAGGCATCCAGGTCTGCTGTTTGGGGACAGTGCCTCAATGCTATTTGGAGATGACTTTAATAATTCCTTTAAAGTGCAATGGCCCTGATTATGGGGAAAAAACCCAACAACAATACCAAAAAACCAAATCTTCATCCCGCAACCCCAAATATTTACTAACATCAAAGAAACGCTTAGGGAAAAATTGCATTTCGGGCACTCTTAAGCACAAACAATATACCAATATATTCCCTTCTCATGGAGATCACCTCTTATCACCACTTGAAATTGTGCTAAATATATGTAAAAATGTACATATATAAGGAAATAATGACTTGTTACCTAAATCTTTACACTCATGCAAAATGGATGGGAAAAATTTCTTCCTCCATTGTAACTTTGTCAGAAAAGCCTAATTCCAGAAGCCAGCAAAAGTTTAAGAAATCCATAGTGGTCAAATGAATAAAGGGCCTGTTCCTCCTTGCAGTCCTCTGGTAGTTAGACAACACTTTTAAAAATCTGGGCTAGATGAAACTTAGATGTAGAAATGTCATTCAATTCAAGCCACATGACAGGTAAAAACACAGAAAGGGCTGCTTAGTTTTTTTTTTAGAAATTCTAAGGCAAAAATTCTTTATTTAGAAAACTATGACATAATTTTAAGAAGCAAACTAAATTTTTGCCCTCTTATATTTTCCTGATTTTTTTCTTACTTACTTCTTTTCACCTTTTCTGCCATTTGTACTGCACTTGTAAATCTAGAAACAAAGTACAGTATTTGCATATAATAATGCCCTTGTCTCTGAAGAGGAGGGTTTAAATTGGCTTTAAAAGAATTCCAAAGCAAATATGTAAAATTATATACTTGTTCCTTCCTGTTTGATATTACCAGTCCTGACAAGAGCCATTATCCAAAGAGCTGACTGAGTGCAGATTCAGAGGAAGGAGTATTAGCACTGCAGGGAAGCCTGAATGTTGGGTTCAGACTAATCGGTGAGTAACTTTATGGAGTCATGAAAGTCACCAATTTCATCTATCCGTTATAAATACAGAAAATTCTGAGAACTGTGGAAAAAGCTCATCACTACATCTGGTCCTATTGTGCAAGATTTTACACTGTTAGGACCGCCTATGGTTAGGGGAGAAGAGGAGCCTAAAAGTGCCTGAGAAGAGATTCCATGGAAAAGATAGGGGTGAGAGAGAAAATATTTACAGCTCACTATTGCCCTCTGGTGTAAGCTGTGCTGGCCTTTGTGATGCTTCTGAGTAATGAAGGGAAAAAATTCCGAAGTACATCTCTTTATTTTAAACAAAAAGATAACAGCTCCTTCCATGAATGTGGCATTTTATACCATTTCAAATTAACCTTGAGAGAAGCTGGTGTAGGGAAGGAGAAGGGGGGAGTTTGGAAAAGTGATGATAATATACAATACCTTCTCCCCCTGGATTTTTGGGAGAAAATATATTCTCCCTGGAAAACATTTATTTCACAGACCTTCTGTCTTCTAATTTAGTTGCATCATATGGCTTCAAATAAATTTTTTTCCTGACTGTTATAAGAAAAAAAACCCAAAAAAAAACAGCTGAAGACATTAATTCTAGCTTGATTTAG
>WEIU01010590.1:39239-63208 GCA_013389925.1 Aegithalos caudatus | reverse complement strand
TTTTGGGAGAAAATATATTCTCCCTGGAAAACATTTATTTCACAGACCTTCTGTCTTCTAATTTAGTTGCATCATATGGCTTCAAATAAATTTTTTTCCTGACTGTTATAAGAAAAAAAACCCAAAAAAAAAACAGCTGAAGACATTAATTCTAGCTTGATTTAGAGAGTTAGGAAATAGCTTTTATTTTAAAGAAAATAACAAATGCTCCTGGCCATTTGTTATATATGTTTGAGTTGAGGGTTTATTTTTCTTTTCACTTAAGGTTATCTAAAAGTATTTAAAGAATGTTTTCTAGATACCAGGACATGTAAAACACTAGAATGTTAAATCTGATTGAATATTTTTTTCAGAACCCGGTTCCCAAAATGCTTTATATCCAGGGAAGCAATAATGCTGTAAGTACAGTAAATTTAAATTTTAACATATAAAAGTATATCTAAAGAAGTAACAGAATTACTAATCCAATTTCTTTCAAAAATCTTATGATTACTCCAACCTAAAATGAGAGACATTGGTTGGAAATAATTGGTATATTTATGATAGGATGGAAAAACATACTCAGAAAAAAAAAGACATTTCCCTTTCTAAGGGCTTGTACCCAGTCTCCATTTAATCTTAAATATAATCTGTCATGTGGTTGTATCAATAAAGGAGACCTGCAGATCCACTTCTATGAATTACTGTTTGTTCCCCCTGCAGCAACACTCTCTGCTTTCCCTGCCAATATTAATAGTTTTATTTTTTTGCTTAGTCCCTGCTAAATTTTCCAGAGCAGGGAGTAGGATTTATCAGTTCATTCATAACTATTTGCAACAGGGTTAGGCACATTTTCAGGTGTTGTCAGGAAAACATTTGAGTACTAGAAAGTGTGATTTACCTTACTTTCAAAGAAATCTTGAAGAACCAAACCCTGCAAAAGCCTATGCTTGAGCCTAAGGTGATGAACCCACACGAAGCCTCTCACATTGAAAACCTCTAAGGTCAAACAAGGTGATCCCTGCGCCTGGTTTCCAAATATCAAGAATATGTTGAAGTTTCATTGTCTTCAGAGCAAAGAAATTTGCGAAGTAAGCTGCTTCCCTCTTTGCCTTGCTCTTCTGCACCACTATAAAATTCAGACTTACTTTTACTTCCAATTTTACTGCTTGTTGTGGTGTAACTCCAGCCAGCAGCCAAGCCCTACATCAGCTACTCTCTCACTCCCCCACAGACAAAGCAGGGAGAGAATAGGATGCGTAAAAGCCAGAGAATTTGGGAGCTGAGAGGAAGACATGAAGAGAAAAAGCCACACACACAAGCAAAGCAAAACAAGGAATTAATTCCCTAATTCCCATGAGCAGATAGTGTTCAGGTAACTCCAGAAGAGCAGGGCCCCACCAAATGTCATGGTGATTTGTAAAGGTAAATGCCATCACTTCAAATGTCCCCCCTCTTCCTCCTTCTTCTCCCCACTTTGTGTACTGAGTACGTCATAGAGTCTGGAATTTTGATCAGTTGGGATGACTTATCCTGGCCATGTCTCCTTGCAAGACTCCCACATACCTGCAACTTCCTTGCCAGAGTGGCAGAATGAAAAGCAGAAAAGGCCTTGGTTCTGTGCAAACCCTGCTAAGCAATAACAAAAATATCTCTATAATATCAACCCTGTGTTGAGCACAAATTAAAAACGTAGCCCCACAACAGCTACTGTGAAGAAAATTAACTCTACTCCAGCTGAAATCAGTGCAGTCATCCAGACTTCCTACTTCAGTGCAGCTGTCCACAGCCAATTTCTGGAATCTGTTTAATCAGAGTCACTTAGGCACTGAAATGACACTTAGTCTCCATTCTTTCAAATATTCTATTGTTAGCATAAATCAAGAGAAAAAGAACATTTGAAACCCTGAGGACTGCATATTGAATGTCAGACCTGTGTGATTTGATGAACTGGGATGAAAGAAATCCCTCAAATGTTAGAGTTTATCATGGGGCAACTGACAAAGTCTTAGTTTAAGCACTGCTGGCATGGCATTATCATACTGACATCAATTGCCACAGCAGATAATGTATGTGAGTTTGACAAGTTCATTCTTTCAGAGAATATGACTTGATAATTGTTATTTTACAAGAACTAACCTGTAGATGAGATTAAAAATTAAGCAGACATGCTTTGCTCTCTCATGCTCATCAGAGAGTATCCCAGTGTACATTCAAGAATCACAGTGAATAGTATATACAGACATTAATTTATTCATTACTTGAATCCAGGAGTAACAGTTGTATTCTGATCTTGATCTCATTTTCCTGTTCTCCAGTAGTGTGAGATAACTATATGAAGCAGCTACATTACTGGTTGCAAACAATTGCGCTTTTACTGTCTGCATATTTCCATTGTCTATGGAAAGATGAGCTATGCTGGTGCTTAATGGAACAGAGTCAGACTCAGCAACTATTTATATAATTATAGTTTTAGAATTGAAGTAGTTGCCACATAAAAAATATTGCTTTCATGGAGAAAAAAAATCACAAGAAATCAAAAGGTCTGTGTTTGAAAGAATCCCTAAACAATAAGTAGGAAATTTTACATAAGAAACCACACTTGACTTGGATTTGGACCCCAATATTCAGTTACTCTTTTGTATATTTGTATCAAGTAGCAATCCTTGATGTCCCAGCAGAGATTAGGGGTATACTAAGCTATATTCACAGAAAAACAAAGTTTACCTGAAAAGCTCTAATCTAATTAGAATAAAAAATAAAATAAAAATTAAAATTAAAATTTAAAAAAAAATAAATAAATAAAACAAGAATATTTTCCCAAATACTCTGTCCATCAGTTTCCTTCTAGTTAGCAAGGTTTTCCCTCCAGAAGAAGGTGAACACTTCCAAATTGTGTCAGGAGAATCTATCCTAAGCCATTCTAGATTTTGAGTCTCACCCAGGGACGTTTTTTAAAGTACTGGTTGGTATGGGCTTAAGTCATTCCAAGCAGCCTGATAGCAGCTCACAAGACATGGATGACAGTGGCAGCACTGAGAAATACCCTGTGCACTCACAGCTTGTGACAAAGCATTGATAGGGACTTCCCAGAAAACCTGCTGCTCCCAGGGATATCATGTTTTCTGTCTTTGGAGTTCAGACTCAGGTGAAATAGGGAATGGCAGTGTGAAGCTTGACTTGAAACAAAAAAACCAAACCCCAAACCCAAATCACCAAACAACCAGTTTCATTTATTGCTAACCTTACTGGTTTTTACACAGCAAGAAGATTTGAAAACAATATGTTTCATTCGTTTTGTTAGTGGGGGAAGAGAAGGGCTGCTCTCTGCAGTAAAACTAAATTTAGAATTTTCAAGTATACCATAAATCATAAATTCTGTGGCTTTCAACTGACTGTGCTTACAAAAAAAAAAAGTAAAAGCAGTGAAACAGCTGCAGCAGGGAACTCATTCAAAGGCAAAAAGATGCTACTACATGACCCAAAATGAGAATAGTGTTCTGATTCTTGATGAGAATAAGAAGCCGAGAGAAGGAAGGAAATTTCAAGGTGATCCAGAGACAAACATTGTTTATATTCAATTAAATTTCAAAGCTAAATTCCCAACCGGATTGTTTTCCATCTACTGTGTGTTTTATGCCATGGTGCCATATGCTACAGTTTGGAGTACTGTCTCCCTCAGTCGTCTTTTAATTGGCTTGACCTATGGGAAAGATGGCAAGAAACCAAACTAATTATATCAATTCACCTCCTGCTCTATAAAGTCTGCTATAGAATGACATGTCAGATGAAAAAATAACAACAGTAGAAATGCAATTACAGTTTCTTAACATATTTCTACATGCTGGACCTTGTTTGATACTTACTCTGTAAGTATCATCTTACAGATTCCTAAGGATTTTCTTGAAAAATTAGGCAGATTCAGATCTCAAAGTACAAAAGTCATTTTTTGGTGAGGAAAAAAACCAAAAACAATTCATAGCATTTTTTCTCCATGGAACTCTTTTTAAAGTAATTAGCATTACTTGCAAAAGGAGCAGGCCCCAATCCAGAACAATTAGCTCATTTTCAATTAAAAATAGATTCAGTGTTTTTATGCCTTCTACTCAGCATATATCAGTGTTACTCTCCATTTACACGGCTTTAAATTTAAATATTATTTCTAAGCTGAGAAACTGGAAGCNAAAAAAAAAAAAAAAAAAAAAGTAAAGTAGATATCAGATATGTAAGAAAGTCTTATTCAAAGGCACAATTGCATTTTCAACTATTGCCATATCCATTTTACAGAGTGATGTGTGAAATTATGAACAATGGAAAGCTTGTGAATGCTGTCCCTGGTACATTTTGTACCCAGCATGGAGTGCATTAGATACAAATGGGTAGTATTTTAATGACTGCTTACACTGAAATGATAAAGTGTGATTTACATGCTTTTGACCACCTGAAAGGTAGGAGTTTCCCACTCTTTGTTAGGCCAGTGTCTCTTTCATTTCATTGACATTGGAAGATGTCAGAATAATTGACTTAACCATCAGTGACTTCAGATTGGTGAAATGAGCACCACTTTAAATCCTAAAGATTTAATCCTAAAGACTGAATCACTGGAATAGCTTTCTCAGAGATTTAATCAATGTTTTTTGACAAACAGCATACATAAGTATCTGTTTATTTGTCACATCCCATCCATATATTGGTTTACAAGTATGAATGTGCACCCTCAGTATGCATTCAAGTACATGTCTACTTTCCAAACAGACTTTAGAATATGTTCCTATCAGTGTCTTGGTTTTGTAGATAAGAGAAAAGCCTAAAAACAAACCTACTTAAACAAAGGACTTCACAGAATAACTATAGAGGCTTAATGAAACCACTGGGAAAGAATTAATTAACTGTCTCTACTAAACAGTTCAACTTAAAGACAGAAAAGCCTGTGGATCTCTCTTTCATTTTGACAGAAGAAATAAGGAGCTCTTTAACAGTCAAAGAAAAGTCAAAAATCCCTCAACTATGGAAAGAGTAAGTCAAAAACAATATTGTGCAGAAAGTCTATGGGTGTCTTCCATGTGGTTTTCTGGAAATCCCAGCATTTTCATTTTCAGAAATGCAGAAGGCTAACAGTTTCCAGCACTTTACAGGATTTGAACACAGGTCCCAGTCTCAAACTGAGCTCACATATCTACTTGGCTCATTTGAACTTACCAATTTTTTTTTCTGATACACTGCTTGCCAAATTCAATATGAATCTTATCACAGGTTACAATGACACTGTGTTGCACTACTCCTTATTTTAAGCAGTATATTCCAGGGTTTTGGCACAGATGATCTCTGATAACTGGACAGAGATGATTCCTGCAAATCAATCACAAAATGGTCTTGTTACACTTCTGTACAGGAAAAAGTTGAGAAAAATTGCTGTTACCAGTGAATCATCAGGGACTTATATATCTATTTTTCTTTTATTTAGGCAGTAGTTTACTCCTAAAGTAGTTACAGAAAATGGGTCTATCTGAAAAAGCAAAAATAAAACAATAATTGAGTAAACAGATACATTCTGAGTGAAGTATTTATCTTATTCTTCACTCTCTGAGAACACCTAATGTGTCTTCCGGAGAGATAGCCTGCACTCTGAAGACAATAATCTGTAAGGTGTTCACCTGAGGCACAATTCTTGCCTGAAAACTTGCTTTGTGTTGTCCTTTGAACACCCTGCATAGTAAACCATTCTCACAGATGAGCCTCCTTCACCCTCAACCCTAAAAAAGAAGATACAGAAGATTTATTTGACCATAGTCACTACTATTTTTTTTAGGTAATAGCATCCAAGAAGTGTTTTTGTAAAGTTTTAAAACCTCAGCTCAGCCTTGACTGACTGGGCTTAAATCAACACCTATTTGCTTTTTTTGCAGCTCATCTAGAGTCATAATCATCTTAGGGCAAGATCACAGCAAGCTGCGGCTAAAGACCTTTATGATACCACAGACCTGACACTGGTGGAGCAAGACAGAGCAAACTTCTAAAGAACAAACAAGTTGTTTCCATGTAAGGATTTTCAGCAATTCAACATGCTCTAGTAATTCAATCACAAGCTGTTACGTTATGTGCAAGAGTCCCTGGGTGAAATGGTGTAGTTTGGGTTATGAAGCAGTTCAGCCAGGATGATCATAATTGTTCCCTGCAGCTTTTAGATGTATTAACAACAACAAAACCAAAAAAAAGTAAATAAGCAGCTGAAACTGCCATATGTGTGTGTAGGCTGAATTGTTCCCAAATCTTGTCCTTTTATTTTCCTCAAGTGTTTTCCTTGACCTGAGATTACATCTTCTTTGACAGAGCTGATATGATCTGACCAGTCACTGTGCTCTTTTCCACAAATAAATAAATAAATAAATAAACAATAGAGATTCCATAATTTTAAAGTCAATTTCAGAAAAATAAGTGGAAACAGCAAATGGTCTGAGCAAATGCAAATTAAAATTTTTCATTTTCCTTTAGATTACAGAATCTCCTTCTATTCATAAAGAACGGCTCTTTAAAAAATCAAGAACTGACCATAGACACCCATCAAAGGCTGCTTCACTGACCTATCAAGGTATTAAAGTCCTTGAGATGAGTGTACATACAACATGGAGAGAGGTTATTTTAAAATAAAAAGTGAAATTTTTTGGTCTGCAATGTAAAAAGTAGAAGGGAAGTACATCATGTTTGGGGAATTTTTTTTGCAATCTTCAAAATAATATAGCTTGCCAAATTCTGACTTCCAATATTAAATTATTCTTTCCTTTTAGATCTTAAAATAATTAATAAACCCAAGATTTTCCAATTACAAGTGAAACCTGAGGGCAAAACCAAGCACTACAATAGTAAAATTGATATAAGGAAATTCACAAGATATCTCCTGCCTCACCACAGTCTGTGCCACGGACTGCAGGGGAATCTGCTTTGGCACCTCCTCCTCCTTCTCCACTGACCTCAGTGTCTGCAGAGTTGTTTCTCTCACGTTTTCTCATTCTTGTTTTGTAGTTACTGTGGGGTTTACCCCTTCCTAAATGTTACACAGAGATGCCCTCAACATCACTTTTGGGCTCAGTTTTGGCCAGCAGCAGGTCTGGTTTGGACCCAGCTGGAACTGGCTGTGACTTCTCACAGATGCCACACCTGCAACCCACAACACCCCCCACACCATTGCCAAAGCATTGCCATGCAAACCTGCCAAGCAGAAACATAAACTAAGAAATGGCTTACCCAAACTCACAAATTACATTTTTGGCTGAGGAAAAAAATAAAAAATAATTTTAAAACCAGATGTCCAAAATACTGCTCTATTAGTGTATAGTCCTAACCTGATTTTATATTGCTGCATTAAGGATAGCAGGGTACGAGTGCCTTCATCAGTTTTGTTCATGTCAAAGACATAGTACAGGAGAGATCCTTGCTTCCCTATTGCTAATTCTAAATGGAAATAAAACAACAGCTAAATAAACTCTATGCATTTGAATTTCTCCCTAACCTCCTGGAATGTTTAAAAGATTGATTTTTTTTTTTTTTCCCCAGAGAGGCTTCCAGCCCTGTATATCTTCATTCTGCCTTTTATAAAACAAGATTTTTATTTAGAGATGTATAGTATTTGAGATCTTAAACCCACTTACAAAACCAGATCAAAAAACTATTTTAAATCAGTGGGAAAAAAAGTTTTTCATGAAAAAAAGAATAATTAAGGCCAGCATGTGTGTATTAATGTACATTTGCAAATACAGACACTACAAAGCTGTAATTAAAATAATCTTAGAAAGTAAAATCTTATCCTAGTGAACAGTAACCATTGCTCATAGTGAGAGGAGAAAGATAAAATATGGGATAAGTAGGGAGATAGTCCTGTGTAAAAGATCCACTATATTTGCACTGAATCATATTTTCCATTTCTGCTTTCATCCAATAGTGTGTATACTAAAAGATGGTTGCCACTGAAATTTGATGTTCCAGTGGGTATGAGCAAACATAGAATGTGATCTGGAGCATCATTTGTATTGGCAAAATTCTCAGCTGGAGTCCCACAGAACTACAAGATATTAAATAGATTTATTGCCTATCAGTTTTATACCAGAGGGAGAATATCTGCTTCTCACAGTGAAGAGATGCATTATAAAAAAGTTACTGTGATATGACAAAATCATCATTCAGCCAAGCTAAAATAAATGATAAATTCCCTCTGTGGATGATTTTCATCTGGCTGCACCTAACAGCAAAAGTTTTCACAGGCTGATATACCCACAGATTTTAAAAAGAGATTAACCCTAAAAAACATTTCCTGGTATCAGTTTAACCCTCTCCCTCCTCTTCCCGATTTTTCCAAGCCATTGACTGAATCAGACTTTTCTTGAGCTTATAGGCAACTCAAAAATGTCAGGCAAAACACAGAGAACATAAATTTCAATTACCATTTTACACCTCTAGCAAAGTAGAGGTGGGTACTGTCTCTGCTAGAATTTTCTGCCACTTTTCTGGTGATTCACAGCCTTCAATAAAATTTGAAGGACTAAAAGAATCCTTTTAGTCCTACAGCATGTGAAAAATATGATTCTGCATCATAATTCTGCAAGCAACAGAGACTGAGGGAAAGACCCTTATACACTCTGTGCTAACATAAAATCCAAGCTCAAAAAGTAGATCTCTTGATTTTACAAGTGAAATAAAGGACATCTTCTATTAAACAAGCATTTACTGCATAGTAAAGGTATTACATTATGTCATAATAAAGCATTCAATAATTCAGCCCACTTTTGTTTTGCCAGGATCTATAAATCAGGAATTATAGGAGATGGAAACACACCAATAGCAGATATAAACATCTTTTTAAGTTCCATAGATTAAATAGGAAAGCCACAGATCAACAGTAAATCTGAAGGAGTAGTCTCATCCTCTTAATATAAAGCTGGTACAAAATGCTTATTCTTACTCAAAAGTTTTATACTTTTCTATAACCAAAGAGTTATAGGCAGAGTAGCAGGCATTGCTTTACTATTCTGAACTCATTGAGTATATTTTTTTCATTCTGTATTCCCTAATATATATTTTTTCATGTGCTCTTGGCTGCACATCTCTCTCCCTCCTTTATCTTTTCTACCTTCTTTTTTTCTTTTTGTATACAGACATTTACCTATGCCTAATGGATTTTAGAGTGGGAGGTGGAGTACACTGCTCCATACAAATTCATTTGCCAATATTGAAATTCACATCCCTTGCCTTTCCTGAAATGTGTTTCTTCTGAGAGCTGAAATTAATTTTTACTGTGAGCACAAGGCTGTTGTTTATAAAGAATTGCTGCCCCGCCTCATGGGAGCTATTGTCTGTGACAGTGAGCATTAGGCTTTGAGCAATTGTACTATGGGTTCCCGTGAAACTGTGCTCCAATTCTTACTCTGAAGTCCTCAGGGTAGGAAAACGTAGAGGCAATTAGGTCTTTCTATAACAGATAAAATATCTTGTAAATAATGAAAAGAACCTGTACTGTTGTGGTCAATATGTGCAGCCAGAGATCACCTAATAAATCCAAACACACCCTTTACACAAATCTCCCCTGCACAAAAAAAAAAAAAAAAAACACAGTGAAAGAGCTACATTTTACTCCTTGTGCAGGGGTGATAGGCTGAATATGAAGGAAAAAAAATTATATCTTTCTTCATGTTTTTCTTTTGAATGGAATATGTTCAATAATTTCACTGGGAATTTTTGGGTGTTTTGATAAATAGATTTCCCTTGCCAGGAGAAGGTGCTCTACAATCAGGAGTAACAAACCTTACTGATATGATTAGAAACTTTTTAAACTATGTTCTAGTTCACTTCTCCTCATTTCTTTCTTTATTATTATTTTTCTTTGACCAGTTGTTCTGGTAAATATTCAACAGCTGGGTTCATCTGGAATTGTGTTACAGGGTGGGGACAAAGGGAATGCTAGGGCTTCAGTCCTGCAATTCATTCTGTGTAGATAGAAAAAAAATAGATTTAATTATTTAAGCACGATCTCTTATTTAGATCCAAAAGAGCCCCAAAAAAAGACAAGATATAGTGTTGTTTGTTCTGTATATTGAAACAACTAGGTACCCTGGTTGATTCAACTCATCTGAGCCTAGTGAAAGAATTGTAGTTTACAAGAAAAAGATTTTAAGACATCAAAATTAGGTCTTAGGTAAAGCAGGAGGGCTTATAACTGGCATCTAAAATTCCCCTATTTCTTTGTTTCCATTCAAATCAGGACAGTATAGATGAGTAAACCAGACTTGGAAACAAAATGTGCTCAGGACCCTGAGGCTGGCTGTCACAAAAGAGCAGTATCCATGGTCTGTAGCTCCCTGGGTCTCTGAGGCAGGATGGCCACATTCGAGACACTCACAGGAATGCACCACAGATTGTGTGCTGAGCTCCCAGGCAGCAGCTGGAAATTAGTGGCACGGTGACAAATTCTTGGGCCAAAGCCATAGCAGGAATTCTTCCGACATCAAGGATGAGCAAATGCCAGTCCTCTGCTCTGGCTCTGCTCATATTAGTAATTTAAGCATGGCTATAAAGTTTAAGTACTTTGGTTGCTGTTTTGTGAATGGCTGAAGCACCCACTCCTGCCAGCTGAGCTATTTGAGACCTGCTTCACACATCAGCACAACTGAGTTCTGTAAACCATGACTTTGCCATCTGTATACCAAAGTTCAGTTCTGTGATGTTTCTAAAGGAACAGATCATGTCTTGGGGTGACTGTTGCTTCATTTTAAATCCCTTGGCAGGCATTCTGAGGATATAAGGACTGCTTTGATAGGGACAGCGAAAGTGTGTGTATATGTGTGTACGTAGTGGGAGAGGAAATTAATGAATGATCCTTTTAGGTTCAGGATGCCAACATTCAAAAACACCTGTAGAAGCTGCACATCTACATTTCCAGACAGTTCACATATCCATGCCAAATCATCTGCAAAGCAAAGGACATGGGACTGGTCAGCAGATCAGGACAGGCAAAAGCATTAGAAAGAAAAGCCAAGGATTCCCATCCCTCTGGAGATCCTGCTTTAAGTATCTAAACTCTATGATCTCTGGGTTACACTTCATCTCTGGGACACACTGCTCATCTCTGGGACTCACTGTTCATCTCTGGGACACACAGTTCATCTCTGGACTTCAGCTGAATCTTACATGTGAAATTTAATGGTACCATTTGATACTGCATTAGCTAAGTTATTTTCACATTCTGACAATTTTCATTTCTGACTTGCATTAGGGAATCTCGTCAGAAACCTGGTCATAAATCCAGAGGGGATTTACATTTCCTCAAGTCTCAGGTCAGGAGCTTGCCACTGAAATTCCAAGTATCTGGACATGTCTGAGTTCAGAGAAATGAGCTTTCTCTCTCCTTATTTGTCTGCCAACTTTCAGAGTTAAGCAAACTAGTTTCTCACATACAGATTTATAAAATGAGTCTTCCATAATCAAAAGAAACCCAAAGAATCCCCAAGAATATAACAACTAAAAAAAAAATAAAATGGGTAAATTTTTAAGAAATTTTAAGCTAAAGCAGAATCAAGAACTCACATCCTTTTTCTGTCTTCAGAAAAACAGCCATTTCAAGTACTGTGGGAATTTTCATGCAAGAGAAACAAAAATTCAGAAACCAAAGTTTGTTGGTGAAATATTAGCATCATACATGGGAAAACTATCAAAGGGTTCATGTCCCCCTCTGGTTTATATTGTATTCATGTCAGCTGAACATAAAATTTTCACATTTGGGACTGAAAAAAAGTTTTTTGGTATTATGATGACATTATAATTCTTGATTTACAGCCATGGAACCAGTTCCTGGAGCATTTTCAAACAGCAAAATGTCTCAACAGGACATATTTCCAAGCTGTAGTTTTAGCAGATAACAAAAATAGCTCTCACTGGATAGTGTGTGCTAGACAGCAGTCAGTGTGTTCCCTGCCAAAACACTCATTGCCATTTGAGCACATCCAGGGTGGAGGGAGGCCAGGGAACAGCCTGTATATAACACAATGTGCAAGGTAATAGAAAGATACCACTTTCTGCTTCTTTTCACTGCATAATGACTGTAGGCTATAATTCTGTCCACTGTCTGGCAGTTGCAATAGCCCATGTATAAAGGGCTAGCCTACATTCTGGGAAGTGAGGTTTCTCCCAGTATCTAGTGTTTCTGCACATTTTTGACAACCATCTCATGCTCTTGAGCTGGTGAATCTGGTTTAATAGCATGTATGTTTGTTAGTGAAGTTCCTCAAATTGTCAAAACTTTCCTGCCTTAGGTACATAAAATGTACAGTGTATCAGAGTACTTTTCCATGCTACCAGGTGGGATTTATGTTTGCACTGCTTTTTTCCTCTTTTCAAGTGACAGGTTGAGGATTCTTCCCCTCTCTTGAGGGTGGGACCCCACCTGCCCAAACTCCCTGACTAGAGCTCCATCTGTTTTCCAGCTCTGTGGAAAACAAGACAACCAGCAGAGCAGTCTCTCTCCAAGAGCCAGAGACTCTGGCTGATTAATGACTCAGAAAATGGATTTTCCAGGACACAATGCTACCTGTTCACATGGAGTGGACATAACACACCACAGAGTGTCACAACAACCAATTGCTAAAGTGTGCATTTCCTCTAAAAACACAATAATCTTTCCTTGGAATATGTGTGAGGCTTTCTCATCATAGTCAGGCTAAGAGTACCAGGTTGATCTAGTTATAGTAGTTACACTACATCTCTCTGTAAAACAATCCATCTGAATTTCAGATTTTTCTTCTATAATTTACTCCTATTGATTAATCTGGAATGCCTAATTTAATATTATCTGTGATTCTGAATATTTGGCATAGAAAGACTATATACAAAAAGACCAGCTGTAGAGTTGTCAAGTATTCTACAATAGCTCCTCCACTCTGTTTCTGATGCTTTCCAGGTGTTTCTGTCTTTATCAACTTGTACTTTTCTCGTACAGTTGTTCTGATTTCAATGTGTATTTCTAATAAGTTATTATTAAACACCTAGTTAGTCAAATCCATGATATTTATTAAAATATTACTAAGAATTTTCTTATTCAATACATACCATAATTTGATTCACCTTATGAAATTATGCCTCAAAATTTCTTTTATCCACGCTGCGTGCAACTTGCCTGTGCAAGCACATGCCAATGAGAACAGGGGCTTCTCTACCTTTCTCATCTGCTTTTCCTGACTGCCCACCCACCACACTGTTTGTATGTCCTTCCTGAGAAGTGCCACGTGCCATGAGAGTAATCTAAGTGAAGCTTTCCTTTCCCTTGTTCTCCTCATTGCTTTAGTGCCAGTGCGGTTCCCTCAGGGGCTTCTCCACTGTTGGGGGCACGGGATTAAGGACAAGTCCCTGCTGTGGCTGAAGCTGCTTTTTTGGTAGGAGTGATGGTTTGTACCAGTTAGATATACATAAAACCCTTAGATTACGGTAAGAAAAATTACCCAGATCAGCAGTATTGTAATACCCTTAGTTCATGAATATAAAAGTGCACAAAAGATAAAGTAAAAATTGAAGAGTAAACAGGTGCTGCTGCCCTAAATATTTATGAATGGAAACCATTACCAGAAGATTTAATTAATTCCTAAAAATTTGGATATTATTTGACATTTCCTTTAAACACCAAAAATATTCTATCTAATTTTCATTTGTGACATATCCCCCTTTTGTTGCACTCTAATGTGATAAATTTGGGTAAAATCCTTCAGACAAAGAAAGATTTTTTTTAAATCTGGGGTTTTTTTCCCCATGCCAAGCAGCAAAGTAAATGGATTTCACTGCAGTTGTCGTAGGATATATTTAAACTTCACATCTCATACATACATTGACGATAAAGACTATTGCTCTTTCAGGGTCATTTGAAAACAAGTGCTCACAAAGGTAAAATTTATGAGGACTTTAAAATATACTATGTCCCATGAGCTGCAGTAAATAGTCTTAATTAATAAGTGACAGTCTCAAACACACAGACACAGCTAAGAAATCTCTGTTGAATTCCTAGCTAGCTGGGTTAAGGTGCAGGGATTTGGGAAGCACACTGCTTTTTTCATACTACAGAACAGAGACATGGATTTACACTAGCTGCACATACTAATATTTCTGTACCATAGATTTCAATTTCAACTAGAATAGCTTCATCCACTTTCTTTATATATCCATTCTTCAACAAAGGGAAGTGGGGGTAAGAAATCTCATGTAAAACCCCTGGCATGGAGTACTGAAGCTAAAGCAGCAGATACACAAAATATTTTAAAATGAAGAGGTAAAACAAAATTTCACATCTTGCCTATTTATAGCTATATGTAACTGGTAGAGTGTCCATGTTGGAGTTGAGGGCATGTGGAAAATCCCTCAAACTGCCCTGGGGGGTCCAAGATCCCAGCTGGGACCCCAGGAAAGCATTGCCTTTGACCTTACTCCATGGGAAAAACTCCCTATGCTCATAGATGAATTAAAAGCAACAAAGATTAGAACTAAGTAGTGGTTTAGTTTGTCACAGGGTGAAAATTTGTAGTTTTGTGTTTTTAGTATGGAGAAAGATGAGAGGAAGATGGAGGCTTTTGGGTGGTGTTTCATGCCCTCCTTCTTTTACTCCATTTTCTGCTGCGCCAGTGGCACAGAGACACTGGTGGGGTGGATTTGACATAGAAATTGTGTGTTTAGAATAGGTGGTAATTGTTGGTGCAGAATTGTAAATATGGTACATTCTATGAGTTATTTGGGCCAAAAGTCTATAAAAGACCTTGAATTGTCTGCCTCGTGGTCTTGCAAGCTCTGTTTTTCAGTGTGCTAAGCCTGGTATCAGGTGGCTCTCAAACCTTGAGATAAGAAAGAATAAACATCTTCAAAGAGAGAAGCTGCAAGTTCTGCTCATCCTTTCAAGCCCCGGTATAGGACTTTGTGAGAAAAAAATCCCTAATTAGGGGGTTCCCTGGAACAGAAATCCCACATGTCCATATCATAATGATTACTTCATTACTAATACAATATAGACCTGTTTGATTTCTCCTAATACACCTAGTCCTGTATAGTTACCCATTACAGTATTTCTGTATTTCAGTATTTCAGGGAAAGGATGAAGTTTCAGTGCTTCCTGCAGCACAGGAGGTGATAGACAACATTACAGCCTCACTTGTAGATAACAGTCTGCTCTGTAGATCATGGTGACTATGAGATTATGATGTAATAGAGTCATCTGCACAGTTATTGGGTTTTATGTTTCTGTCCAGATGTTTAGATCCAATCTGCATATCTCTTCACTCTCAATGGCTTTAAAGTAAGAGTATTTGCTTATTTTAGTGCTTTCAAGCAAATCTATAGAAGAGAGTGGAACAATTCCAAGAAATCAGGAGAAAAAATGGCAGATTGAGTACTCTGTCTAGATTTTCATTCATGAGACCTTCTTTGTAGCATTATTTTCCTTTTTTCCTGTGAGTTTGCCCTAGGGCTGAGCACCTTAGATGGCTCTGTGCTTCAGCAGCTTGAAATTGCTTAGGCAAAACAGAACTCACCAGGAGTTTTCACTGAAAAGGGGAAAAAAAATTTTGGTCTTCCCTACCAGTGTTTTATCTTAGGAAACTTGAGACTACTTTTTATTTATTTATTTGTTTTCCTCTTCTTTTTAATTTTAAGTTTCTTCAAATTGTCATTGCTTCACTGTCTTTTTTCCTAACTGCCTCCCACAATAGCAAAGTGGAGAAACAAAATAAAATATAACCAGTGATAGAGAAAGTTAAAGGGTAGAGACAAATGAAAAATAAATTTGAAATAATAGAATTACAAAATAAAAATATACAACTTTTCCACACCAACTTTAAAAGAAACTAGTTTTTTTGGTTTTCCCTCATCCAAAAAAATAAGCATCAGCTCAGTTAAACTGATTTATACTGTCCCCTTCCTGTTATGCAATGTACAGTTGTGTCATATTTTTCATATTGTGGCATAATGAGAGAACACGCCTCAAGATTCTCAGGGAACCAGAGGAACACAACTTCTGCAAAACTCTTAGACAAGATTAATTTCAGTACTTATTACAAATCACAGAAAGACTTGGAAACACCTTGGAATTCACTTTGATACAAGTCATGTGTGTGTTGCAGAAAATCAGAGCATTTAAGGGATTTGTTTCTTTCTTATGTAATCCTAAGGAGTAAGCTTATTGCTATTTCAAAAAGAATTAATTACTCTTTATTACAGAAAAGTTTTTAGGCCAAAAGTAATGTAAAATAATTTAGCAACACTGCAGATTCCTGGGTATTTTGCACCAATGGGGTCCAACTCTCTGTGAGTAGCTTAATACCTTGCTGTCTGTGTACAGCAATTATTTTAAACAGATGTCTGTTTTCTAGTTCTGTGAAGCCAGAATAAATCTAGCAGCCAGTAACAAATTACTGTTGGTTTTAGCATCACCACCTGGAAAGCCTTATATGTGCTAGTGACCTCGTACAGTATTAGATCATTTTTCGGTAGTTCTTTCTACATTTACGTAATAAAAAATACAATTCTATAGTGCTTTGACAAATTCTCACTACAGCATATGTTCTTATTTCAATAGTTGTTATCTATCTATCTATATTATCTATCCATAATATTAAGAAAAAGGGTTAACATTAGTGTTCGTATTTTTCTTCCAAAACCCTGTCAACAGTTCTTATCCAAAGATAGCATTACATTTGACTAAGACTGAATAGTTTTGAGAGTTTTGTAGGCAATATGAGGATTAAACATCTGTAGAAGAAAATGTAAGAGTTTTCAGATAATTCATTCTGATACAGGTAAATTCTTTTCCTTCACTAAACGAGCTTAGTTTCCATTTTTTTTTTTTTTTCAAATATTGTATATTTTTCAATAGCTACTTCTCCCTTCCCTCCACAAAAAACCCAAGAAATTGCAGTATGTTATTTCATCTCATGACAATCCACGCACAGTAAGAAAAACTAAGATATTCTCCTGCTAGGTATTCCTAAGCAATTTGACTGTCCCCCTGCACTCTGCCTGTAAACCTTTCCTTTTTACTGAAGTCATCCTCTAGGGAAGTTTACAGTGGTTTTTGTCACAGACCACAAAATTCCTGCTGTAACCAAACCTACAGGCTGCCTGGGGGCCTCCCCAATAGCATTCCCTACATGCACCAACAGCTCTCTCTCATAGAGGTTATAAGACTTGCTACAGTGGCAGTAAATTGACAATTTTTTGATCTCCTACATGTAAAAGAAGAAAAGAGCAGCTATTGATTCTGTCCCTATGGGGGTGTAATGGGGTACCTACTGGCAATTTTTTGCAGGATTTTCCTCAGTCCTGGTGTTTTGGAGAATATCTGGTCAGTCATTCCCTCTCCCAGCAGCAATGGGCTAGATGGAGACATTAAATAGGTCAAGTTTGATCTTCAGGCTGTCATTTTGACTTTTTGAGTTAATGTTACATTTTGAAGATGAACAGGTATAAAACCTGGATTCAAGGTCTATAATTTCATTTCCTGCTTATGAAGACTCCAAGAATACCTTTGAGATCATAAACTTCTCCCATCTTGGTATGTTTGGGCTTCTTAAAATCCTCATAGGGGATTTTGTGTGTGTCTGTGTCTGTGTTAAGAAAGCATGAAACACCTAGAGAAAAATTTTTGAACATTTAACCGTGAGGCTTTCTTGATAAAGGTAATGCAGACAGCAAAAGAAGAGTTCAGTATGCCAGAACATCTTATATATAGGAACAGGGTGTCTATAGAATTCCTTAGCCACAGAGAATTCACATACTAACTGGCTACAGACAATTCTCACACCTGTTTTTAAATAGTACTGCTGTGAACACAACCACAGTTCAGATTGCTTTGGCACCAAAACAATGAGCAGAAATGAACAGACAAGCATAGTAATGACTCAAACTGTTTCACAGAATGTTCCTATTCCAGAATTCCCAGCACATTAAAATCGGACAATCTCCTTCTTTTCCTTATCCATTGATAGAGTCTAAATTAGTAATGCCAACACATTGCAAAGTGAGAGGGAGTAGCACTCTAGTCAATATGGATGAAAAGATAGATTACCACTTATTATGGAACAGACAATATCAAGTGTGAGCACCTATCAGAAACTGTTCTGAGCTGACTGAATTTTCCTGTAGTTGTATAGCATAGGTTCAGTCAGCAAACACTAGGCATGTCCATTTCCAACTTTGTTGGATGGATTTCCCAGATAGGTCAATGCATATCATCCTTTGCCTGATATTCCCAAGTATCAGACTCCAGACATACTCCATGTTCAGGAAGGGGGATCTTGGGCACCTCCTATGGGTGTTTTCTAGTTGAATTGATACTTCTATCTTCACACTGAGATTTTATTTCTTTGCTTCATAAGCATGATTGTTTTTTTTATCGATCTGTCAAGCCCATTGCTAACAATATCTGCTAGGGTTTATTACATTCCTATGTAGACGTAGCTGTTCAACATTATACAGCCTCTTGCCACCCAGTAAATAAGATCAAACCACAGTTTATAAATCAGGATTTTAAGAATTATGGAAGAGATCACTTAATATTTAAAATAAAAACAACAAAATAAGAAAAAATCCCTAAAAAGCAGGTTTAAAAAACACATTACCAACTGTACCAATGTAGGAACAATTCTGGAAAGACATGGGAAAATAATGTCAATACCACTCAAAATATTGAAGGAATCATGAATTTTTAGGGGAAGATAATATCCATGTCTGTAGGTACTTACATTATTTTTAAAGCATCTATTATTTGGAGATTTTTAAAAATAGGTTTTACCAATGTTATCTGAAGAGAGGCCCCAGAGCTTCCCACTTTACCCTATTAAATGGAGAGACTCCAGGGGCAACTGCCCTGATATTCTACCACTTTTAGCCATTCAAAGAGAGACATTATACACACCAGTGCACTGATGGGATGAAACCAGTGCCACTGCATCTGGGTTATCTGATACCAGCCTCAGCCTGCAAGGACTCCCAATGGTTCTATCACAGTTCTCTGAGTGTATGCTCTTTCAAGTGTTAGAGAATAACAGTGGTATAATGTAGCCCAAACAAAATAAAATTATCAGCTTTCTTGACTGTCATCAACACCTTAATGTAAAATTTAATTTGCGGAAATAAATTTTAGAGGGATTTTGGTTTTTTGTCTGTTTTGGTTTTTATTTTCTCCAGAGGAGCACCATGGACTGGGATATCATTGATTTTCAGCTCCAGCCACAAACAGAATCTGTTAAGATCAGAGTTACCATAATATTATTAGTTTCACTTGTGTGAAGTTGGCATGGGATTTATTTTTCTGTAAAGGGACATTAATTATCTCATTTTATCAACGGTTTTAAAAGCACTTTCAATTATGATGCTAAATAATTACATATGTCAACAATTCTACAGAAGATAACATAAGAATTGAAAATATCTATCTACTATCAGTCCATTTTGCTCACTGCAAAAGAGCTGTGTAATACTCAGTTCATAATTTGATAAACCTAACCCAGAGGAAAGGGAGGAAACAGATGTTTTATTTCATCATGAGAAACATTTTTTCTCCCCCATTATGTTATTAGTATAGATTCAAAGGCACAGAGATGATAATTCTGGCCTGGAAAATGGAATTCTCCTCCAGGGACCCTTTCCAAACTGATTTCCTCAATCAGAACTGTCTCCTGCTACCTGATCCAGGCTATGGCTTTTCAGAGTGCCTAATCAAGAGACAATTACAGATGATAACATTAGGGAGGTTCAGGTTTAGTGCCATCATGGTGGTCAATCAATAATGTGATTGTCCAACTCAGTACCCAGGAGATCTGCGTATAAATCTTGTTATTTACTAACTCCTCATGCCTTGCTATGAAAACAAAATTGATGTGCCCTTACAAAGTAGAAATGCTAATTCTAAGAATGTTTTGTCTGGCACAAGCATTAATGTTTCCAAGAAAACTATTTTTGTCTCCTTTTGTCTTTATTAGGATTACAACTGTTTCCATACTTCTAGTGACTCATCACTTTATCCATGCTCCATATGTTTCAAACCCAAAATAAAACCTGGCTGTCGGTATCAAGACCTCTAATGAAAAAAAAAACCAAAAAACTTCACCATATTCAGACCCCTTTGATACTGGTTTTGGAAAGGGAGTCTTATCAAGGAGATTCAAATTCTAAAGTTTATTTTAAAATACAAACTGAAAAGCCTCCAAGAAAGCAAAAAGCTTATTGTGGAATAGCAAAGGTTCCCTTTCTTGCACTGTAAATTGATTTATTTCTTGTGATTCAAAACACACAAAGTTATGACTTTGTTCAAACATAATTTTACCTGGAAGATCGCAAGATATGTAAGGGTCCTCCTGATTACTGTATCTATGCATCAGATGTTTCACTTCAACTGAGTAGTAGAACCCAAGATTTCTTTCAAAGCCCTTTTACCCAGAAGTAACTAGAAACAATTTATGTTGATTAATTAATAAAGATTCAGAGGTATCCAGCTTTATTTTCTCTGCTGCACTGCAATTTTTATTTTAGAAATAAATACAGTGGTTTTATAGCTTCCTTCAGGATTTAAGTAAGTAGACAGTTTGCCATTCACATTCCTGGGAAGCTACATTTTGGTCATAGTCTTTATGCCATCAATGTAAGTCCAATGATTTTTATGTTTTGGCCAAAGTAACTCAAGTCTGGATGTGACACAAGATTTACCAGATTTTCATTTAGATAGTTTGATTTCTATTCTCAGTGTTTCAGAAAAAAAAAAAAAAAAAAATAAGGTAATACTACGGCCATATAAGAAAATGCCTGTGGCTAGCATCAAATTTCTCTTGAGGAATAACTACACAACTGTGCTGTATACTGACCATCTCAGCAAGAATCTCCAAATCTGCTCCACTTCTGAATTCACCAGGCCAGAACAAGATTATGTGGTGCTGTAGGTCAAAACACTTTAAACAGAAGCACACTTGGCACAATATTTTCATCATTTAATGAGAGAATAAATAAATATTCAGTTATTACCTTCATCTTGGTATCATGGGCAAGGTTTGTTGCCTTGGTCTATCCTTACTGTTTGCAATTTGATCATCAGGTTAGATCAACTACTTCTTATTCATAGATTTTGTCAAAGGATTTTTTTTCCACGCAGAGTCAGACTTAAATATTCATTGATGTATAACATCTATGTGAAAGTCAAAAAAAGCTTCAAAAGGTGAAACTAGAACTGAGAGTTGAAATTTAAAGCTAGCAGATTTAAGATGCTTCAAAGATTTCAACCTGTTATATGTAATGGTTTGCAAAAGTGCCTTTTGAAAGTAGTTTTCCTTAACACTTTTGGGCTATGAGTGAAATCTCTTCTGTTTATTATTTTCATGATGTTCAGACACTTATCTGATGCAGTGTGAAGGATTTGATCCTGAAAAAACACCTGCAAATGTAAATAAATCAACTTACTGTGACCTCGGTTAGCTAACAGGAGCAAGAAAGAAAGTAGTCAGCACCCAAGTTCTACTCTACAAACAGAGCATATTCAAGAAATTAATGAAAAGGCAAAAGAGAGGGAGAGAAGAAAAAGAATCAGCAATATTATTTTGAAATAAAGTGTAAATGAAAAGCATACATTTAATATGGAGCACTAAACCATGTTAAAAAACTACACTACCCAAAAAATAAAAAATAATTGAGGCAGCAAATCTAGAACTTGATAATAATCAAATTAAATTTTAAAAAATAACAAAAGGAAAAGGCAAGAAATAAATAATCATTTACAGCTAGAGACAAGTTGAATAAAAATAAAAGGCACATATTACTTGGTAAAACCAATGTTTAATTTGTTATTAAAAAAAAACACTATGGAACAATAAAGCTATACAGACAACAAAAAGGAAATTAGGGTTATGTGTATTTGAAACAAGGATCTAAGCCTCAGGTGTTTGCAGAAATGGCTGCAACAAGATTTTAAAGGATTTTCAAACCACTAATAGTTTTATTTCTTTGCTTTACTTATTTTTACACAAGCAGTTGCAGTGATAAAATACAGGATAAGCACAAAGTGATAATAGAATTTGATAAGACAGAACATGTTCAGTGCAGTATAATTCATGCCAGATGGTGAAACTAGCAGAAGTTACAAACAAATAAATGATGTTGTGCATTCAAGTCTGAAGCTGACCTCCCAGAATTCACAGGGGGAATTTCAGATAAAAGAAAATATCTTTGCCCAAAGCACGGTTTGACAGCAGCTACAGTGCAAGAAAGCTTATGGCTAAGCAATTACCTGACTTCTTTCACATTTACTACTTGACCATATTTGGGCCCAACACCAAATCCAGTTCTAGGACCTCAATACAGTTGCTAAATCCTCTCATTCAAGATATGTATTTCCCCTCTCTTCCACCACTGCTTGATGGCCCCTTTTCATAGCAGGGAGGCATTCCTAGTTCAGTCCTAATCCAAGATTTATTGCAGACTTCTGTTGGACTCTCCGGGGATGAAAAGGGGAGAAACAGCAAGACCATCAGAAGCATTCATTCTTGACACTCACAGAGATTACCCATGCCCCAGGCCTGATTTGCTAAAATGGTAGCAATTCTATTGCTAAAGGGGAATTTTCATGAGATGGACTCATGCTAACAAATAAATACTTCAAGACTATTGATTGCCATCAGAGAGACCATCATCTGGAACAGTTTTGCCATTTCTAGTCTGAGCAGCCTTCAAACTACCAGCTAAAAGAACAGTCTTTATAATTCTATGTCAGCCACGCACTTCTCTACAGGCAGGATAAAATTTGCCAATACTTCTATAACACATTCATGGGCATAACAAGAAAGGGTATTGCTATTAACTGGCCACAGTACTGACTTCACACTTCTTAACTTCTCTGATCTCCTCTTCCTCTGTTCCCAATTAGTAGAGGATGCCTGTTTGTAGGCTTCAGGCTGGAAGCTGTCACCTTCACATCCAGTTGGATGTGTGGCAGTAATTGTTCCAGCTGCAAAGCTGCCTTTAAGAGCAGAGGTCCCTCCAGCCCCAGAGGCTTTCTGCAGCTATGTGCCCTCCTGTCAGCCTGGCTGCTGTGATGGAGTCTCAGCCTTGTTGGGGTGACTGCTGTGCTTCCACAGCTCTTTGGTAAAGTGTAAGGGCCCGACCCAACAGTGCCTTGGGCAGCGTGTTGTCATTTACCTTTATGCAAACTGGTATAACATAGTGCTGGAGCAGTGCATTAGGCAGAAGAAAACTACTAAGATCAAGCTAACAACATGAAATGGTTTCTTCTCAGCGGGAGACTTCAATAAGTCTCTTTAAATTTAAGTGTAAAATTCTCTTTCTTTTTCTGTACTGTAGGTTCAGCAGGGGCTGATTCTTTCACAAGGAACGTTCTGAGATTTTTTTACGCTTCTTGTTTTTCTCACAGCTCAGCAAACACAATCAAGGCTGCTCTGTAAAGGTATCTTACCAGGCTTACCTGATTCACACAGCAGGTTGCAATGACAAGAACAAGATATCTGATGTGAAAGCAGACTGATCCAGAGCAAAGGAATAGTAATCAAAGATAAAATTGTTAATGGAAAGGAGAAAAAAAATTTAAAGAACTATGCAAACAAAAAATGTTGGTAAGAGACAATTGAATCGCTAGCTTTAATTACAGAACGAGTGAGAAAAGAAAAGCAGGGGAAAATAAAAACAACACTACTGTCTCCTAAAGATGAAAGCAGTACTTGCCTCTCTCTCATATAAAGAGTAAGGAAATAACCCCTTAATGTAGGATGGATTCAGCAAAAATGCAAGAAAAGAAGGCAGGATCATCAAAGTAGTGAAGCAATGCAGTACACAATAGTGACCTACAATCTTTAATAGCCCAGAAGGAGAAGACATACCTATTTGCTTACCTTGAGGATGGTTTATTTGGAGGGGGTTTGGGTTTTTGGGGGGTTTTTTGGGGTTTTTTTTGGGTTTTTTGTTTGTTTGTTTGTTTGTTTGTT
>WEIU01010590.1:17392-39027 GCA_013389925.1 Aegithalos caudatus | reverse complement strand
TTTTTTTGTCAGATGTAACATCTTGTTAATGAGAATAAGAATAAACAGCTTGGAATAAAGTGTGGCTGTACAACATCTCTCCCACTACCTACAGGGGCAGGGGCTGTCATAGCAAATTGTTTGGAAAGCCAACAGTGCTTAAGTAGTTTAAACATCAGCAATGTTATGTATCCAAGCATGTCTGAATTACAGTCAAAGGCAGAACTGTACAAGCTAGCTTTGAATTAGACAGCTTGTGTGCCAACAGCAATGATTCTCACATCATCACAGTTCTTCCTTCACTATTTTAAATTAATTTCCTGATGTGATCTATATGAAGAGAATTATAGCGTCCAGCACCCCTTTCACTTCAGTCTGGGCAATATTAGTAATAAGAGCATCTCTTTTGTAGTAGAATTACAGTGATGTATAAGGGATATATGCTACATTAATTTTTTTAAGACTTTTAATTAAGCCTCATGTTTTTTCATAGGGGAACATAATTTGTCCTTTTCTAAACATCAGAAAAATCTATTCATTACGTTTGATAAGTACTCTATCCATCCACCTGTAGACAAGAATATCTCACAGTAGGATGCATTTCCATCTCTCTCCATGGAATCCCAATATTTGCTGTTAAATAAAACAAAGACAGGGTCCAGTCCCTGGGCAAATGGTTTGGCTTAGCTATATCCACACTACACAGCATTTAGTATTCATCTTTCCCTGAGCTTCAGTCACCTTAAGTCATGCTTATCATCTCTGTATATTTTCTTTTCAGTTGAACGTGTCTGGACTACAGAGAAATATGTGTTGCAGTCTACCAGTGTTTCACTACCTGAACGTGGGGGATGTTTTGGGGGCATGGATGAGTGTGGGCACATGGCAGTGCTTGAGGAGGCCAGTCTTGCTGGGTACTGTTGGAGGAATGTACAGTGCAAAACTGCTACACTGCATATTGCTTATGAGGGGGGACATGAGAGCTCCCTGACACATCCTATGCCCCAAATTTTACCCAGACATTGTTTCTGAAAATTCTGGTGCCAAAACCATGACTGGTAGCGTGTTAACATTTAAACAAGCATGACAGAGCACATCCTCTCAAGCCCATCCCTGCATCTGGTTTATTTAGCAGTGTAGATAAAGCTTATGATGCACACACATATTTCTGACTAATTTTTCCACTTCTTTTATATTTTCTTTTCCTAGAATACCCCTAACAAAGGGATTGTACAATGCAATTGAGTCAGTGAAATCTCTTAACAGGACATAGCAGTCAGCAAAGAAAAGAATAAAGTATAAAGGAACAAAAACTGATTATAGCAGAACATTACATGTAATTAATAATAATCCAAAGGAAAAAGAGGCTTGGATAGCCATGTTAGCAGTATTTCTATTGATGTGGTGACCTACTCAAACACACAAAATATTTTGTCCCCTGTGTCACAGATCACTTACAGAAAATCTACAAAAGGTGTCTCAGGGTCTAGGGGCTTGCTTTTCTTTTTATTCCCTTACAAAATAAAATTAAAAAAAAAAAAAATCCAGCAGCAGAAAGATGCAATACCCACTGCCTTTTACTGACAAGCTGCTCTAGCACTTTAGTTGGTTTTCTTTCTACTTTACAATTAGTTATCAATTTTTGAAGCCTTTCTCCTTGCAGAGAAGACAGAGTGGAGATGATGCGGGCTAATCGTGGTGTGTGAGCCAACACTCCCATTAACAGGGGCTCTGTTGCTGTCACAAACCTGCTAACTGCATCTGAGCTCTGACCAGTCTCTGGATCTGAAAACCTGAAGTAAGAATAAATGTAGACTGCAATCACATTTATAAAATCACCTACATAAGAAGAGAATGAATATGTGCAAAAAGGATGTGCCCTGTTTCTCCAGGGACATTCACATTACAACTTATTTTGCAGCAGCTAGTCTTCAAACAAATGAAGGCAAAATCCTTATCTGCTGACCAGTGTAATTAAAGAAGTGATTACTTTAACAAGTAATTGGTAACAAAGTGTATAACCAGTAATCAGAAGCACAGACCATATGTTCTTAAATATGACCAAATCATTTGTGTAGTGTTTATGTGCAATAAATAAAAAATAAATGAAAAATCTGCTGACAGGAAATAAGTAGCAATAAGGGTAGAGCGATATGTTAAATCCTTCATTCTGGATCATTTGGGTAATGTTCCATTCATTTTAGATTCATGAGTAGAAGCCTTTACAGATTGGGCATGCATACCATAAATCTCAGGTTATCCATTATTAGGTGGCATTCTGCTGTTTGCAATTGTACATGTTTACTTTGTGCATAATTAACTGCATAATAGCTGTCTGTGTTCTGCACAGAATTTACACTCAGGCTCTCATCAAAACAAATGGCTCTAGAAAGTAGGCCAGTTCCATTAAGCTATCTACTATCTGCATTTTCTAATACAGTTTCTCAGAAAGCTGAGTTGGAGCACTGATTTTCCAGCTGCAATTAGAGTAAAATCCAGTAGTTCAAAAAGGCCCCATATTTGTGTTTTCAGGATATTTTATTAAATCTTACAGAAGTAGTTGGAGCATCCAGGGGTGGAGACAGAGCAAAGCTTGAGTATACATAACAGAAGCTGCGATGATACATTTCCATAAAAATAATAAGTACGGAGCAGATTTGGACAGGCAATTGATCATTGCACAGTTCCATGCTATGGATCAAAAAGTTCACCCTGCAGTTCTTCCATTTCTGTGCATGATTACCACTACAAGATCAACTACCTCTGCCATCCAGTTTCTTTATTCACTGTATGTCAGCAAAAGCTTCCAGACTTCTTTCTCAATAATGCAAAATTGGATGGAAAAGAGAAAAAAGTAAAGTAAAATAAAACTCTACTGAAAGAAAGGAGGGAAAGCTACTAATAAAATAAAATTAGGCTCGTAGAAATAGGGACAAGCTTGCTAATTAGGAAGGCCAACAGCTACAGATTAAAATGACACAAAATATAGAGAAGCAATGAATTTGACTGCCTCATGGAACTGCAAGATGATGTCCCTATATTTTTAAATTATCTAGATCTTACATAAAGAGTATTTAGTACAAATTCAAGTATGCAGTGAATATTATTTTACAGCTTATATGCCACATAAAGACTTTTAAAGTTGTTTGAAATGTAATTACTAAAAATGTGTGGGGAAAAATTTTATAGTCTTTCCTTTTGTTTGAAGTATGTACTGTGATAAAATGTGGTTATCATGGTGCAGAATAATATAAATATCATAATAAATAAAACCTCTGAGATTGGTCAGCTTTAAGCTAAAAAGCATGAAGTATGTAAATGGCCTACTAGTGCTAATGAGCTTCCATTTTTTCCTGTATGAAATGTTGAAGGTCTACATGTGAAAGAAACAAGTTATATGTACAATTAATTGCATAGATAATAGCATGTGTTTTACATAAATCCTTTTGTTTCTGTTGTCTTACAGGTAACCCTAGGTATATTCACTTTTTTTTTTTCTTACAAACTATACACTACATTCATTTGGAGAGGAGTTGGGGGGGGGGAATTGGTTTTTTCCCTGGTTTTTCATTTTTTTCCTTTAAAAGAAGCTGCAGTTTTCTTTCAGAACAGTACTGAGAGACACTTTTGCCTATAAAATACACTATTTTTTCAATTAATTTCCTTGGAAGGCATCCCCCTCAGTCCACACCTTACACCCTCCGGAGAATTTTGGTATATCTCATTTGTGATAATGTCAAAATGTAGGATTTTTTAATTGAGAAAATTCCAAGATCTAATGAAGCAAATGACCGTGTCAAAATTCCAAAATTCACATTGAAACAGATACATATTTCTACCGCCTGGCATGGTTTCCTTTATTTTTTTTTTCAAACTCCTCACTATTGAAAATTAAGTATCAAAACATCAAAATCAAAACCAAAACCTGACACATTATGCAAGATGATGTTTGTATATTTTCAAATTATCTAAATGGTATATAAACAATAATTATTACCAGAGCAGGTAGGCACTGAGCATTATTTTACACTGATCTGCTGCATAAATAAAGGACTCTATAACAGGAATTGCTCTCAGTCCTCATGAAGATTAGTCCCAATATATTTTTCTCTTCCCTTTTGTTTCTGAAATACTAGGGATGAAAAGCTAGCAAAATTTAAAAGTGTCCCTACTGCAGGATTTTCCAGGCTGGGATTTATTTATTTCTTCTCAACTCAGACATGGTAACATTGCTGCTTTATATACCCTTGTTTTTGCTAAACACCTCATTAGAAACAGCTCCTTCTATAGATTGCAACTTTGTATTCTTTTCATAGATGATTTACTAACATATAGAGTTACCTAAATTTAAGAAATCAGGTCAACAAAGGCTCTTAAGAACCCAATAGAAGGTGATAAAACTTTCTGCTTATTTCCCATTTATCCCTTTGAGAATCCCTACCCTCACCCCTGTGAGCACCATTGTACAAGCTGAAATAAAAGTCTGTGTCCATCAAACAGCTGCTCTGGTAGAGTCATCCTTTTCATTCATAGGACCTCATCATCCTTTTTACTAAAAAAACAATAAAAAAGGAACAAGAAAAGAGACAGAACTCTTCAAAGAGAAGAAAAACAAACCTTTGGACATTAAATGTCACCAGAACCCATGCATGTTCAAGGGGTACATGTATAAAACCATGTACAGGTGAGTCTTAAGCAAACACTCCATCTCAGCTTTGATCAAACTCAGAGGTTCACTTTGAACACCTGATGCTCCTGGCGTTCAGGTGGCTTGTTGATTTTCATTAACTGAGCACTTGCTTCTTTTCAATTAGTGTTTTCTCTTGTTATATTTAGGTAGTATATACACATCATCTATGTACAAATGAATATATATATGTATCTCCACTATATTATTTAGAAACACAAAAATACATACATATGCTATGCTGTGAAAGATTATTCCCAATATATTTTGTAATAAGAAATATGCTGAAAACCAAGGGTTTTTCCTCCAAAACCTATCTGTTTGTGATTTTAACAGCCTCTTGATGCTATTCTGTACTGTAAGAAAGATAAAGGAATAAGAGAATGAGAAAAAGGTACTTGTGGACTTGCATTAGATTTTTAATGTTGTTGATTTATAGTACAGTACTGAGAAGCATGATTGAACAAGATAAGAGTATTTACTAATAAGGTAAATATTCATTAAATACTAAATATGCATACTACATATACTGCATTTATATTATAGATATAACATATTTATGTAAACATGTTCTATTAATATATTTCTAGAAAATTAATTAGATTATATTAATATATGTAATTATATATAAATGAAACAAATATATGTGAATATATAAATATAATACACATAATAAATGTGCATAGTAAGAATAAAAAAGCTTTCTCTAGTTAGTAATCATCTTTTTAAACAACATCTGATGATTTCACAGTAATAATTTTACCTTTCTTAATAAGTTTCATCTTTGTTAGGGCTCCAGATTTCTGAAGTTTGGCACCTTCTTCTTCCTGAAAGTGAGCAGTGAACCAAGGAGTTCCATTCCAAGGAATGTCCAGAGAGGGGAAAGGTAAGTCTCAGCAGCTTCAAAGAGCTGTGTCAGACTTGGGGCATGGCTCATTTTATTTACAGCATCGTGGGACGAAGGGGGATTAAGGATTTATCCTTCTTGACCACTGGGTTACATTCCTCTAATCTGACCAAACATAGTTATTGACAATAAATCCATGTTAACAGGTAATGCCTGCTTTCCCTCCTACGTGATGGAAAGAGGTGCCTCTGAGGTTCCGCGGCCAATTTTTGATTATTCCCGTGTGATGCACCCTATAAAGCCTCTTTCTCTGATAAGGAAGAGAACCAAGACACACACTTTTGCAATAAGCATACATATTGCAGATGTCTAATTTGGTCAGACAAATTCAGCCTTTTTTGCCAACTCTACTCTCAGCATCTACATTAGTGCTGCTTAACGCTTGTCTTTGAAGTTTAGCTCTCTGACACAAATGTTTAAAAAGTTTAGTTTTTTTCAAAAACGTGGAGGTAGAAATTCTGCAGCACCAGGATTTAATCTGGTCTGGTGATCTGAATCATTCTAGAAAAAAATATGGGACAGAGCTCATAATCTGAGTGACTAAGCAGGTAATATCTGAATCCTGGTTCCATTTTTTTGTTCCTCTTTTACCTTTATAACTTCTGGCAGATGTTGTCTTCCCTTCCAAATTCTTTCCATTCTGTTGAAAGAGCTCTTACTTATTTCTTTCTCCAGAGGCCCTCTGTGGTGAGATACAGGACTGCCTCACCTGATAGTCTGTATTACTGGGAAAGTCAAGCCACAAGCAAACAGGCTCTACCCAAGCTGCCAGTGGTGAGACTGTTGTGCATTGTCCTATATGAGGTCTTACTGCAAAGGGTTCCTGTGATCCTTTCACTCCAGCAACAGGCACCAAATTTTAGTCCCGTTGCAAACTTATCCTGACAACTACATTAACTTCCAGGCTGGCCTTAAAACCTGTAGAAGAAATTCTACTAGAAGGTCTGGATTCAATTAAAAAATAGCTTTAGTCATTTTCATCTATGCAAATTTACATTTTGTAGACAATAAGAATGAGGTGTGAATTTCTATTCACTGGATAGGAAGTCCTATTCCCCCTGTGAGCCAATATATTTTTCAGGAACAAAGAATCATTCTTGACATATAAAAGCACAAAAACACAGGAAATAATTGAATATAATTTCATCCCAAAGACATCCATTATAACAGCAGATTTTTTTAAAATTAATTGATTTTACACCATGCATGTCTGAACCATCCAATTTCTCTCCACTGGATACAAAAGATCCCAGTGAGAAAATCCAGTGAAGATACATAATCAAAAACTAAACAACAAAAATGCCAACATTCCTGTTTCTGATCAAGTTTTCATTCTTGCAAGTTTAGACCTTGCAAGCTGTATAAGTTTAGACCTCAAAGCCAGCTCCTCTAGTGAGTTGCAAATATTTACAGTTATCTGGTATATCATGCTGGGTCATGGCTGACACAGTCCCTACATCACCAGTGTCCTGGCTAGCTCCAGCTGGAATACACACACACCAGATGTGGGGAACTTCCTTAGCTAAGTGCAGGCAGAACAAAGCTTAGAGCTGCACGCTCTAGGACTGTAATCCAGGTACTCATGGACCAAATGAAAGAGGACAGGGAGGCTCTTGGTCTGAGGTTCCAGAAACAGGAGTTTATTGCCAAAGGGAGTCAGGAGCCAAGGAAGCCCCAAACAAGGGGTGCACACAACTTTTAAACCGAGGTGGAACAGCGGGTGGATACAAGGCAACAGCCAATTACAACCCAGCAGGGGAGGAGTACAGGGAGGGGATTCCAAAGCACTTAACCAATGGGATAACAAAGGGGGTAGATACAGTCTTGGGTTAGCAAATGGTTCCTAGGGGTTTAGGGGATTTCCAAGGAGGAGTTTAGGCAAGGTGTGGCAACAACTGGGGATTGACAGAGAAGATCATCCTGATGGACAGGGAAAGGGGTAGGGGCAGCTTCAGGGATGAATCAACCTCAAGAGCAAGCAGGGGAGAATATAGTGATAAACCATTAGCAAAAACATGCACCACAACAATGGCTATATTTACCTTGCTGATTTTTCTTATTCTAGGATTTTGGTCAAAGACTCTATGAGAAAAGTCATCTAACCTGCCAGTTTTGCTTATCCAAGGTAGCAGATTTTTTTCCTAAAGGTAAAATGTGTCTTGTCTCTAAACCGTGCTGTGTTCAGAATAAAATCCCAAGACTGGTTTTCTCAACAAGAATGCTAAGCTGACAGTGTGAAAGTGATGCCTGCTTAGGTCTGTGTTCCAGCATATGTATACGGAGACAAATAAAACCATTTATATTTAAACTTTATGTTACGGACCTTTTTTTTAGTATGAAGAAGAATTATAATGCCCTGGGCATTAGGATTAGATCATAAAAACGATTAGATTATTAAAAAATCTGCTAGCATTGACAGTAAGACCTTTTCACAATGTGTCTTTCTGTATTATATAGAATTTACTTAATGTTTGCTGCTCCTATGTGATTCCTCCATACCTTGTAGATTCATTTGCTCACAAAGCCATAGAAAATGAGCATTCTACAAGTTATCTGATACAAAGAACCTATGAATTTTTTTTAAGTATTAACAGAGGTTAATACCTAAAGTCATGACTGATTTTCACAGGGCTATACTGGAGTCCATACTTAGATCTGTTTAAGTTGCTTTCGGAACATGGTTGTGGTTAATACAAAAGGAAGATATTTATAGCATCAGGAACTGTTAAAAAGTGATTTGGAGCCCCTTCTTCACTTCTCTCTATAAATATCAAAACATGAAAATAAAAGTGCATACTTCAGTTCCATGGGAAACACAAATGCTTCTAAAATATGCTGCCTCGCACTCAGACTCACTGACATTGGAAGTGCTTTTCACAGCCATAATCTCCTAATTCTTACACAACGACAACACTCTGATGTCCAACAAGCAATTTCTTGCACATTTGAAAAGTCAGTCAAACCAGACCCTATATTAATCATATCAATAGTATTGACTGTTTCATTTATTTTCTCATCTAAGTCTCGCAGACATACTTCCATATAAAAAACATGTCAACCCATAATTCCTGGTTTCTGTTTAGTAATGGGAATGACAAATGTATGGTCTGCAGCAATTTGTGTCACACCAGTGTCATGTTATTTTTTAACTGTATTTGGTAGGGAGTTTGAAGTGTTGTGAATAGGGCTATCAGCCTCTCTACCACTTACATCATCTTTGGAGAAAATTTTCATCACATTTGAATAATGTTTTGGCACGGAAACACTTTATCTCTAAGATCTGGAAGCACATTCATACACATAAGTTTTCTTACATTTATCAAGTCTCATACACTCTGAAAAAGTTAGAAAGAAATGTGCCATTTTCTTTTCCATCTCACTTGAAGTTCTGCTAGTTCTTGTCATCACTAGGGCATAGAGGCCACCAGAAACAAAACCAGGCATTCTGCAGTGGCTTATCCAAACACTAAGTCAGAAATAACATGATCTCTTCCCCAAAAAGAAACTATCACTTTCTAACACTGGTGCCTGCTGTGTCTTTAAGAGTCAGACAAGTAAGCTAACTTTACCATCTCCCACCACCTAGTAATGCATGATCAAAGAGCCACATTTTATTTACAAGGGAAGATGGACATACTAGAAAGAACATTTCACTAACAAAAGAGAGTTTTTTATCAAAACTCACTGAAGATATCTCCCTAACATTTGAGAAACCCTTTTATACATAACAGTGTGAATTACTACTGCCTGTGCTCTGGTCTGCAGACTAGTCAGGGCAAAGAGTGGCTGATCACCATGACAATATATATCAGTCTTGATGTTTCTGATCAGTTATTTGTGGAGCAAGTTTAATTCTGTTCCTTCCTTAACACACGAACACTGAACTGAGAGTATGTATTTTTATTTTCTGTTTATTATTTATCTTTTCTGACAGCTCTTATTGGTGACACTTCCTGTCTCTGTTGCTCGCATTGTCTTAATTTGCATTAATTTTCCACTAACAGTAATGTGAATTGGGCATTGCAAAATGAACTGTGACAATAAGAATCAAAAAGTTGCCCTTAACACAGAAATTTTTATAAGTATTACGACATGATAAGACATCAATGATATATATATGGAAGAAACAGAGAAAACATGTTAAGACCAGAGATAACATAAATTTGTCCTATAGTAATCAGAATTCATGTACTGTTTCCTTCTAATGAAACACTAAAGAGCCATCAGTTGCACACACCAAACAACAAAAGCTACAAGTTTGATGAAAAAAAAAAGGTGCAAATTACTCTGTTTTAATTGTTGAAAAACTTCAATTTCTTCCACTGTGGATCAATCGTTCTTATTAAAAATGTTTCTTTCAGATTATAAAAGTTTTTTCTTAATTCATCAGGAGACCTTTCCTATTTTATTCTTTAATACAGAAATCCATCTCTTAGAATTAATGGGATGAGATTGGATCAAATGAATTCAAGGCTCCTACTGTGCACATCATTCTTGTCTCCTTACTAGAAATGGAATTATTGCTATTTTGAATGAAGAGGACAGCGCTTCACCACATTAATGACCATTATTTAACAGAAGAGTCAGATCCCATCTTTCACTTCTGTTTTGAAACATCCCTGAATACACCACCTTTTACCTTTTCATGCTCAAAATTAAAATTTAGAAAACAAATATTTAAAGTAATATTTAAACTAACAGTTACCTGATCAAACAGGTTTGTTTTAACTGAAAACAGAGAGGAAACAGGAAATATTTAAAGTCTCAGTACCACAGTGAAATTCCACCATACAGAAGCTCTTTTTGAACAGTGTTTATGTAAAAGCAAAGGAAACAAGAGATATAAAGGTCCATCTAGATCAGGATATGTCCCTGACTATAAATCCTAATGTGTGGACAGCATGAATAGGGAAGCGATCATTCCGTCTTCCTTGGACTGATGAGACTGTATCTTGAGTACTGTGTTCAGCTTTGGGCTCCTTACTGCAAGAGGGACATTGAGGCCCTGCAACATATGCAGAAAAGGTAGGTGAAGGACCTGGAGTCCTGTGAGGAGTGATGGAGGGAGCTAGGGCTGCTTACTCAAAAAGAGAAAAAGACTGTGGGGAGACTTTATCGCTCTACAACTCCATGAAAGGAGATGGTAGCCAGGGGGCTGTTGGCTCTTCTCCCAAGTAACAAGTGACAGAACGAGAGGAAATGGCCTCAAGTTGCACAAGAACAAGGTTAGGTTAGATACTAGGAAAATATTTCTTCACAAACCATTGAAACAGGCTAGCCAGAGAAGTGGTAGGGTGACTATCCCTGGAAGGGTTCAAAAGACATGTGAATATGGCACTTGAGGACATGGTTTAAGGGTGGAGGGGCTAAGTTGGTGATTGGAGTTGATGATCCTAACGTTTTTTTCCAACAAGGGCCATTCTTTGATTTTAAGAGTGAAAATGAGGTAAGCACATCTTATGTTTTCCCCTATTTTCAGCTATTTTCAGTTCAGCTCTTGATTTAGAGATGAGATGTTTTCTATGATAAATATAGACATTAGGAGCTATACAGAAGTCCATAGTATTCTCTAGAGACAAAAAATGACCTATCCATAAGCCAATTCCATTATCAAAAATAATTTAGCCTATGTTTTGCATAGGTTAATTTAACTTAATTATTACTGAATTATGTCATATGTATTTGAGTCAGCTGGAGGACTAAATGTGGACATTTTTGGAACAGAGAGATAACATTTTTTTTTCCTATAAACTTCAATATTTACTGTTAGGTCAAGCCTAACAGTTTACCATAAACTCAGTCAAAGATTTTTAAATATGAATCACACTGCTGCTATTATATGCAATCTCAGTCACCTCAGATTTTGACATACCAAGAACCTAGGAAAAAGGTTGTAATATTGCTATCACAAATATTAATTGCCCCATTAATGCAGATGTGTTAGAGATATAGACACAGGTCATTTCTGTGACAGATCAATACATTGACACTGCTAGTATTTAGCCTTCTCAAATCCATTTAAAAGAGATATAATTAGAAATCCCCTCAGCAACCTTTTCTGGTTCATAGACTGGGCATGGGGCAAGTAATTACTGACTTAATTTTACTGTGTTCTCTAAAACCACTTATTTAAATGAACATAGATAATATCTTCTCTAAGGACACCAATTTTGTAGATATTATATGACTGATCAAGTTCACTAACTTGTTGAAGGTACAAAATTACTTCTGTGAAACCAAATAAGCAAATCAGTAACCATGGTCTTTGGCAAGGTACTGTGCTGTTGGAGTTGTTATCCTTTCAATGAGGTGTTACAGGGAAGCCACATCTGCTTGCCTTTCTTGACAGATGGAAGTCAAAAGACCCCCAGTAGGACTATATTCATGTTTATCATGGTATCCTTGCCAGTGTTCTTTTAGCCAGCAGTCTAAGAAGTCCTAATCCTGGGTCTTGTAAGCATAATGTATATTGTAACAGGCTATGCTGTCATTGTACAACACTTTTATAATGTTATTTAATGAAATATTGTCAATACTGCACATGCAAAATTGACTTTGCAGAGACAAACCTTTCCATTTAGAGGAACTTTTATTTCCACTCTTACAATAACCTTTCCCAGACCAGTCTTTAGAAACAACTTTCACATAAGTAATTTAGGGAAAATAATAATTTACTTGCTAATTTGTGAAATGGGTGCGAAATGAAAAGCAGTGCCCCTGAATCATCTGCCCTTGACAGATGACCCAGAATCCAGTCTCCAGAGAGCTGCATCCTGATCTGAATTCTATGACTGGAGATTGGTTTCTAATGTAACTCAGACTATGCTGTAACCCAGCATGCATAAAATGAGTAAAGGACTTTATTTACTCTTATCTCTAAGTTAAGCTCCAGCTCTTCACTCTTTTCTAATATACATTTAAATGACTTCAAGTCCTCTTTACTTTCCTGTCTTAGAATGATACTTGATATATTTCTGTATTGTATGGTTTGTGCTCAAGGAAAAAAAAAAAAAAAAAGAAGCTTCATTAGATATTCACTTTGACATTCTGGCCCCAGAAGAAATAACATTAGTTTCATACTTATCCATCTGCTTTTCTGTTTCAGCTGGAAAATCTCTGCTTATAATTTTCTAGGGACATGTGGGCGATTTTCCAGTTGTGCCATTAAAATCCACTACATCCTAAAAACATGCTAATTAGTGTTCTCTGGTGGTTCTGCCTGCAAAACTGCAGTGGAAAATGTGTCCCAAAATGAAAAACTTTGTAATTCACAATCAAAATTCAAGTCATACATCTTACATTTTTTGGCTGATACGAAACCTTAGTTTAACACGTCTGCCATCATATTTAAATACAAATAGTTTGAATTTCAGAATAGAATACATAAACTACTTTTTAAAGCCAGCTCTCACAAGAAAAGGGCTGACCACCCATATTGCCTAGCAACTCCATTTTGTTACATGGAATCCAATATCCGTTTCCAATGATTTGGGGAGTATTAGTTAGAAGTAAAAATTTGCATGAGAAATATTCTTATGCAAATTCTCTGCTCTCACTAGGAGCAGCATCTCTTTTCTAAAATTGGTCAGCAGTAGTTTGGAGTCAGCCATCTGCCCAGAGGTCTTTTGTTTGTATGAAATGGCAGGTGAACATTGTACGATCAGCAGCATTTTGATGGAACAAAGTGGTTCAGAAATAAACAGGGGAAAAGAACAGAATCATGCTTGGTCCTTCATAGTGCTAAGGTAGTTACTCATTGCACATTTAATTTGTCCTATCAAGGATTTCAAAGACATTTACAAGCATTCAAGTTAGAAATTATATTAATCCTTGTGGGCAGGTCTTCCATTGACCTCTTCTAACTTGTTTGTTTGTTTGCTGTATTTTTTCCTTTTAAACAATTTTTCATACTCTACTCCCCTACTCTTTTTTTGTTTGTTTGTTTTGTTTTTTCTTGTTTTTTTTTTTGTCTACACATTAAAATTAACATTGAAACATGGAAGTTGTACATGCCCCAGCTTTGTGTTCTTATGAAACATTCCTGTGATCAGAGACATTTTAGACAACAGACTTAGAGACAAATTGACTGGAAAGAAACAGGCCCTGGTGGGTTGCTGTACATTTGGGGTTTTTTCCTGGATATTAAGTTTGTTTTCAATATAGGTCTTTTAAAACTCACAAAGGCAAAAACCACAGGCACTACATCAATGCATCCAAATTAATTCCAACTTTTGAGGTCCAAAATCCTAAAGTGAGTTCTGTTCATGAAGTTTTGTATTTCTATCTTTTTTTTTTTTTTCTCTTGAGGAATTGTATTTACAGACTTTTAAACTTCTCCCAGAGGAATCATTACACTCCAATATATTTTTTAAAAAATAGCATTTTAATAAGCCTACAGTTCATGTTTATGATGAATACAAGCACAGCAGAAATCAATTCCATCCAGACTTATAAGAAGCTGGCTCGGTTTCAGGAATCAGCATTTTCTTCAATCATTAAACACCAATTAATATGCTTCATTTTAATCTTGCAGATACCCCCACTGGAATACGACCTCCCTTGAGCTCTCTATAACTAATTTCTGACAAAGGTTAGAAAAGACCTAAAAAATGAATATGCTATTGTACCCCCTCAGTGCTTCTTAGCTAATATCAGTCTATGGCTGAAGAACATACTGGGAGAAAAGTAATACCTGCATGTCTGTATTAAATTATCCTTTTTAAGGTCCTCTTGCTTTAATTCATTAGCTCGCCATTAATTTCTGTAATGACATAACTGTGTTTTCTTGTTTTATTCATTTCCTATCCAAGAATTCTCAAACTCTGTTGACAAGTTGATTGCTACAGAACATAGAGGTAAATACTCACTCATCTGCTGCATAAGAGTTCAAGGACCTTTGCATATTTTCTGAAATCAAGAATAAATAAAAAGGCTCTGACTAATTCTGATTAAGTGCCAAGTTATAAAGACCATATGCTTTATAATTTTGGGATAGTTATATTCTACTTGCTAAGTCTAAAGTCTAAAATCTAAGCCTGCAAGATTCAGATCACTCCAGGAGATTGTTTGCACTGAAGACAAGGCAATAAAACAGAGCATTTAAAATGCTAACCCAGAAATGTTGAACTGGTAGCAACAGAATACATATGCACAGAAATGTGTTCAGAGGCAGGTATTTTAGTGAGTAGGTTGAAATTCATCTGTGCACACCTAGAGATCCAACTAAGGCATTCAATATTTCAGCTGAGAGGCCTATTACTGCTCAATGGTGTAGTCCAAATATCTTATCACTGGACAAATGAATCATTAAGAAATAGGATGTGCTGCTGATGGAAGAGATTGTTGATCTCAGAAAAGATCACAATAAGCACCTTACTCTATGGCTTCCACTCATCACACTAGTTGAAAAGATCAATATTATACGCAAAGAAGCACCATCTCTTCAATATTATAGGCAAAGAAGCACCATCTCTTTCTTTTACTGTACCAGTCCAAGCCAACTATTAAAATACCATGTCACAGGGTTTTTTTAGGAATCTCACTAAAAACTTCAGTTTTGGGTTTAATATTTCACATAGCTAATGACATCATTTTGAAGGTGGAATTTCTCCAGGGGGAATAAAAACTAAAACAAAACAAAAATACCCAACCACTCAGAAGACTGGTAAAAGAGATGTAACTAAGACTGTGTTTCTGCAATGTCATTAAGTGAGCGTATTTGCTTAGGCATAAGATTTTGCTAGGACTTTGTTAGTTTTGGATACTTCAGAAATGTTATGCAGTTCAAATAACAGTGGAAGAGTTTTATTTATTCAAAGATTGTGTAAGAAGTGACCCAGGCATTGAGGGGATTGTCTATCCTCACCTCCCTCCAAGGTGAAGACAGCAACTAAACACCTTCCTTTGGAGTCAACTACCTTCTGTTCTGCTGCCTCACCTTCTGTTGCCACTCTATTCTACTTTGAAATCATATTCCTACATTCATGACAGAATTGGTGAAAACAATCTTGAAAACACTGAGATTCAACAGTTATTTTTACAAACTTTCTGCAAATGTAGGATGAGGAAACATACAGCTTGCAAATATAGCTGGTGTGGGCCATCATAAGGGGGGAAATAAAGTAAGTGCCTCTACTCTCACCTCTTACCACAGAAATAGACACAAAGTGAGAGCATCAGGAGCCTATTAAATGAATAAAAAGAAATCCTGGGCTGTGTTTTACTAGTGCTCACTTCACCAACTATGTAAGCTATTGCATGGGTCTAAAATCAGATACACTAAGTGAATACTCAGCAAGCAAACCACGGAAGGAACAAGGCAGTCTCTCTGCTGGCCTAGAGTCTGTCTTCAGCTGTTGTGGTGCGCAGCTCTGTCTCTGGGGTCAGCCCTGCCTGGCTGACCACTCAGCAGCCCTGGCTGTGCCCCAACAGAACCTTTGTGTGGGTTCTTGGCTCTGCAGCACCGTTACCTCCGCTGTCACAGCCGTGGTCAGAAAGAGGAGACTCTCTCGAGGCTTTGTGATCAGATTATTTATTCGGGGAACACAGGGGAAGCCCCTGGCCCCAGGCTCTGAGCCTCTGAAGCGAGAGACCCCGAACGTGAGTCGCAGTGGGTTTTTTCCAGTATGATTCCAGGGGGTGGGAACAAATTGTAAACCAATAAAACAAAGCAAAGTGGCAAATGCCAACAGAATTACCTAAACAAGAACAAATCAAGCTAAATTGGGGTGGGGTGCTCTGGGTGTCCACCAACCACTGGCCGAACCTCTAGACCTTGAGAATGATTGATGGACAGAGGGGGAAAGATACATTAAAAAGGATGGGTAGGGAATAATCTTAGGGAGGGACCAATAGAAAACAGTGTCTGGGCAAAGGCCTGGGTTGTCTTGGAAACTCTTATCAACTTCTGATAAGAACAAGGGGCCCTTTACAGTGGCAACTAAAACTACATCTTGCCATGAAAGCTATTATACAACTTATAAAATAAATCCAAACAACGGTACATTCAGCCACCGAGTTATGCACTACAATGGAAAGTTCTGTTATTCCCAAATATGGCTCCAGAGAAGGTCAGCTCAGTCACAGCTATGTAATACAGCTAATTAGCTTTCAAAGCAGGCTGTCATTCCCATCAGCAAAATGAAGATGTTCTGCTTCACAAGTCCTGCACCAAGGGAAGCCATTTCTTTTCTTTTGGAAAATTCCTCTGGAGCTCAGTTGTCCCTTCTTCTCTCTCTCCAATGGATTAATTAAGCATTCTCTGTGTCTCTATGCTTTAGATTGATGCAGTTTATGTTTTTTTCCAGTGGACATGACTTCCTTCAGGATTAAGTGAACAAAATTGAGCCAGTATCTTCTGAAAAGTAACAAAAATGCTTTTATAAGAAATCAGTTGCATTTTAGCCCTTTTGTGGGGAACTTTTTTTTTTTTTTCCTGGTACATTTTCTAGTTACTGAGAAAATGCTACTCTTTCTTCAGAGATATAATATCAAAATGTTTCTCATTGAGGCATGAGTCTGGGTCACTGACAAACATATTATCAAATATTACATTGTCAATGTAAAATCCACACCACTGTTACCAGCAGATATTGACTCCTTTCTCATATAAACTCTGAAAAACAATGCATTCCTGATTCTCCTTTAACACCTCTGCTCAACAAGTATTGCTTACTCTTTCCATGGTTACGGTTTCAGCATATGAAAAGATTTTCTTTTATTTTACTATTTTTTTTTTTACTCTTTTTATTTTCTGGCTTCTATGTGCAATTCTCTATCTTGTTTTCTGCTCTTTGTTTCTCTCTGTTAGTAACTACCTCTGGAATTTTCAGTCACATGGGAGTAAAATACCCAAATCCCATTAATGTTCAATTAGACAGACAAGTCTAAAAAAATTCAGCCATTACTTTTGACTCTGTTCTAATTTAACACATTATGTCTCATTCTTCAACCCCAAACTATTATTTCTTTCTTTTTCTTCCTTTAAATATTAAATGTTGGCAGGACTACCCATTTAAATCTTGACTAGGTATGTCTTTATGCAATTATCTTTTTGTGGTTTTAAAATGTTTTATCTCCTGTTTTACAGACAGATAACACTGATATTATATTTGTCCAAATCAATTCATTTAAATTTCACAAGTTCATTTCTTCTTAGTCATACTGAAATTATTGCAAGAGATCCAAAATTTATTTCAGTGGAAATACAAACCAGAGTTAATATTTACTCTTTTCTTAAAGCAAAGCAGTCTTTAATCCAGGCTGATGTCTTTGTGTTGTCTGCTTTAACACACAACAGGAAAGAGGTACAGGAGGAAATATATCAACTTGAACACAAAGAAATATTCTTTTAAAAAAGTTTTTGATATGTATTTTATTTATTTTACCTACTTACTCCTAAATATTTTTTATCTTATGGGCTAAAACATTGTGGTATCAAAGTACTGGTGGCTATTTCAGTTTCTTTTAAAATTTTGGCTTTTCTAAATATGTATCACTAGGTATTGTTATATTGCAAGTCTAAAAATATATCAAAATAATAATTACCTAAGTAAAATTTATCCTGGTATTTCTTTGACTAAACAGACCTTTCATTTCTTCATTTTCCTTTCCAAAGAAAAAGATAGTTTTCAAGATAGCATAGAATCATCAGTGTTTCCTCAATTCACTTAATTTTAATTAAGAACTCATTTCAGCACTGTGTTTCCCACCTTGCCAGGAAAAAAGAAAAATAAGAAAGGCACTAAGGTCATAACAGAAGAATTTGATATTGCTCTTCTACTTGACATAGAACATTCTCCTTACTATGCTCTCTCTTTAGGAGAAATTCTTCAATATTTTTTTGTTTTTTTCTAAGCTGTAGTCTAAACTGGAAACTATTCTCTAATTATATAACCACGAATCCTCCTTCCATCACTGCTATTCTCCATTGAAACTCCCCTTTCCTCTTGATAGTTTTTGATTACTACTAAAGAAACACTAAGTGCATTTCAGTGCTGAAAATTACAAATGAAATAACAAATACTAACTTATTTAGACTGTTCATCTGGAAAACCACTTAGATGACTTATATTTCTATTGCTGATGACTCCAAACTGAGTGGTGTTGTTGACACACCTGAGGGACAGGATGCCATCCAGAGGGACCTGGACAATCTTAAGTGGACCCATGGGAATCTCATATGAGTTAACAAGACCAAGTTCAAGGTGCTGCACCTGGGTAGGGGAAACCCTCATTATCAACAAAAACTGAAGGACAGACAGATTGAGAGCAACCCTGCTGAGAAGGACTTGGGGGTGCTGGTCAGTGAGAGGCTGGACATGAGCTGGTGGTGTACTCTTGGACCCCAGAGAGCCAAGTGTCTCCTGGGATGTATCCAAAGCAGTGTGGCCAGCAGGGTGATGTAGGGGGTTCTGCCCCTCTGCTCTGCCCTGATGAGAACCCATTGCAGTGCTGCATCCAGCTCTGGGGGCCCCAGCACAGGAAAGACATGGACCTGTTGAAGCAAGTCCAGAGGAAAGTCTATTAGAGAGAAGGAGCATTTCTCATGTGGGGAGAGGTTGTGGGAATTGAATTTGTTCAGCCTGGCAAAGACAAGGCTTAGGGGTGACCTAATTGTGACTTTCCAGTATGTGAAGGAAGCCTACAAGCAAGATGGGAAGAGTTTTTACATGATCATGTAATAATAAGACAATAGTAGTGAATTCACACTAAAAGAGAGTAGGTTTAAATTATGTATTAGGAGGAAGATCTTTGTTGTGAGGGCAGTGAGGCCTCTCTGGAGGGAGGCTGCCCAGAGAAATTGTGGATGCCCCATATTTGGAAGTGCTCAAGGCCAAACTGGATGGGCTCTCAGTAACTGGCTTTAGTGGAAGGTGTTCCTGTCCCTGGCGGGGGGGTTGGAACTTGATGATCTTTAAAGTCCCTTCCACCCTAAACCATTCTATAATTTTATGGAAGAATTAATCAATATTTTAATGCCACTATAGCCTAGAAAACCTCCCACTAAGCCCTCTCCCTCTAACCCAAGCACTGTTATATCTGGTAAATGTTGACCCAGATGGCCAATTTGGGTCATAACCAAATGTAATACTGCATTTCCCATTGTCTTTTTCATTCAGCAGGCCACACACAATGTGCTAGAAAATGTGAAATGCAATTAGCATGTTCCTTGTGAGAAGAGACAAAGAGTACGATCATATTTTATTTTACTTACTTCCTCATTCAGAAGTTTCAACATTAGGCTAATTAGCAGGCTCTTTTAGTCAAAAATATGTTTTGGGCATAGCCATGTCCAGGTCCTGGTAGGCCTCTGTGAGGAAAATACAGGGGCTGTCCTGTGTCAGACACTGCCAGCTCCCACAGACCCACCATGGGACACTGCTGAACCCTTAAGCCTGATGGGGATTATCAGGAAAATACATTTAAGAAGGAAAAGAAGATGCACAGCAGTGAGGAAAATAACAACACAGTGAAAACCAAGCTCAGAGAAGTTGGAGAGTAGATGCTCCAGGACCTGGGGGAGGTATTTCCATGTAGCCCATGGAAAAGGCTGCACCAGAGCAGAGAAGGTAAATATGTAGGAACTACAGCACGTGGAGAAGAGCCCAAGACAGAGCAGGTTTGTCTGAAGGACTGCAACCCATAGAGTGGACCCATGCTAGAGAGGGAAAAAGGGCGAGGAGCAGGAAAAAAGCGTGAGGATGAGGGAGTGGCAGACAGGAACTCAACTTCTCACTCTCGGCCCTCCTGTTCTGTTTGGTAGGGGTGGAGGAGTAAGAGGAGTCAGGAATAGAAGAGTGAAATTGAAGCTAGGGAAAAAGGGATTGTGAGGAAAAACATTGTTTGGATTTGTTTTCATTTCTCACTTTTAAATAAATTGGCAAAAGATTAAATTAATTTTCCCAAAGCCAAGCCCATTTGCCTCTGACAGTAATTGGTAATTGATCACTAATTGATCTCTGTCTTTATCTCAGCCATGAGCTGTTCCATTTTGTTTTCTTCACTTGTCCTGTTTAGGAAAAGGAGTGAGAGAGAGGTGGGTGGGTGTCTGGCAGCCAGCCAGATACCAGCCAAGGCCAACCCACAGAAAGCTTTTATATATCCTTGGTCCAGGGAACTTACCAAAGTAAAGGTTCTAGTTTAGGAGCAAGCATGTAGATTTTTCCAAGATCAACAGATAGTTTATACTTTAGGACCCAGAACTTTTAGACTAAGCTGCAGACCCTTTCTCTAAAAGTTGTGAGTCCTAAAGTATGAACGATCTGATTTCCTTGGGTTTTTGGTTTTTTTTTTTTAACAAAATGGAAAAACAAGTTGGAAATTTGGTTTTAACTAGTTTAATTAAGGATATTTGAATTATACAATGTGCCTTTTTGCTGAATAGCATTATGCAACCACATAACAAATATGATTTATTGTATAACAGTGATTAAGTGAGAAGAGTGTATTATAATAAACAGGTTCATTGTATTAGCAAAGGATAATTTTGTACATACTGATGTATCACCAATCTGCAGGATTTTCTGTGTCAAGAAACGAAATAGTTATGAGCTTCTCTTTTTACCATTTTATCAAAGTGCATCCACTGGAACACTGCATGCAAGTGGAAACTACTTCTGCTGGAATGTGGCAGTATGAAATATTGTTCACTAACCATTCCCATTACTCATGTTAGATAGAAGCAGGATGATATCAAAGGAATCCAACTGCAGAGACTTGAATAGTGAATAAAACTAATTAGAGTCACATTTAATATCTTTATGTGACTTATGTCAAACACTATGCCTGTACTTTCCATGGCAAGTAATAGGCCTCTTAATTTTTCCACAATAAATCACTGTAGTTCTCCATCTCAGATAATACTTGAATAACGTGAAATCACAAGAATTTTGTTAGAGAAGTATTTCAATCTTAAATCTACCTTGCCAGAAGAAGTGTTAATGTATAAAACCAGTTTTGTGTTAATATTTCAATCTGAAGTGTGAGATAATAATGACTTTATTTTCAGAACCAAGGTAGACTACTCAGATTGAAAAAAAAAAAAAAAAAAAAAAAAAAAAA
>WEIU01010590.1:7199-17292 GCA_013389925.1 Aegithalos caudatus | reverse complement strand
AAAAAAAAAAAAAAAGCCTATGCTATTTATTAGGAACAGACTAGCTTGAAAAAATTCATTGGTAATGAGAGAGAGGGTTTTCTTTCATTTTCTAATATATGACTTATCCTATGGAACTAGAAAAAGTAATTAATTATAATCAGTTAGGTCACTGTGTCTATAATGGATTTAGACCATTACAAGTCAGAGCAAAACTTAGCTCATTTAGTATAAATACCAGGAAATAAACCCTAATATTTTTCTTCATGAAAATTCAGGTTATCTGAATTACAGACTTATTGATGAGAATAGTTTTCCTATGTTTAACTGTACACAAGAACAAAATCAGAAGGCTGTAAATATGCTGTTCAGTTCCTCTCTTTTAAAATATATGGAATGTAAGATATATGCCAAAGGTCATCCCAATTTACATCTGAAAATCCAGACCTGTTGAATATTATGAAGGAATTTTATCTACATCAAATTAGGCACATTAATAATAAGCATTCATTTGAAATACAGGGACTTCAAATACATTTTAAAGATCATAGAATGTCATAGGTTAGAGGGGACCCACAAGGATCATCAAAGTCCATCTCCTCACACTACATATCACAGCCCCAAGAATCAGACCTTGTGCTGAGTGTATTGTCCAACTGTTCCTTGAATTCTGACAGGTTTGATGCTGTGATCACTTTGAAATACATTGAATCACATTGAATCGACCTTAAAATATAATGGAATACACACTTAAAATAGGTGAAATAAATAGCCATCTCATTATTTTTCCCTTCAAGGTTCAAAAAACGACTATGAGGTCTGACATAGGATTAGGTGAGACCAGTTATGCCCAGATATCAGTGCTGTCCTATGTATTTTCTAAAAAGAAAAAACAGAAGCCAAAGCCATGCTTACTTGGGTTTTTTATTCATTATGACTTAACTAACACACATATAAAAAGAAAATACCAGGCAATGCCCACATAGATGTGGGTCAAGTATACAATGTTTGCCTCCAAGTGCAATTCTTATCATCAATGATAACAGAACCTTCATAACAGCTGTTACAATTTTACTCCAAAATGCACAAATTGCAAGTCAAAATTAGTTCCCATTCATATAAAAATGATGAAAAAAACAGCAGATATATGGCAACCACATCTATTATGGACCATTATTTTTAAAAAATTCTAATTAGTGTTTTTATTTTGCACTAGTAAGCATTAATTAATATTAATATTTAATACAAGGAAATATTAAATGTGTACAACATAGAATAAAACCTACTTACTTAAAATTCTCACAAAATCAGAAAGTAACTTATGTTTATATCTGAGCAATTTTTTTCTGGTTGTAATAACAGTGATGAATGTTATGGATCAAATCCTCCTCATTTAGAGATAAATTATCATTGTCAGGAGGGAATTTTCTTCCATTTCCTTCTGTTCACCCACACAAATATATTCTTCTAAAGTGTTTTCTCCTTACAAAACACCAAAGTTGTGCATTTCATAAAACATAAAAGCATCTAACATAGTCACTTAACTATGTACATGCTAAAGAACTAACATTATTTTTAGCAACTTTCAACAAGGTTCTGTATAGTAATTAGCATGTCAAAATGCCATATTTCAAAATCATTAACTTCTTATATGTTCCCTAATACAAGGTACTCCTAGTGTTATGCCAATATAGAGAGTTCCAAAAATAATCACCTTCAGAATGTCAGTTATATTCTGCAGGACAACTATATGTGGGCCATATGTGTCTGACTTTTTAAAATAATCATTAAAATTAATTTCAAGCAGCTAATTAAATATAGCTTAACTATATAACTAACACTTAGTAGTGTCCAATACGAAGCTTCTATATAGGAAATAACTTTCTAGCAATTACTTAAAATCTGGTTCTGGTTTCTTTCTTACAAGTTTACCTTTTCTTCTAAAATGTGTGGGGCCATTTTTATGAAGTTCTGCATTTCAGACAGACACATATATTTCTACTTGCAATGCTGGGAGTTGAAAAAGCTGATCTTGTAAAAACAAGAATTTGTATTTGTCAGTAATGAAATTGATATGATGCTTTCTTGTTCAAACACAGTGAACAAGCTAATTTAATAATCCAGCACTATAGATGAGATATGCACAAGTCTTTCAAAATGTATTTGCTATGTTAAATGAACTTTTCTAAAAAAATACTAAAGAATGAAGTAATAATTCATAACAAGAAAAAAATCTGGTATCCTGACAAACTAATCTTGTTTCAGCTAATCTTACTAGCAGAACAAGCATTTTTGGAGACCTGTGTAAGTGCATTACTTTCAGATGTTTTCTACAGCATTATGGTATATGTGGAATGCTTTGGGAAATATATTCTAACTCAGATGTTCAATAGCTAAGCATCAGAGTTTGAGGAGAAAAACTCAGACACAGACACACTCCTTACAGTCAAAAGAAGTCCGTGATTCTATTACAGGGAGATATTCATTTTAAAAAAGTCTTTGAGTATTTAAAGTAACAATATCATGTTTATTAGGCAAGCCCTCAAAACTAGTCAGTTTTTTATATACTTGTGTGTTTTGATATTTAACCACTGAAAGTTGCTTTAGATCCTCACCATGCCCTGGAACAATTCAAGCATCCATTGTTCTAATTGTCTTTTTGATGAGGCCTTTTACTTAGCAGCTCAAATGCATGGTGGTCTGATTTCTCTTCTGGCTGGCAATGTCTTCAAGCAAGTGACACATAGTGATCATTTTCAAAAGCCAGGTGCCATGTCATAAAGCCTACTGGAAGGCTTTTGAGATCTACAGAGGAAGTAGATTTAATGGGATTCCACTGCCTGTGTGAATCTAGGTATGACACCCAAGTGAAGAGCCCTGATATTTATTTTTGCTGATGACCACTGCTCAGTGTGAGCTTCTCCTAAGACATTGCTCCTTAAAAGGATTTATTTTCTGGAAAGAAAAAACAATCTCCCACAAAAGCCACAGGAACTTGCATGTGGCACCCATTTTCTTTAATGCAATTATCAGATTTAGATCTTTATTTCAGTTTCACCGTTGTGCTAAAAATATCAAACTGAGATTACAAACATAGAAGATGTTCTCACAGATGGGCAAACTGTAGGCATAAAGTCAACTCAAGACTTTGGAGAATTTATGGAAGAAAAAGCCCAGTTGTAAATGCTGGCCATGTTCTTTAAGTTTTTTATTTTGATTACTTCTTAGCATGCCATTTTTTTTCTTTTGGTACTAGGTATACATGACTCATAACCAGGAGAAGAAAATAGGAGAAATAAAAGAATCGGAAGTAAATAGGTTAGTTTGCCACTCAAGGATGAGGTACACTACATCAATGCTAAGGTAAATAAAACTTAACACAGTTTGTCTCTCAAATACAAGCCCCTAAAATATTAGTTGCCTAATGGTGTCACTTCACTAACAGTTGGCTGCAAAATTGCATTCTGTTATAGAAAAGGTGTTTCACAATCTTTTCACTTGATACCAAAATTTTTGTTTGCAGGCACCTGTAATAAAATACCATCTGCAAATTATTCACAATGTGACTCACCACAGTTTGTGCTAGGTGAACAGTAGCACATCAGAATTGCTCTCTAGTCAGTTGCTTGAATCTCTACTAAACGATAAATTGACTTTGTGCTGCTCTTTTATAAATTGTTATTACATTGTACTGATCCTTGTTTTCAATCTTAACTGCTCTGTTCTATGCCTACACTTTTTAACCACTAAAGATAATAATATAGGCATCCATTTCCTTGACATTTACTTTCCCATTAAACATGATTGATAAAAAGCAAGTGCCCAGTTTAGTCAGAGATTAAAAGTATTCTCATCTTTTTGTCATTTTGACTTTGGCTGGGCTTCATGCACACATATTGCCTTAAAGAAGCACCTCTTAAAATGTCTGGAATTGATCCTGGCAAAACAGAGGAAAGGTAAGTAGATGTATTACTATATCTTTTTGCAAATAGGAAACCCAGAAATGTTAACAGCTTTGCATGGGCTGTCACACCTCTGACTCATGGGATTCAGTTCCTTCATCACAAAACAAAGCTTCTTTGAAATTCTGAGATTTCTAGCATTTGCTTCTTCTTCATAATGCCAATTTCATGAAACAATTCCTCACTTGGAAAGGAAGTTGAGAAGTTGAGTGGTTTTTTTTATTCTTTCTGGTGGGAAAGGGTTTGGGGGTTTGGGGCTTTTTACTGTCTTTTATGGTGAGTCATAATATCCTGAACACACTCTAGTGTAACATAAAACAAATGTAAAAGTCAGTGTCATGTGTATCATCTTCAGCATCTAAGGTATTACTCATGTTTAGGATACTGTTAAGAGAATAAGACAGAAAGGCTCCCACAGAATATTTCACAGGATGAGACTGATGCTGTGCAAAGTCAATTCATTTTCCTTTTCTCATCTTGTCAATATTGACATAAAACTTTTTCATAAGGAATATGAGACAGACAAGACCTGCTAATTGGGAGGGGGATGGAACAGGAGGTCTTTCATTATCAGCACAAGCTGTGCTGCTTCATAAACAGTGAGTGATCACATCTATTAGAGATAAACCCTTGAATGCTTGCTGCTCTACCGCAGCAACACACTGTGAAGGCTTCAGGCACTGGTTTGGGGGAGACTGAATCCCAACATATGGAGGGACTGCCAATGGGCATGTAGGAGAAAAACAAAGCTAAACTCCTGCATCTCTGTTTCCTGCTGCCTCTCTCTGCCCTTAGGCTGCAAAACCATTTCACATGCTGATTTTTAACAACACATAAACAATGAAAAAAACCCCTTAAAAATCAGTCTAGGCATACAAAGACATTCTCTTTAAAGTCAGAGAGTTTGGAATGAGATAAAGGAAGTTAAGGTAGAGAAAAATGTAAAGGGAGGGTGATTAACCACCTTTTCTCAGGAGAAATTTCCAGATCTAGAATTGAATTGTGGGAACTCCAGTATGTATGCAAATCATATTTGTAATGATGAAAAACCATTTTTCCTGAGAAACTCAGTATTTCTTTACTATTTCTGTAAGACACAGACTGCATATACCAAGATACCACTGGGTTTCTAGAGGTGATATGGTTTCAAAATTTAATCCAACAAATTCTGAGTCCCTAAGCATAATTGATGAAAGAAGGAAAAAAGTAAGGAAATTAAAGAGGATGGAAGGGGGAAATAAGTAAGAATAAATGTATGGCCCTTGCATTTCATCTGTACTTCAATAGCTGCTGTAACACTGGAGGTTGAATTTTTAAAAATTATTTTGGCATCTAATTGTATCAAAGTACAGGATAAAGTTTAGAACCACAAATGTATCATTCAAGCTGAATATTTCTATTCATAACACAGCACTGGAGTAGATTATTTGGTAGTTTGGGTGGTCTCCATCACTGGAAGATTTTAAGTTAGAAAAGAACAAACCTCTGACTGCAATGATACAGGGACATTTGATCCAGTCTTCAGAAAGCTGGTCTGGTTTAAGGTTCACTTCACTCTGATTCACAAAGACACATTGTTTATTAAATGCAAACTTTTCAGAGAAATTTACACATATTTAGTGCTGTACCATAATAAGGAGTATATCAGGTAAGCTGCTTGATGTGTTTCTGCACACAGTTGCATTCTGACCTCAGCAGAGAAAAGAACAGCAAAATGGAGTTTTATTTTTCTTACCTATGTCTTCAGTTCTTTATGATCCATCAGTCTGGACATGTTGTTGTATGAGAAGAAAAAATAAATGTCAAGTGCTTACTGTTCAGTTTTGTGACCCTAATAACTAATACCTCAGTATGAAAAGAGATTAAGCTACTGTATAATAAAAGGAAGGTTTCTGCCCATGAAGAATTTCATTGAAATTATAAATGGTCAAATGCCACTACTTCAAAATACTGCAAGACACTTGAAAAGTGTGTCTTTTAAACCATCATTGAAACTAGTCACTCATTGTCCTCTGCTTTTTAATAAGATCTCACAGCCGGCAAAAACTTTTAGAGGCAAAATCTGTTACTGTGAGAGAGAAGTAAAAAGTTGGGGTTTGTTTGTTGGGGGGGTTTTCCTGTTTTTTGGGTTTTTTTCCCACAAGACCAGAAAAGTGCTGCTATGCTCTCCTTTAAGTTTAGATATGAAGATTTTATTTCCAAGCCAAATAAACCTCCATCTAATTACATTTGAGGGTAAGCAGAAGAGGGAAGGGACACTAGAGAAAAGACAAACTCTTGAATCTCAAAATACCTTTATTAAACTGGCTTCACTTATCCCTAAACACTGGTACCTACTTATCAAGTCTCTTTCTAACTAAATACATCAAAGAAACTGGAGCACTGCCAAATCTAGATACACTAAAGCAGATATGCTTGACTGTACCAAGACAAGAGACAGGATTTTGTAGGATTTTTGAAAGAGATTATATCCACTAATACCACAGAACATCCTGATTTACATTATTAGAGAGCAGCACCAAATGAATTAGTAATCATCAGATATTTTTTCTAAAGTGTCACAAGAAACTCTTTAGAAGTCACCTCTAGAAAAGCACAAGTTCAAAAATTTGTCACATCCAGAAAATTTCATAGTATAACGAAAAGCCGTAAGTTACCTGCAATGTAGTTACCTCTGTGCTAACCCATCACACTATAGACTTGATCTCCACTCTACTTGATACCTTTGTTGTCCTGGACACCAAAACCTACAACTGACGTAACAGCCTCTGTAATGTTTGTTCAACAGAGACAAGAAAAGATGTGAATCATCCTGAGCATTTGCTTTATCTTAGGAAATAAAAATAGATTCTTACGTGACAGAAAACTTGTTTGTTTTCCTGTGGTGCCTTTTTCTACAATAGACTGGTGCAAGTTTTGGATTGGATCACTTCTCATATTTCATGTTGTCACAAGATTATTAGGAAAGAAAGATTCATTAAGGAAATAGAAAGAATGAGAGCAAAGCAAGTGTTATATAAGCAAGTGCTTTCCTGGGAAAGAGACTTGCCCTGGGAGTGCCAGTGGACATCAATGGGCCCAAGCCCCCAGGACTCCCCCAGAAACTTAAAGCCTTGTACCCCATTTCAGTTCCCCAGCTCCTGGCTGGGATGGTGGGACTGATTCTGGCTGCCATGTCCTGCTCCATGCCATACTAAATCCCATTGAAAATCTTCTGAATGCAAGGTCCTCAGAGAATACCCATCCTCTGGCAAATGTGACAGAAATCAGGGTCCAGGTTCCATTTCCCAAACCAGATTGAAGTATCTTTTCCAGTTTTAATTCATTTCAATTTACATGTTCAGGAAAAAAACACAAGAGACAAAGATTGTATGCTTGACTGTGAGTCCCAACCCCTACCTCACACAAATGTGTTGTGTTTCCCCCTTTCTTGTTTTTCTTACCTTCAGTTCTCCGTTGCACAGTGGTGCAGCAACATATCTAAGAATTAAAGATGAGCCTTTTCCTGACATTTACTGCACAGGATCATGTTTGTTTTTCACCATTTCTTGCAGGTAGTTATAGAAGAGATGCTTGCTGCTCTGGACCCTCACTTTCCCCAGGCACTGCACAGTGCACAGAGCACCAGAATGTGCAGAAATTGTTCAGTCTTCCCTCTAAAACCACATTTACTGACATGACAATAATATGTCATGTCAAAACATTACCCAATTCAACATATCAGGCCTAGCCCAAAAATCATTGTTTCACAGTGGAGGAGCAAATCACTGGGACCCAGATGTGCAGTTGGTGTCACTTGTTTTAAGGATGATACTATAAAATCAAGCAGGATATAATTTTTACTTCCCCTCTCTGCTTGTTTTAGGTATTATTTATTCAGTGTTATTATTCTAAAAGATAGTTCCACTTCTGGAGGAACTATGGATACAACTGTATTCCAAATTTTAAGTGAAGAAAAAGATCTGAAAACAGCAATTAAAAGATATAATCTTCACCATTCTTATATTTGCATTTATACACACATACTTAGATGATAGGGTCATTGACTCAATTTGTAGATAAATATTTGAGCTTATGTAGGTTCCTTTTCTGAACAAAATATTTATATCTAAAATGCTTTAGCACTGTATTTGTTACTAGTGCAAAGCCCTGGACCTAAATGCCAATACTACTTTATCGCACAATTCAAAAATATAAAATCTGACTTAAACATGTTGTTAGACATTTTGATTTGATCTTAAACTCTGATTCAACTTATTCTTCATTAAAAATAATGGATTTCAAATAGATTTTTAATTCAATAAGTTATTATTAAACTTGTATTAATTAGAAAATATGATCGTTGAAGACATTTGCATAAAATGTCTTTCTTATAATCCTGCATCATCATGGTCAAAGTCTTTTTCAGATGGGCCTCATTTTATTCTTTAATTTTTCAACATACTAATGAAAACAAGCTGCCAAGTAACAGGTGTTTTATCTGGATGTATTACCTATATTAGCAACAATTGTCTAAAAGCCCTCACTGAAAACCATACACCACCCTCAGGGAATAAACCAGTGCTGCAAGTTTTACAGCTCCAAAACAGAATTTGTTGCATCTATTCCCACTAACTCAGTCTGAAGTATCAGGGAAAGTAACACCAAAACACTAAGGTTCGGATTTAAGGGAAAACAATTTATTTTCAGATCAGATACCTGCTGCTTCTAATTTAGATACTGGATAACCTGTCTAAAATGAAAGCAGCAGACTGAAAGTGAGTATTTTCTAACCTCCTCTAATTAGAATCAGCTATTTCACTGCATCTTTAACTAGAATCACCTTTCCTTGTCTGATCAGGTTGACCTGTCAAATGGGAGGGATGAGTGTCATCAGGGATCACAGACTCCAGATAAGGAATGAAGGTTTTGGAGAGACTCTGAACATCTTCTGTGGAAGAAATTACACCACTTGGAGAACTTGGAGGGGGAAAAATAATCAAAATGGTTAAAGAATTTGAGACACAGATCAACAGGGATGTTGCTGAATGGAAATCACCTGTTGGAGAAAAAATTAGCACAAATAAATAGAGTAGATAGGGAACACTTTTAATTGTCTTTGTCAGGAAATTCTGGTTTCTATCTTCCATGGCCCGCTCTACACAAAATGTGTCACTAAAAAAGTATAACCTGAGATAAACTGTTGTCTAATAAATGTAAGAGCAGAGAAGGAAACAACTTATCTCAGCAAAGGTCCATGTAACCTCTATCCCATTTCTGGAAGGGGCTTGTACACAATATGTGCTGAGGGAGCTTAGGAATACCAAAACCAGATACTACTACTTTCTCTCCCTACTTCTTTGCTTCCCAGCAGTCACATTTGGGGATTTTTTTTTTTTTTCAGTTAAAAGCTGCATCTGCATCCTGTTTTATAGCCCTTCTTCCATAAATTTGCCTAAGAGTTTTTCAAACCCATTTACAGAGCGAGCCTCCACAGGAGCACTGGTGATGAGTTCCAGACTTTTCCTGCATGCTGTGTGTAAAAGCTCTTCCTTTTCTTTGATTTATACCTGCAACCTGACCATTTCATCTGATGCTCCAATGGCCTGTTGTTGTGAGAAAAGGGGAATAATTGTACCCTCTTACATTTCTGAAGGCTCCTCTATCAAATTCTCCCTGAGCTGTTTTAAAAACTCTTCATCTCTTGAAACTCCATTCATATTGTACTGGGTCTTGCTGGGATGAGTTACATTTCTTCATAGCAACCCATATGTTTCTGTGTTTTGGGTCTGTGACCAAAGAGCTGACAGTTGCACTATAGGATTGTTGTGGGTTCCTTCCCACTGAAATATTCTATCATGCTCAGCAATAAAACCAGGGGAATTTTTTTCCCAAGTAACCAGTGCTCATTGGCTGGCTAGGCATTTGTTGACNTTATGCTGAACACATGCACAGTTCCAAGACTCTGTTTATCACTCTACCATCACAAGTAGATTGGAGATGGGCAAGAGACTGAGAAAGGATGCAGGCAGAAAAGTTGACTCAACACTCTCTCCTTCTGAGAAGAGAGGTATTCCACATCATAAAACATCATGCTCAGCAATAAAACCAGGGGAATTTTTTTCCCAAGTAACCAGTGCTCATTGGCTGGCTAGGCATTGGTTGACTGGTGG
>WEIU01010589.1:414850-493637 GCA_013389925.1 Aegithalos caudatus | reverse complement strand
GCATCGCCCGCGCAGGTGGCACCGCACCGCGGCACAGCCCGGCCGGACGGAGCGGGGCCCCGGGAACACCTGAGCTCCGGGACATCCCGGGCATGCTTGGGGGTTTATCAGATGGACCCGACACGCGAATCAGGAAACGCCTCCAAAAGCCTGTCAGGGCAGGAAAAGCACTCAATGTTAGATAAACTGTCTAAAACTTTTGCCTGGTTTGCTTTCTCCACCAAAGGATTTTGTAGTCTTGCAGAGCCCTAAGTAGGGAAACAAAACAAAAACCACAAAAGCATGAGAACTTCCTTTACAGCATAAAATATTGATACTCAGGCTATCAAATGATCTTCTGGTTGTAGTAAAGTGTTGAGGCCTTTGCTCAGATCCTGTGATATGCTATCACAACTCCAGGCTTGGTGTTTTAACTTTGGAAAGTTTAGTAATCTCTTAAGCTAGTAATTTCCTTTTAGTAGTAAAATGTGTCTCTTTATGGAAGTGTTAATACTGGCGGTATCTGTCCACATACTTACTGATATATTATTTTAAGGGTTTGCTTCTGCTACCTTTCCCATAGCGTTCCTGGAAAGAGAAGTTCTATGCTTAATGGAGTTTTAAATCATGCATTAATGTTTCCGTTACGTCAGGTGAACCACTAACTCTTTGTTCATAGCAACCTAGCCAAAATGATTGGGATGGTTCAGAAGGAAAAGGGCTACTGTTGTTGCCCTTTCATACATATACTGATCTTTGGAAAGGGTAAACCAGTTCAGGGAGGCAAGATATTCAAATTATATTCCTGGAGTTCCTTTCAGAGTATTTTATCAGAGCTAAGAATTGTTGCACATGCCAGCCTGAAGCTGCAACGTTCAATCTCTCCAGTATTTTGTAGTTATAAATTGTCTTTTGGCTGTACCTTTTCACATCAGCATCTGTTAACTTTAGTACTCCTAAAACTTGTTGAAACTGATCCACGTGCAATAATCAAAATGTTTAACCAAAATGAGTGAACTAGCCTGCATGTGAGAGTGGGTGCTTGGCATTTGGTATATATGACATTTTCTTTAAAGAATTCTCCTGAATCTAATGTTAATAGGCTTAGGAATTTGGAGCTGAGGCAGAGGAACTTTTTTTTTTTTTAAACAACTATTTTAGTGTTCACTTTATTTTGGCTTTAATTTTTTTTTGTCTCAGAAAACCTCAGCTTAGATGAAGCATCTGGTTCTCTGTTAAGATATAATTTTTTTTATTCAGTTCTACAGCTGCACAAACTGAAGCTCAAAGAAACCGAGTATCTTGCCCAAGGTCAGACTGAGTTGGTGGTTGAGCCAGGAATAGAACTCAATTATGGTATTTTTTTTTGTTTGTTTTGTTTTTAAACAATAACATGCAATGGCTGTAATGAGAGGCTTGCAAGAAAGTTGACAGTTTAAAATTGCTGTCAAATTTCTCTTTCTCCTGTTCTTGCTTGGCCTCAGATGACTCAGAGTTTGAAGGGATAAGCTAGTTATGAAGTAAAGGCAGTTTTACTTAACCATCCATATATTAAGACAATCTCAGATAACAGAAGCCTCACACAGTATGACTCTGGCTCTTTTTAGAGCATGCACAGGCCCAAAGTAGCTCCTGAAGTGTCTGCTCCTCTCCTTTTTCAGTTGCTTATGTTGATGCTGACTTGGATTCTGGCTGTGGTAAACCCAGATAGGTTGAGAAACTTTGCTGTGTTTTCCTGGTGACAGCAGTCTGGTGAATAGGGATGCATGAAACGTGGGTAGTCAAGGATGCAGGAAGGAAGGGAGGAATGAGCTGGCCAGGGTTACTGAGTGATAACTGAAGAATTAACAGAGTTTAAAAAGTTGTTCTCCTTGTTGAAGTCCTGGATTAGGTTGAAGAGCACAACACCAAATTGCAAGTTCTACACGCAGTGTACTAAATGGGTGTGTACTGCATGGAGATCCAGGAGCTCCAAAACTGATGCTCAGCAATATGCCAGTGCCCAGGGGCTTCTCAGAGATACTAGTAGGAGCAGTCTGCAGAAATCCCAAGCAAAGTTAAACTCCCTGCTATAAATACTGAGGGTTTTGTTTTTTTTTAACTTTTTTCAACACTAGGTACCTTTATATATGGGAATATATTGTGAAACAGCTAGTTTTTTTCCTGCCTTTTGTCACCTAATGTGATAATGACAAGCTATTACAAGCTAGCATGTAAGTAATGGAAGAAATACTTATGCAGGACAACCTCTGTAATCAAAGATCCAGTCTTACAGAACTCTGCTTCTTAGGGCAGCAAGTGTAAGTTTTAACAATGCCACATATCAGTCTGCTAAGATGTCAAACATCTCACTCAAAGGATTCACTTGGTCACCTGCCATCTGCAGTCAATCTATTTGAATCTTGAACTAAGGACTGGCTTTGATTTCTCAGTATAACTCAGTACAGTTAAATTCCCTACAAAGTTATTTTGCAAATAGCTACTGTGAAGAGAGCTTATATGTCCAAAGATTTGTACTTTCTTACCTAAGATATGGAAGCAAAAAGCCTTTTTTTAATTTATTTTTTTTCTTTTAATACAGGTGCTCTTTTGTCAATGGAACAGGGAAAATAGAAAGCTTAATTAGAAAACCTTTGAGTCTGGACTTAACACAATTTACTGTTAACCTGAAATCACTCTCAGAAAGGGGTTATGATGTTATGACTCACCCAAGTTGGTCAGATCTTTGCAAGATATAAGCCTAAATGTTCACTTTTCTAAGAGCATGTTTGAAACACAGTTAATACCTGAGCAGGGTCATTGCACAGTTCTACGTGGGGTGTTTGGAGTGTGCCTGTACTTAATCTTGAAGATACAGAGGAACAACTGAGTGTATGATTACTTGAATTTCTGACAAGTTGGCCCAGTAAGGAATAAAAGTCTCCTGCTGTTGTTTTTGTCATCAAAGCCTTAAATCTGCCTGCAGCTGTATTTAGGGAAATGTACTGCAAGGTATTAGCTGGAAACACAAACTTTGATCACATTCCTGTACTACTTGTTTTCCTTATGCCTGAGTTGGTTTGAGTTACTGCAGGTGAGGAAGAACAGTGTACAGTATTTAATATACAATTCAGAGTGGAGCATTTCACTCTGTAAAGGAGAGGTAACAGGAAAGGGATATTCTTCTTGCATCTTCTCATGAGGGTCACTTGGAATACCAAGCTTGTAAAGTCAGTGTGGTGTCTGTGCTAGAAGGTTTGTGCCAGTCTGTCTCTGTCTGGCCCTTGTGATTGCTGCATTGCACAAGAAAGCCACTTTGGTGTTGGTTCACCAGATTGTTTTCATCTGTGCATGGTAGACATCCATTGTATAAACAAGTTGCCTGAACCATAATGTGGCATTAAACTCACCAAGGCTTTATGGTCAGTGCACAGCTATGCAACTTGATCTTAATGCTGAATTCATCAGAAAAGCTGCCCATGAACCTATGTTTCCAGCAGATGTTTCTGTTTTTTAAGCAGAGACATTATAATCTTTTATTTGTCTTTCATTTCTTTCCATGAAAGCACAGTAGGGACAGTGTTTATCCCTGGTGATCAGATCTGCCAGGTTGCAGTCCTCCCTTAGACATAATAATTTTGCTGAATGCACAGATCTTTTCTGAAGCTGGTTTTAAAAGGGGGATGGGGAAACAGCCTTAAAAGAATGAGTTTCCCAGGCTCACAAATTCTTAATGAATATAAAATTGTGGATTTTAATGCAATGTATTGTCTTTAAGAAAGCAGTGAATGTGATTTGATTTAATTCTACAGGGACTAAGTTGGCAGATATTCAGAAATTTTCAGTCTTTTGCAGATGTAAATTGGTCTTGTTTTATTGTCTTCAGTGGGATTATAATGATTATTTCTGCTGATTTTTTTTCCAGTTCTCTTCATACTAGGTTAACTCTACAGATTTGTTGGCATTGTTCCTGGTTTACAGGAGTGTTAATGACACTGAAATGGGTCTATTGTCTCTGCAAGAAAGTAAATAAAACAATAAATTCACTATTGAATGAACCCATAGCCTGTAGATAACATCACTATGCAGGAAAAATCTTAAACTGATAATAAGGCTACTCCTACCTGAAAAAGCACTTAGCTTTAGCCATTTAAATTCATTGTAGTTGGAGACCATAAAATTGGAAACGTAAGATCACATTTTAGAAAATAGGCTGAAAATCTTTAGCTCCAGTTTATGCACTTACATTGAAATCTGGATTTTTAGAGTACTGTGAGAGGAGCTGGAGACCTGAAGTTCTAATCACTTAGTTGAAATAATAGCCTCAAAGTTCAAGGCTGTTGAAAATCTGGTTGATTTGTGGCTNTTTTTTTTTTTTTACTAGGAAAGGCACAGATAGCTAAGAACTCATACAGCATAAATTTTGTTTTGTTTCAAATACAACCTGGTTGAAGCACCTTTGAAATCTTGGTTATGCAATAGATGCCTAATGGGATTAAGTTATGTCTTTTTGCCAAGAAAAATTGAATTTTGTTACTCTAAGATGATTTTGAACACTCACTAATAACATGGAAAATAACATTATTGAGGGACCTTTGAAAAACTACGTGGCAAATCTCTGAGGGTCAATGGGTGAAAATCCACAAAGGCACTGTGAGCTCAGAGCTGTTACATGCTCAGTTCAGCAGAGCTCTGAGGGCTGTGTGGGGCTCTACAAGGCAGCAGGACTATGGAGGGGGGAGATAAATATTTAACTTTCTCTTTTAGGAAGGACAGTAGCAGCAGCTAGTGTCTACCAACTAATGCAAATTAAAGGATAGATTCTACCTCTACAGTTATAACACTTATATTCAGGGTGACATTATACAATATACTCAGTGTTGGATTTTGCTTCCTTCTTCAGTGTCCCAGGCTTCAGTTTCTCCCTTTTGAAGTATATTGAAAACTTCTGATGAAAACCGTCAATTTAATAATTATGCACTAAAATAACCAACACTTCATTCATTTAAATAGTACTGTATGTGTGGGAGTAAATGTGAGTGTGCAGTTACATCTTCCATGCCCATAGTTTGAGTTCCTGGCACATCATATAAAGAGTTTAAAGGTTCTCGTCACTGCCAGCTTGCAGAAAATGGTTCAAGAAAGATTAGGTTCTATGATGGCATCTCAGCTGTGTAAGTCAATTTTCACCAATGTTTGGTCCCCACCAGACAAGAGGAAAAACAGCTGATCTCTGCTCAGCCCAGATCTTCAGATATGCCTTTTATACAAAGCCTGAGTGCCTCTTATTTTTGATTCTCCTTTGTTTCAGATTTCTCTTTGATATTGGTGCAGATTTAGATTTTCTTTCAGGTTGGAGCATTCTTGTCTTCTAACCCCAGTAGGGAAGTTCCAGGCTTCTGCTGAGACAGAGAAATGTTTTGACTGTGGTATGAAAAGAAGACAAGGCGTTGTTTCAGTTTTAGTCTCCTCTCTGTATTGTTGAATTTTATTTTCTTCACCTTTTTTCATGTTTCATCCACTACTTCTTTCAGATAATTTCTCTCTGCCTCCCCCAAATCCTACCTAGAAAGCCACTGCCCCCCATGATGTTTGTCTGGTGGCTAGTCAGGAGTGGTCCAGACCTGAGGTTTTTGGCAGGCATCTTCCTGTGCTTTTGGCCATGTACAGTGCTGTATCCATTTGGGCTGGGCAGAACAGTTGAGTGCTTAGAAGATGCAAATGGATTTAGTTGCCCTGACTCCCACAGAGCTTTTTTGATTTACACCATCTGAAAGGCTGCATTCATCACAGTTCTTTGCCAGTTTATCAGCTGCCTTTCACTGCTGCATGGTCATGTCTATTAAGATAAACATGATGGCAACATTATATCCTGTCAGTGAAGACTTGCTGTGTAGGCAAGTGTTCAAAGTCATGTCAGTAGTCTTCAAAGGATATACTGAATAATCGGGCAAGCTGCTTGGGGACTGAAGGTAGGATAACTCTTCAGTGGCCTAGAAAGCAAAATAAATAACAGTATATAGTGCTTACATTTGACTGTCCTCTGTGATTCCTGTTTGCGGTGTCTCTTTCAAACTGAGCACCAAAACAAGCACACTCAATTGGCTGGAGGGGTTTTTCAGGGTGTGTGAGAATGTACACAGAAATAATAGAATGAATCTAGTCCTGCCAAGCTGTTCCTTTTGTTTATTTGGTGTCACATAAATCTAGCTTGCTAAATTTAAGTAGAGTTACTTTTCATTCAGAAGTAAATCCCTTGTCCAGTAACAGGATAAAGAACTTGCAGACCTCTGTGAAGAAATTCCTAATCTTCTTGATCTGGTTTCTTCAACTCATTTGCTTCCTTTGGTAGATCCCATAGTTAATTTTAAAGCTTCACACAGAATTTTAAAGCTGAATTTTAAAGCTGAACACAGAAGATTGCTATTTCTGTGTGGTGATACATTCCCTATCATATGCCCTACATGAGTGGTGATATGGCTCCATGTATCAGGGACTGCAGAGAATATGACATTTAGCACAAGCAGCGCTGTTCCTTTGGGCTATTGTGATGCTAGAATCCAGGATCCTATGGCATTAGAAGCCAGGATGGTGTGGGCTCCGCCCTCCTCTTTAAGATCTTAATTTCACACTATTGTATTCATTCTTAATGAATGCTGCATATAGTGCTGTCTAATGTAGTACCATACTGGCTTTTGTCAGATATTTTAGTAATCTATTGCTAGGCTCAGCTGCATGTGACAGCTTAAATGTGAATTTTCAAAAAGTTTTAGGTGCAAAGGTTGTAATTTAAAGCAGGTTTCTAGTGTGTCTGCTTAAACAATTAGAACTTAAGTTCTAATTGTGGATCCCAAATTCTGCAGCTGTGTTACTCAGCACTTGTTAGACCATATCTGGAATACTGCATCCAGTTTTGGATCCCTCAGTACACAAAAGATATTGACAAACTGGTGAGTTCAGAAGGTCATGAGGGTGGGTGGGGGGAACCAGACACATCTTGTGCGAGGAGAAACTGAGGGTACTGGGCTTGTTCAGCCTTGGGAAGAGAGAGCTTCAGGAGGATGTGAGAGCAGCCTTCCTGTGCACCAGATCCATACAAAGATGCATAATGGGAGGGTAAAGGCTGCGGGACATGAGTTGGGACATGAGTTGGAACATGAGCTCAACAGTTCAGACTTGATGTAAGAAAAACTTACACCTCATGGGGTACAGTGATGCAGTGGGACAAGTTTCCCAGGCAGCTTCTGGAGTGTCCATCTGTGAAGTTTTGCAAGTCCCAACTCTGTTTCCCTTTGTAGCTGATGCAGCTTTGACCAGGAGGTAGAATTAGAGACCTCCTAAGATCCTTTCCAGCCTGACCTATCTTATGATGCTATGTTTCTTGGATAATAACAAGTAGTTGTCCTCAGAAAAATGCTCAAGGCAGAGCTTGTAGACTTCCAAAGAAAAGAACTTAGAGCTAAGTGATGCTGATGTTTAATTTTCTCAGGATCACACAGAATGCTAGGTAAGTTTTGAGCAATCTTAATGACTTTGATTCCTTTTCTATTACTGTTTGGAAACTTTTCTAGTTTTTAGGACAAACAAACCAATGCAAGGCAAGTTTATCTTGCCTAGTTGATAGAACAAATGTTTTGTCTTATTAACATATCCAATTCTTTCTGCTAGTATAGGTCACCTACAGTCCAGCAGCCCAAGATACAAATTCAACTTCATAGCTGATGTGGTGGAAAAGATTGCACCTGCAGTTGTGCACATTGAACTTTTCCTCAGGTAACACTTTCAATTCTTTGTTTTAGTTACATTGTTTAACAAAGGTCTACAGTGTAGTAACTTTCCTTTCGAATTTGTGACATTCACAAAAATATTCTAAAACATTATAGCAGACCCATTTCTCTAGAGAACCATACATTTGTGTGTTTTGTTCCTGTTCAGTAGATCTATTCTAACAGGCTTACAGCACTATACCATATATACTGTGTATCCTAAAATAAGTCTATCTCATCTTTGGAGGTCTCTTCAGCCTTCACTAAAATGTTTTGTTTGTTGGACTGTATTTGTTATCTCAGTTTAAATACATACACACACATATGTATGTATATAGATACACGTGTGTATATAGTCAGACATGAGAGATAATTCATTGAATAAGAGATGATTTTATTTTGGCTGGAAGAGCGTTAAGAGGTAGAATGTCGAGGAGATGTACCCTATCTAAACACAGAAATGACTTCTGATAGGAAAGAAATGTACTCAATTCCTTGACCAGAATATTACCAATATTCAGGATGCTGAAGCTGGAGCTGAGGTGGCAAGATCAATACTGAGTGCTCAAAACAACCTGGGACATTTAAATATGACTCCTCAGAACAACTTGCTGTCAGAATAAATTACTGTGAAATTGCATGTGAATACCTTTCTTCCTGGAGTCCTCTCAATTTCCACAGATATAAGAATTTCTTAGAGAATTTTGTAGGCTTTTTTAATATGCAAAATCAAGATAATCCAGTGTATCAGGAGATGTAATGTTATGCACATGGTGATTGGTCCTTTTAGAAGCTGAAGATGCTGAAGATCTTTACATATGTAGTTAAGATTGTTCTTTCCCTATAAGTAAATATTTGTTCAGCAGCTTCCTGGGTGCTAATTTTGATACTATTTTTCTTTGGATTTTCTCCAATTGTTTATTGCTAAATAGCCCAGAAGTTTCAAATAATATCCTAATCGTGACCAGGTCTTGGAAGAAAGACTTTCTGGGCCTTTTCTCATCTTCTGCTACGCAGGCACTTTATGTTCCCCTAACAATCTAAGGTCATTACAGCAGTTGTTCACAGAGAAAATTTGTAATGCCTTTAACAGTTTGTAAAATCTTTTACCTTTCTGTGTTACAGCACATGTTGTTTCCCACCAAGTTTTACCCATTGTTAGTGTTTTTAATTTTTCTTTCACAATCCTAGTAGTTTTGGTTTCCAGATATGCTTTTTCCACCCTGTCTGGTCTTGGGCTTCATGATCCCCTTAGACCTCATCTCTCCCTTTATGCCTCTGTCCGCCTGCAAGGTTCCTTCTGTCCCTTTTCCCATTGGACAATCAGTTCATTTTTCAGCTTTATTATTTCCTGTCATTGTTCTCTTCCAGAATCAGTAACCAGTGGGATCAGATGGGCTCCTTCTCCTTCCTTTTTTGTCACCTATCCTCTGTGCAAGGACTTCTATAAAGACAGAATTGGAAACTAAAGGAAAATGATTGTTTGTAAACCTTGGTTCCTATCTCCCTGACTAAAACCAGTCACAGTTTTCAGGAAGGGATCCCTACTTTGTAATTTCTTTTTAACTTTAATTCTCAGGGTGAAAGGTGGTAAATGATGTCTAATACAATCTTCTCTTAAGTTGGTTTCCCTTACAACACAGAATTGCTTGCTTTTTTACAGGCACCCTCTCTTTGGTCGAAATGTCCCCCTTTCCAGTGGATCTGGGTTTATTATGTCTGATTCTGGTTTAATTGTGACCAATGCACACGTGGTGTCAAGCACAAATGCAATATCAGGGAGACAACAACTGAAGGTACAGCTCCAGAATGGAGATACCTATGAAGCAACCATCAAAGACATTGACAAGAAATCTGACATTGCAACAATAAAGATTCACCCTAAAGTGAGTGACATAAACAGAAAAATTACTACATTTGGGAACTGTATTTCAGTTTCGCTTAGTACAAAGTGATTGACTAGAATATATGTTTAAAGATTTCTTAGAAATATATGTGGAAAACAATGTACTGAAATACAGGCCTGGAAATTTTTCGTATCTTGGTATCGAATTACTTTGTGTTCTGTGCTAGAAACTGTAAAAAAAAAAGAAGAAAAATAAATGCCACTCATTTAATATGTGGGAAAATTCTGCTACGTTTATCTAAATACCCAGGCTAATCCTGAATTGCAAGGTGGGGCATAATGCAGAGAGAGTGGCAATCCACAACTGGTCAAGGGTTGGTTTGTATGCTGTTTCTAGGAGGAGGGAACAATCTCCTGGAAAACAAGGAAATTTTGATGCCCTTTTCTTCTCCTTGAAATTGCATGGAACTAAAGATAGTTGTTTGTTTTTGAAGACAGTTTAAAACAGCAACCCTCCTAGCATAAGTTTTGGGTATAGGATAGTGAGTGGCTCTTTCAGGAATGTAATGGAAAGTGTTTGTTCTTAACTTTTTGCTAGTTTTAGATCTTTTCAATCAGGTTATTTTCAAGTATGAACTAATGCTTATTTATTTCTCTCTATGTTTCCTTCAGAAAAAACTACCAGTATTGTTACTGGGCCACTCTGCTGATCTGAGGCCAGGGGAATTTGTGGTGGCAATTGGAAGTCCATTTGCCTTACAGAACACTGTGACCACAGGTATTGTCAGCACTGCTCAGCGAGACGGCAAAGAGCTGGGCCTGCGGGACTCGGACATGGATTACATTCAGACAGATGCTATTATTAATGTAAGCATGAGGCCTGTGGTGAGCTCCACTTCACAGTCCATCCCCACCTTTGCCCTGAGAGGTGAATCCACTAAATACCAGCAGCTTTGTTTAATGATAGTGGAACTCTTCTTTTTTAAAAGTCTATGCAGTGTTGTGAAGGGCATGATTAATAAACATTCTCCCTTTGAGGTTGTCTGTGAGGATGCTGCACAGGTCAGACCCTTTTAACTCTGTAAAACTCATGCAGTAGCATGGTTGTATTGATGCCTTGAGAGACTACCTAGAGCAGAGGCTAGACAGTGTTAAAGGAATAAAGCAGGTATTTATTAAAAAGGCCTTCAAAGGATACATCTTGGGCAGTACAAGAACCCAGGTGTGGCTACACCCAAGATGGACAATGAGTCACACGTTTTCATACTTTGATAAGTTTTGGTCCATTTATATATTGGGGTTAATTGTCCAATTATAGCTTCAGGTTATGAAGACCCATTCTCCCTGATTGCTCTCCTCAATTCACTGTTGTTTATATTTCTTAGGCCTGAAGCTGTAACAATGTCCTTGGTTCTCGGGCTGCAAAAGGATTGTTTTGTCTAACTACACTGTGAGGAGAACTTGCTAGCACTTTATATGAAGTTCAGAGTTACCAATGCAGTACAGAATCTGAAAAACATGAAAGCTAAAACTTAAAGCATCCATATCAACCAGAGTAAATCAAAACATTTCTCTCTCTGCTTGCTGAGTTGCTCTGGTCAGGGAAGCTGTAGAATAGAGTCAAACTTTCTTTCATCTCCATCCATTAGAACCAGATGGAGTAGTCAAATTGAGACTATGTGTGTCAGTTTAATGACAGGACACCCAGGTAAGGACATAAGGAGAGGACTGGGGGTTTTTGTTTCTTTTCTTGCTTTCCCTTTGCACATGACATAATCAAAACAAGAATCAAAGTGTAAAATAACATAAAATTTGAGGTACAGTTTGGAGCTATGGGTGCTAGCACTGCATATTGTATAGAAATACATTAAAATAATGTTCCTTCAGAGCAGCTTGGAGTGATCCAAAGAGCTGAACTGATGTCCTTGAATGTATGTTTAGCTTGTACTGCTTCTAAAAAGAGCACTGCACACATATCTGAGGTGGAAAGTGGCCTGAAATTTTGTACCTTATATCTGTTACAAATTGAAAGGAAAATATTTTCAGGACTTATTTGTTGGATGTTAATGTCAAATTTGACATATAAAGAAATAACACTAAGTGTTTTACACACACAAAATGCTCCACAAATGGCTATTGTCATAGACTTGTTGAGGGAAATTGTGTGGGGAGGAAAATAGAGGGCAATTATTTTTTGTGCTAAGATATGACATAAAAGTGACCTTTTTCAAAAAGCTTTTGTATGACCCAGGAGCTGAACCTCTCCAGACATTTAATTGGAATTACTCTTCGGCTGTGCAAGGAGAATAAGGAAAACCTAGGCGAGATGGGTTAGTTGGGAGCAGACACTGAACTGGTGGCAGAGACAGAATTAGAACATGGGATTCTTGACTTCTTGCCTATACACATTTTTCAAGCTCAGACTCCTTCCTTGTGTATGTAATTAGACATTTGCTGCCCTCCAAAGCTAATGAGCAGGTTTAGACAAGGGTAGCAGAGTGTGTCAGATAATTCTGGACCAAAGGAATAGGTGAGGAAAATGACACTAAGTTTGAATTGCTTTGCTGTCTGAGACCACAAAATATGAATATGGTCCCTGGCATAAGGATGCTTTGTGCTTAGCTAATGCACTCATTTTCTCATGAGAATGGGAGGAGTTTGAGAGTTGGTCTGTTCAGAGCATTCCTGTGGCTCATCCAAGACTTTCCTGCAGGAATGTGCAAGCAGCTGCCTTTTGAGAAGTGCTGGGACAGCAGTAACATAGGACAGGAGAAAACAGGGCCATAAGGCTCTAAATGGAGCTATGTTGCATGTGCTGAAGGTCTTTCACATCCTTCAAGCAGAAGACACGTGAATGAAAGATGATGTGCTGAGCAAGGCTGAAAATTCATTATCTTGATTTCTTTGTGCCAGTCAGACATAAAAATCAAGTGTGCAGCCTCTGGTCACTGGAGAGATACAATATAAGGAACTGATCTTTTTGTTTAAATTTCAACTTTGAAGCTGTTTTATAAACTTTAATGTCTATTTTATTCTCTTAAGAATCTATAAGGTTTGCCCAGTGCTATCTAAGTGCAAACAGTTTGTGTCTCGCTTTTCTGTCATACATCACTTAGCTTTTGTTTCTTTTGAGTGGTAAGTTGCTGCTCTTGGCTGTTTTGCAAACCTACTTGAAAACCCTGGCCCCACTCAAAAACAAGTTGTTGAGCCAGCATGGAGATGGACAAGCAACTTCCCCAACTCTCATTTCCTGTGGTCCTGTTGCATGTTTCCTTTAAAAGCCATTAGTTATTAGGTAACTTTGGGCTCTACGCCTTCCCTAGAGAGGCATATATGCCTGTGGTTGCTAAATCAATCCTTATTTAGTAGCTACCTCATAGCAATATTGTGATTAAAGATGTAAAACACTGTATTCTGCTCCAGTGGAGAATGAGAGACCTAGTGTTACAAACCAAAGTGATGAATGGAACAAAAACTATATAAGCACCTCACTGGAGTATAACTTTAATTAATTATTTCAAACTCTCATTCTGACAGGCTTTGGAAGAATCAAAATACTAGTTTTAGCTATGCAAACTTAGGGTCTGCCTATTTGGAGTAGCTCCTAACTTAAGGCCTGTTTCTGAAAACAAACTCTAATCATGAGAGTTGTGAAGTGGTAGGATAAGACCTATTTGTAATCTTTTGTGATTGATACTGTGCCTGTCAGTCCTGCCTAAGAAATGACCTCCTGTCTTTCATTTACTTATAAGTACTGTTTGTAATGAGAATTACATTTCCAACAGTAATTTATTGTTCCCTTATGTCATTTTTACAGTATGGCAACTCTGGAGGACCTCTAGTTAATCTGGTAAGTCCATGTGACTTGGCTTTGTTAGCTGGTTTTGTTTCAAGGGCTAGTTTCAGTTTAGTGGGAGAATGTTCTTTTGGAAAGATTCATAGGTCATTCCAACTCCCATTCATTTAGCTAATGCAGAATATGCAAATTAGTCTCAATTCACACACCACAGGAAAACATTTCCTCACTGAGCACAGAAAAGCTTACATACCAGTGAGGAATATGGGATCTGGAAGGTGCAGTTATGCTCATTCACACTGTGAAACCTGGGATGCACAACAGAGATGGGACCTGGCTAACCCACACAACTCTTTCAAAGTAGATTGCTTTAAATCAGCAGTGGTTTTGCAGGTCAGTGACTTGTGGCTGTAGTGGTAGTAGTGGCTCCACTGCCCACTTGGCAGGGGAAATCTCTTGCTGAGTGCTGGGATGGACCTTGGATGAACACACTGTACTATAATCTCTCTGGCCATGACAGTTAAATGTGAAATGGATCATGAATCAAAGCCCAGATCCTCCCTTATAAGTGGTGTTTATTTCTTGAGTGATTACAACACTCTGAAATTTCTTACACCAGCTTTTAATGAAATGCTAGGCAGGGAGCTGAATCCTGTACTTAGGAACAAATTTAATTGGGTGTTGTCTCTCAACAGGATGGTGAAGTGATTGGGATTAACACCTTGAAGGTCACAGCTGGAATTTCTTTTGCTATTCCTTCAGACCGTATCACTCAGTTTCTCACAGAGTCACACGACAAACAAAGTAAAGGTAAGGGCAAGAAACAGTGACGTCTTCCAACTATCCTGATCCAGGTGAGGTGCCAAAAGACATGGACCTGGGATCCTGTTACTGAGAGGAGCAGCATCCTTTTCCATTACAGAGCATCACAGACTGGGAAATAGAAAACAATCTCTCAGAAGTGGGAGAGACTTCATTACTCACACCCCCAAAGGGCAGACAGTATCTGTATAAATGGGAAATGGGGCCTCTGGGAATACTGAGGACACAGATGAATCATCACTGTCTCAAGTGGTCTTGAGAACAGATGATCACTTATTTAAGGAGTTTTGTTCTCCTCTTTTCATTTATTGTACAAGCAAAAAGATTAAAGTATATTGTAGAAAATAAGATAAAAATGTTTTTGAGCACCTGTCCACAGGTGAGGTGTGACAGTCCATAGAACCTGACCTGTATTTTATGGTCATGTATGTCAGTGCTGTATAATCAGATATTGTGGCAGACTCTCAGGCCCTGGTGGAAGAAGGGCTGTTACTAATTCATGAAGAAATACGTGGGAAGATGGGAGAGAGGCAAATAGAAAGAAAGGCCTTTACACCAGAGAGCATATAAATCTAAGTATATTGGCCATGACCACTGCAGTACTTTAGACTTATTTACTTGCCTGCACCATATCTGTCACCCTGTTCTGGATGTCATACTGCACAGCCAAAGCTGATCTAGTAATGCTGCATCCTGGCCAAACCTTCCTTACTCTTTTCCTTGCCAATTTATCTATCCACACCCTACTACTCATCTTTTAGCATGAGGGTTGGCTGCTGCTGCTTCTTCTCTTGGATCTTTTTGTTATTAATCTTGTCTTCTCCTGAGTTCATCCAGTTCCTGATGCCAGGATTGTTTCTTTACACCATTGTCCTCTCAGATACTGTTATTTCAGAAACTTCTCTTAGTCAGCAGTTTTAAAGTGATGCATCTGTTTGTATGTATGAGAGCATCACAAACCTGATGGGTCCACTCATCTGTGTTTTCCTGAATTCCACAAATTATATTGTTTTCACTGTTGATTTGGGGGGGTGTGGGGGGAGGAGTAGATGGAAAAAAAAATATGCTGAGAAGTACATTTCAAAGTAGCTGACATAATTTTGTTTCAGTCAACATGTCAAAAAAACTTACTTATTCGCCCTGGTTACTAACTTATTGTTGGTTTCTGAAACAAGCAGGTATCTCATTAGTGATGTTACTCTTTAGAACCAAACTTCTCATCCCAATCCAGGGAGGAGCAATGGCTCAGCCTGCAGGCCTGGCCTGGAGGTGTGAACTCAATCCTAGTGCAGAGCTCACCATCTCCTGGTAACTGGGGCTGGAAAGTCAGTGAAGCTTTCAGATGTCACCACTGAAATCAGTCACCTTGCTCCTTCAGGCACCTTGACTTCCACAGAATGATGAGCCCTGCTCAGGGCCCAGAGGCAACTTTGCCCCTGGAAGAACCCTAAGAAATAATTGTGAAAGATTCAAGTTTATACCATGATTGTAACATTTTTTTTAATACCACATAATTCCCTAATCAAAAGGATTCACATTTTCTCTTAGTGTCAGTGTGACTGTCTCTGCTTCAAATATCCTGGGGCACAGGCAATGATATTATTTATTTTATTTTTCAATTTTTTTTTGCTTTTGCTTCTCTGAAGTAGGTCTTTTAATTTTGCTGTGGCAGAACAGTAATTTAAAGCCCTTGATGCATAGAGAAAGTTTCTAGGAGATATTTTCACCACATATTTGAGACTTAATTTGCATTTTTATGCCTTTAGTAATAGTTCTCAAGCTTATTGTATAATTGCTAATTTTTGACATAATGAATTTATGTAAGCAGAATTTTAGAGCTGTTTTTATCATGTTTTCTTTTCTTCCAGTTATGTTTCAGTAGTTTCAGTGGGATCCTCCCTTATGGTACAATTAGGTCATAGAAAGAAGTTTATGGGTATTACTATAATACTCTTAATATCATATTGCATGAAGTTGATAACACTCCCTTAGGATACCACTCTTTCCAGATGTATTCTGGCATGGTTGATACTCAATTGTTTAATAAGTTGGACCTTAGTCTTTTGAATCTCAGTTGATCAGATAACTCTTTTATATAGGAGGAATATATATTTTTAAATCTCATCCATTATATATACTGCAAATATCTGATCTATTAAAGGACAAGAGTGGAGAGCAGAGGAAAAGGGGAGGGTGTAATTTGATTGAAGAATTTGCACTGATTATGTTAGCTATGCATTCTGTAATGCATTGGTACTATATAATAGCAGCTGATGTATTTTTGACCAAAGATTTGCCACAGCCATCACAGAGATGTTTGTCTCTTGAATGGTCTGAAAGCCTTTGCTAATTTTGGGGTTACCAGTAATAAGGTTAACATCCTCATATAGTTAGGAAGTCTTAAATTGCTGCATGAATTTAAGTGTCTCCATCTGTATCTCAGTTTTAAGCAGCTGTGTATTCTGTGTTTGTCTGGGAGTTAACTACATACTTAGCATTGATTGATTTAATTATTTTTTTTTTTTTTAGGAATTTCTCCATTTCAGTTGTGGCTCTATCTATTCCTAGTTTAGACTTGAGCAGAGCAGTAAAACTAGAAAGCTTTTTTACTCACAAATGCTTTAAAGTAGAAGTAAGTAACTCAGCAATTTGACAAAACATTAAAGAGAAAATCCATCCTAAAATGTCAGTGTGGCCTCTAACATAGTGTGAGCTGAAAAGTGACTAAACCTTGTTTCAGATGGGCAAGGGGAATTGGGGGAGTTCTGTATTGGCCATACTCAACAACTCATTTACATTAATCCTCATTTTACATCCCCAGGACCTTTTATTAGTTGTGTAGAAACAAGATTCTTACCTTTTTATTTGTATGATTGTTACTCAAAATAAACACCACAAATCATGAGGGTTTCTTAGGAGCCTTGCTGTGTATGGATTCAGACCACTGACTAAATTCAGCTATGCAGTTTATATGAAAGGATCACTGCACACAGTCCAGCATTACAGGCTTGAGCTGTTTTCATGCTTTCTATTTGGCAGTAGAATATCTTTCTTAGGTGCTTTCAGGGCTGCTCATGTAATCTGCAAGATGAGCTAGGTGCAAAAGGAATTAGCAGAAAAGTAGAGGTTTTGCCTGGCACTTGAGTAAGAAGTGCAGGGTCCATTTCTTCACTTGGAAGACTTGGTGATATCCTGGCCCCACTGAAATCAGCTGCATTGGGTATAATTTTGTACCAGTTACTCAAGCCCATAGAATTTTTAGTACATGACCCCTTAATTTGGATTTATCAGTTCTTGTTGCTACAGTTTATAAGGGATAAATATTTCTGCCTTCAATTGGTGTTTATCTGTCTGGTTTGTATCTCTAATGTTGCAAGCATCAATAAATGAAATTAAACAGTAAGGCAACGCTTTCCTGACTGTGGAACAGAAATTTCTGTGAACAGTGAACTGCTTCTAGATACTTGGGGCCATCTGCTTGTGACTTTATATTAATACTGAGCAGGTTTATGTTTAAACTTGTGGTTGAAGCTGGTTTGCTTGACTTTGTACCTATAGAATCAGTGTTTAACATGGCCTAGTGTTTACAAAAATGATTTGAGATTTGAGTCTTTCTCTTTTGTGCTGTGCTCTGGCTTTTTTTTCACATTTGCTAAACCTGATTCTTCTAACGTGTGAACCTTCTTTTAACTACTGCTGGGACTGCACCCTTGTGATGTGCTCCTTAGATTTATGACATCACTCTATTCCAGTTCTCCTTGATTATTTCTTTTGCCTTGTGATTGCACAAATTGCCAGAATCACAGGTTTTGAGACTTCCTGTTCACAGAGCAGATGTAATATTACAGTGGTAGTCCCAGGTGCCACACACAGTTCTGCCAGTGTGACTTAGCTCCAACATCACCATGCCTATGCTTTGGGAATGATAAAACACTACTACTGGTTGTCTGTGCCTTTTCAGTCTCTGCTGATACTTCAGATAAGATGGACAGTTATATTCCCACTAATTGTTGTTTCTGAAAACTTTGTGGGTTTTTTGAAGGTGTTTGACTTGGGTTAATTTCAGTGGAATGGAATTTATTGAAACAAAAGGACTGAATTTTTTTTTATTTGTATTCTGACACACAAAGTGTCTGGAGAGGGCAAAGAGAGGGTCATAGTGCTGCTAAAGTGGGTCATAGTTTTTAGTTTTACTGTATACAATAGCCTGCTGCTCTTATACTATGAATTGCTATTTGCAGTATGGCAAACTTAGCGCAGAGAGAGGGCAGAAGGCCTTTTTGAATTTCAGTGTGTGAACGGGAGTGAAATAATACTTTGACGTGCCCAAAGTTGAAGGTAGAATTAGATTTTGGTTAGGAATAAGTCTGTAGTTGCAAATTATTTTTTTTTCCCCTAAAGATTTATGTTTATATATATATCATTAGCCACTGGGGAAATAATTCCCTTTATCACTCGTTTCATTTCTCCTGTGGTTTTTCATTCTTGCTATTTTGTTTCTTCCAAGTCAATTTCTTTTGTCCCTTCTTTCATTTTCATTTTTCATTACTGTAAACATTGCTAACTCAAGCTCCAGAGTATCTATGTGTTTCTGCAAATTTCTGCCTCACAGGCTATGACCAGCATCAAATTGTTTAATGCAAGGAGAAAACTGTCACCAGAGATGTTGTCATTGACCTTATGAAGGGAATTTCATTATTTAACTGTCCACATTGCATGGGCAAGGGGATTAATTTCAGGTGGGAGAATGATCATGTCTGAATATTTTTTAAAAGTGAAAAATTACATTTTTTCCATGGGGACTGGAGGAGCACCATGAGCTAGTTCACGATCATGCCCAAAGCTCTTCAGACTTCAAATTTCAACAATTTAACTTCTTGACACTCTTACTATAGCTGATTTTGATCTTAATAGTTTTACTTTAAAATAGACGAGAGCCAAACATTTCAGGGCAAAGTAGGGATGACAGTTTTGGATTCAAGATTTTTTAGAGTGTAGTAAATCCAATATTTAGTAGTCAACATTTTCAATGACCCAATGGGAATATTTAGAACTAAGTCCTTGGGAGTATTTTTCTTGGAAAGAATAAGAGCTAGAGAAGATTGTGTACATCTCCTTTTTCCTCATATGAGAACCTGGAGAAACTCAAAGATCTTGTGAAGTTGTTGTGCTGGAACAAGTAAGGGGAAATATTGTTTCATGCTGGATGTAACTGAGTACTGCAGCACTCACTTCAGGAAGTCATAAACTGCATTTTTTTCACAAGACAGCTGTGCAATATCATGGCTTACTAAAAGCCAGCTTCAGAAATGTGGTGTTCTTCCTAACTGAGTGACTTCTCACTGTTGACAATTCCACAGAATCCTGGAAAATTGTAGAATTATAGAATAGTTTCTGTTGGAAGGGGCCTTTAAAGGTCATCTAGTCCAACCCCTCTGCACTGACCAGGGACACATTTTATTACATCAGGGTGCTCACAGCCCCATCCAACCTGAACTTGAGTGTTGACAGCTGGGGCATCTACCACTTGTCTGGGCAGCATGTTCCAATTCCAATGTGTTACCACTCTCATCATAAAAAATTCTTCCTAGTACCTACTGCCAATCTACCCTCTTTTAGTTGGAAATCATTACCTTTGTCCTGTCTTCTAAACCCCCTTTAAATTCTGAAAGACCTCATTAAGATGCCTCTGGAACCTTCTCTTCTCTAGGCTGAACAATCCCAACTCCCTCAGCCCATCTTCAGAGCAGAGGTGCTCCAGCCCCCTGAGTATTTTTGTGGTAATTTTGGCAAAGGTCTACATGTTTTGTTTGGTTTTTTTTTTAAACTTGCTTTTTATTCTTTGGGGTAGAAATAACAAGCCATTTGCATTATAATCAGTGTGGATTTTTTGATTGCTCTTTCTCTGAAAAGTGGAAATTTAAACTTATTTAGATTCCATTTCTAGATTTTAATGATAACATAATATGATTAAATTGTCTTGACCAGTTTCAGATTAAATGGTATTTGTTTATGAAATTTTCCATTTACTGAATTCATGTGATACTAGATCACAGCAATTTCCTGAATTTCTTGAAGGAAAAACTTCTATGGAGTGTAAAAGAGCTTTTTCTCTTACTCTTAGTTGCAGGGAGAGGCATTGTCATTGTATACACCAAGGCTAATCATAAAAAAGAAACTTTTAGTACAGTTGTGCGTGTTTTTGTTTAGTTTTGTTAAAATCTGATACATTCTGATTTAATTTTCAGGTTTTTTGGGTCATCAGAGAAGTTATTGTTGTCAGTGTTTGCCCCAATTTCTTAAATATCCTCTGTGTTCCTTTCAGATGGGAAGAAACGTTTCATTGGCATCAGAATGCTGACAATAACACCTGCGTAAGTATCTTAGGAAAGTAATTGTGTGTTCACACAAGATGTGGTCAGTAGTGGTTCAGAACTTCTTCTTTCGTTACAAATCTCCAGAGATCCAGAAGTGGACATTGGCTTCTAGGAAATCTGCAAGCATTTAACTGATATAGGTGAAATCTCTGTTGTGAGACCTGGAAATTCTCTAAATACTGATAGTGGTGGATGTCCTGCTGATAGCTGAGGGAGAATCAGAAGAGCCTGAACTCAGATTTTGGTTCTTGATAAGGACACTTGGAGTTACACAAGGTTTTAGGTGACATTTAAATAAAATGGTGCTTTCAGGTGACTCTGAGTGCCAATGACAGATCAGCTGATGGAGGGTTTGGTGGTGTTTTATCAGTGCCAGTGGAGGCCATATGATGTGAGGTTTGGTGCTTAAGCATTAACTAGAAAGAGCTGCTGAAGTGCCAAGCTAAAGCTTTGTGCCTCCATGTTAACAAAGCCAGAAATGGACACCATCCTGTGGCTCTTTATTGTGTTTTCCCTCTTACATTGCTTTGTGTTTTGCTGTTACCCAGATATATTCTTGGATAATAAATGAAGGCTCTTGTGCTGATGTTCTTTCCCAGCAAGTAGGCATGTTTCCAATGTGGCAGTGGACTGCAAAATTAAACCAGACAATTTCCAGCTGGGGTTGTAGTAAAACCATCTTTTTTTCTTGAGTTACACTCCTGCAGTCTTCCCTGAAGGGTCAGATCCTCAGATGGAATGATTCAGTGTAATGGCATTAACATCAGTGATGGAGAGAAACTCAGAATGTTTCTCTGCATAATTGTGACTACAGTGTGAGATTTTACTCCTTTTGCAGCATCTAAGAAAGATGTCTGCAGGCCTGTTTTCAGAAAAAAGACCACTTCCCTTGTTGTGTTTGCTTTAATTATTCAATTGTTAGCTTCCCCAGTACTAAATCAAATAAAGAGAAGCTGTGTAGCCATTTTGGCATGTTTTCCTTCTGTGGGACCCCACTTTTTCATGGCAGACAGCCTAGTAATCCATCCTTGGTTTAAAATCTTTCTTTCTAGAAATGGTTTTTAACCCACACTGTACACAGACATGAAATAATGTCATCATCTCTGAAGTGAGCAGATGTTTGTAGAGTCTCTATTTTGCAGCAGGTTCCTGTCTTCTTTCTTTAGAAAGTGATGCATAAAAAATTGTTGATGACAACTTGTGGAAACTGAAGTTTCCAGCTCTGATCTGTCTTCTCTCTGGAGTTATCAAAAACTCTATTGTTCTTGATAAAGACAAATTAAGAATGACTTGCAAAATAAAAGGAATAAAAGAGTTAGCAAATTTCTGCCCTGTCACCAGCATTAATTCTTTGGGCAGAATAAACTGTTGTCCCTGAAAGTGCTCATGAACAAGGCCCCCTGTGCTACTTTTACAAAGAGCCAAATTCAGATTCTTGCAGGAGATGTACAAGATGTACAAGACCATTAAATTTAGCACACTTTGCATAGGTAAGGTGTTTTGCCTCTCTTAAAATCTATGTAAATTGTTTTAATCCAAGTTCAAATCCCCTACAGTTTCATCACAGAACAACAGGCACATTAATCAATTAACAAATTAATTGTTTAAATAAGTAAGAATATTTATATGCTTTTGTAGTGCAATCAAATTCTATATAACTTTTTTCTTCTTTTAGCTTGGTGGAGGAACTGAAGCACAGTAATGCTGATTTTCCTGATGTCAGAAGTGGAATTTACGTACACGAAGTTGTTCCAAACTCACCTTCTCATAGGTAGGTACAGCACATTATTTTCTTCACTACAAATAAACTTCCAAAGAGATACTAGAAGGTAATATTTCTTTTTATATTCAAGTATTTTTCTTATGCCAGGCTTGATCTGTATTTAAACAATTAAAAATTGTGCCTTTAGGTTTTAAATGTTTGTGCAAAGATTCTGCTCACTTCTGCAAAAATGAAGCATTTCAGAACTATTTAACTCATGGAATCATTTAGGTTTGAAATGATCCTTAAGATCATCAAGTCCAGCCATGAACTCAGAACTGCCAAGGCCACCAGTAAACCCTGTCCCTAAGTGCCACTTCTGCCCATCTTTTAAATACCTCCATGGATGGTGACACCACCACTTTTCTTGGCAACCTCTTGCCATATTTGAAAACCCTTCCTGTGAAGGAATTTTTCCTGTTATCCAATCTAGACTTCCCCTTGGACAACTTAAGGCCATTTCTTCTTGTCCTGTCACTTGTTACTTGGAAAAAGAGACTGCCACCCACCTCACTACAATCTATAATGACATTATACAACACTAACTGTGCATATAAAAACAACACCCCAAATGCAATGAACTAATTTGAGGAGTTTTGTGAAGTATGTTGAATATTAATAAACAGAAACTTGGATTAAGCTTAAGCAGGAAACAGAATAGCATTCACATAAGGCACTGTCAGAACTGTTACCTGAGAGAGTGCTTAATCTTAAAGCAAGAGACTGTTCTACGGAACAATTGCAAAATTAATATTGCTAAAAATGGCTTTAGAAAAATCAAAAGCAATAAAAGCAGCTATTCAGGATTACATTTGAACAGAAAGAGAAATAATTTCTCAATATTTTAGCTGGTGCACTTGTCATGAATATTTGAGGTTTTAATTTTCAATTCTTGAAATACATATTGGTGGCATAAAGGTACAGTCTTGCAAATGGACTGAGTAAAGTGAATCAATAATAGACAAAAGCCTTGTCTGTTTCTCACTTGCAGTAGTTTTGTAGAAGACATGAAAAAATTGTTTTTGTTGTTTAGGAAGAAATTCCTCAGTGAAATAACCTGAGCCTTATTTTGCATTTAGCAAGTTCTTCCTGCTATTCTTTCACAGACAGAAGGCTGTTTAGTCTCCTTCAGTGGAGACTAAAACAAATAAAAATTTCTTGCATTTGCAAAAGAAGTGGTGAATAGCCTTTGTACTTTTCCTCTATAGAATGCATCCTTATTGCCATTTTCTTGTCTTTGCAGAGGAGGGATCCAAGATGGAGATATTATTGTGAAAGTCAATGGGCGTCCTTTGCTGACTTCCAGTGACCTGCAGGAGGCTGTGATGAATGAATCACCTCTACTACTTGAAGTTCGAAGAGGAAATGATGACTTGCTATTTAACATTGAGCCTGAAGTTGTCATGTAAATAGAATTGAGGAAGCTCTCAGCATAATTAAACTCACTTATTCTGGAACACTAGATACCTCCTTTACAGCTACAGTAATTATACTTCCTGTTGACTAATGACAAGGTGGACTAACTTAATTGCCTGAGCCATTTCTGTACATAGTAGCTAGAATTACTTCAAAGATGCCATTTATAGAAGATTTAAATTTCAAAGAAACTTAAGAACTTTGTTCTGGGGAGGAGGAGAAAAACAAAATTTGGGTAGCTGGTACATCCTGTACCTACAGATGCAGAGCAAATTCAGTTCTGCATATTGAAAGATCCCAATATTACTGGAAGTGGGGAAGCATATAAAAGGGGGAATTATTAAACTACAGTCATGGCTGCAGCAGACCCAAGCTGTTGCAATGCAAAATTGAGCTTTTTTTTTTTTTTTTTTTTTTTTCTGTTTTATATAACTTTTTCAATGTGAATGCATTATTGGCAAAGCTTGTATTTGTTCTTAGTGCTTCTGTGCTCCCTGTTGATGCAGGTAGATGAACTTTGTAAATATTGAGAGGAACAAAAATGGTGTCAGGCTATAGAGTGTTACACCTAGGTCATGCGATTTTTGGAATATAGTAAGTGATTCTTATAGAATTAATGCCTTATATATAAATCAAAACGATGTGCTGAACAAAGTTAAGTTTGAGAAAGTGCACAGTTTTTTAAGAATTTGATAAAAACATGTTTTGCATTTTTACTGGTAACTTTCCTGTAAAATTGTTACACTACTTTTGGCTTTGACTGTATGTTTCTACTGTAAGGAGATTAAAGTTTACACGAATAATCTGTTGATGTAAACCTCTTTTTAAACAAGTATGTCTTTCCTGCTTCTTCTGTCTGACTGCAATAGGCTCTCCCAAGAGAAAATTTTCTTACAGAGAATTTGGCCCTGATGTTATGAAAACCCTTTGCATCCCTATGATATAATTATTCTGCCCTTATTTAGACTATGTTTAGAAATGCTTTGCACACAAGTAATTTATTTACACTGTGTTTTTCCATATTTATGAGTTGTGCTTTGATGTCACTTAGAGAGTATCAAGTTGGGATCCTGTTGTCCTCAGTTCTCCTTGTATGTGATGAGAACCAGAAAGGAAGCACCAGCAATCCTGTTTTACAGCTAGAGCATGTGAGACTTCTGTGCAATAAACCCAGGAGAGAAATTGCTACAAGCTAAATCCAGATCTCCTAGGTACCCCAAACCAAACAAGTATCTTCTCCCTTAGTGAATATTGCTTCATTTCCCAAAGAGTCAGAGGAATTGTATCTGGAGCATTTTCCACATCAAGCTGTGCTTTCTAGACCTGTTTCTCATGTCTTAGTTATACTGATGCAAAAAGGAATTAATCTTTCTGGCAGTTCCCTTAGGGTTACCATCATGCCTAGACTTTCTGGTTATACCAACTCACTTATGTGTGATGAGCCTTGCATCTTCAGGTTTGTACAGTGCCAGACATGTGGAAAAGCACAATCTCTTCCCTCCTTGCTGCCTGACTGGGACTGCAACTATAAATATAAAGTTCAGAGGTGGATGGGGTACATTCCTCTTAAAAATGAAGTGTTACTTCCCATCACAGAAATGTGATGTGCCTGTAATGATGGCTTCAACCCCTGCTGTCACTACACAAAGAGCTGTTTTCACACCACAAACAAAAGATGCTTAGTTGTACCTGTTGAATATTCCAATTCCTTCCTGTTAAGATACAGCCTTAGCATCCAGACTTGCAAAGAGCCTTCTTGTGTTCTGAACTTAGGGTAGCTGTGGCATGCAGAAGGATGCTCTCTTGGCTAAAGTCAAGCCTATCCATCCAGGTGCACCATTTTAGTACCAACATTTTAGTTTGTGAGGAGTGTCTGCTTGTAACCATTGATTAATATGAAAGAAATTAAGGTATTTCTGAGTTCGTTGCTAATTTTTCAGGTTTAGGCCAAGAAATTGTTTGCTAAGACCTAGAGAATTCTTAGCTTATTTTACTGTAAAAGATTTTGTCTTACAGTTAACAAGTTGCTGATTTTGAAATAAATTGGATAAAAAACTCCTAGTACAGCAATGCTGGATAGAGCCTGGAAGTGACACAGACATATTAAAAATTGAAAACACTGTTGTTGGTGCTTGCCAAAGGCCTTGGCCTTTTAATCAAGTCACTGTGTGGGGAGAGAAAGGCTATTTCCTTATTCATCAAAAAATGTTGCATTCCACCAGCAGTTCCTAGTTTTTGTAAACTCTCTGAAAACCTTGATGAACTCGCACATCACATTCAATATTCTGCAAGTGCTGCTGTACTGTAGCAGATCTCCCTCTGAGGTAACAAAGGTCAGCTGAGGAGCTTTAGAAAGAAAGCATTGTCATTCCCTTTGGCTGCAGAAGCATCTGTGTCATTTCAGCTGTGGTCTGACCCTTGTCTGCTGAGATATGAGTGGACCTTATTAATTTCCACTTGTCCCCCTGACATGGGCCAGAACAGCAAAGGGTAATTACTCAAAGATAGGGTCAGCATCTCCTGATGCTAGCACTTAGCACTAAGTTTATGACCCAAATTTGATATCTCTGTTTCTTGGATAAAGGAAGTAAAATGTCAGGTGCCGTCTCTTTAAAACAACATATTCTGGCAGTTTATCTGTTGTAAGCAGTTACTGGCTGTGTCTCTTAGGGAAAAAAAAAAAAACCAACCAAACAAAAAAAAAACAAACGTGATCTTGGTTTCTCAAAAGAACTGGAATGGTAACTACAGCCAAAATGGTCATTGACCTCATTATTTCTGCAGAGCCTAATCAGCAAAATAAGGAAAGAGAGAGACCACCAGTTACTATAAGAAAGACACGAGTATTTCAGGACACTTTGCTGCTGCTGCCCAGCAAGATCCTCTGTGGTTGCTGCTCAGCCCTGCCCAAGCTAAGCCCTGTGGGGGAACTCCCTCTCACCTGTCCTGCTCACGTGTGCCCACTGTGAAGCTGAGCAAGGCAATGACAACTTTTCAGGCTCAATGTTTGGAACAAAACAGGAATGAGAACACATCACCCAAAATAAAATACCATTCATAAATGGAGACTGTGGCTAGGAAGACAAGGTATGGGTGGAGCAGGAAAACAACACAAAACTGCTGTACAGCTGCAAAAGTACTTGAAGGTCCCTTTTTGCAGGGGTGGCACCTAATAATTCTCTACACTTAGAGCAGTTTTGGATGAGTAACATCCCAGAGCATGAGTGACTGTCCCCAAGAAGAACCAGTAATGGAGAGAAAGCCTTTAGACTGTAGTCAGTATGCCACACACTTCGTCATCTTCCCTGAGCCCCACAGAGCTGCTCGATGGCTGATTATTTGTAGCTCTCTGCTCCTCCAGTATATGAGTGCTCTAACATATTTGTACCTCTGATTTCAGCTAAAGAACATCACTGGGAGGAGAGAGAGAGGCACTTTGTATTTGCAAACAAACAAAAACAAGGGAATCCAGTACCAGTCAGGGAACTGTACATGACTCAAGTGTGTGTGAGCCTCGGGGTTTGCCAAGCTTTTACACTTGCTAATGTGTAACAGCAAGCTCCTGATTTATAGGCTGTGGCTGCTCTGTTGTCCAGAGCACTCTCATGGTTCAACAGTTGCATCTGCTGCAGCTCCAGGAATTTTGGCCTGTGGAGATATGAAAAGGCTTGAAAAAGCAGCAGAAATATGAATTACTGGGGAACCCCTGTGTTCACACAGAAAATCAGTGCAGGGCAGCTCTTCTGCACAACCTGCTCTCTGTGTGCTGTTGCGTACATTCTGCCCAACCACACACCAGCCCACAGTCCCTCCTTTCTGTACATGTCCTGGGACTGCCTTTGCCTCAGTTATTCTGTGCAAAGCTCTTCCCCACAGTGCCTGCCACAGGGGTTTTCACACCTCTGTGTTTTGCCCTCTGCAGCAGCTGCTCTGTTTGCCCATCCCTGATGGCTTTGCACCAGCTATTCCACACCTCCATATATCCCAGACAGTGGCCTCACACTCTTTAAAGTCTGTTTTGACTGCTTGTTTCTTGCTTGAGGCTTTGTTGTTTTAGCAGAAATAAGGAAGAAGAAGGAATTTTTATTTCTTTCTTCCCAAGCTCTGGAATCTGGAGTGCTGTGCTGAGCATTTCAAATCCATTGCAAAATACCAAGGCAGTAGGTTGATGAGAAGTTTATTGAACCACAAGACACTGCAGGATATAGGTGATGCAGCCTCTGTTTAGGCACCACCAGCCAGGAACTGGTGTTTGTAGACATGCAAGGCTGAGGGCATACCCCAGAGAGGCTGTGTATGGACAGTATGGGTGTGCTTTCTGTGCCCACATATGGAACTACAGTCTGAGGGTTGCTTTGAAGTAGGAAGACAACTTAAAAAGGGAAGAAAAAGGGTGTTTAGCATATATTTTAAAATTCTCTTTATTTACTTGGCTATTTGTAATCTTCATTTAAGTGGACATGCCTAGGGAAAGCATCCAGGTCTGTGTTTATTTTTATCTTATTCCAACAGTAGAAGATTATTTTTGCAACTTCACTGTTCTGTAAATAGTAGATCTGATCTTTTATCCAGGAATTCCCAGTGCTAGTGTCAGCAGAACAGCTTGGTGGACCTTTGCTGTGGAAGAACTTTGCAGGTGATGCCATGGGCTGTAAAACAAGGCAGAAAGAACCTACTGTCACTTAAGGTAGACTTGCTTAGACCTTGTTGGTTGGTCCAATTCTCTATCTTCTCTCAAACATTAGAGAAAATATTATATTCCATTTTTATACTCAAAAATGCAGATTATATTTACTAGCAGTGAACTACTGCTCAGGGAGAACAGAACATGGATACAGAAGAAGAACTTCAGTCTATAACAGTCACAAACAAAACAATAAAAAAGGAAAGATATATCCGGGCGTTTTCCTCTTTTGATTTTTATCCTCTGGGGAGAAAGGTCAGACAGTGCTCCCCCCGTCCCCCCTTCCTCTTTCCCTCCCTTTCTCCCACAGAGACTAGGAGAATATGTCAATATTAAACAGCATTTTCCCTATAAAGATCTCTGGAGAATAACAGAAGCAACTTCTTGCTCTTTCTTTCTTCAACAAACACCAGCCAGGCCTTCACAAACAGCCAACTGAAGCATAGTCAGGAAAAAACAAGTTCTTAAAGGCAGCAGTCGCCAAGGAAAATAATTGGGCAGCATGAGGGTTTTGGTGACGCAGCTGCACAGCTGCTGAGTTCAATGACTCTCAATTGCCTCCATCTGAAGTTCTGCTCCACTTTTGAAATGATTTTTACCTCCACTGCTATAAATAGCAGGGCAGGATGATTTGCTGCTTGCAGCCCCAGAAGCAGCTTGGGACAAAACAAAAACACAACCAAACCCTAACAGCTGAACCAATGCACAACAAGAAAACAAAAAGCCTTTAAGTGTCTGCTCAGTAAGATCCTAAATATCAAAGAGAGGTAATGATGTTAGAGAGTATAGTGCTCATCCTTTTGATGATGATTTTCTGACATCTTGGTTGGTCAAGATGTGCAGCACTACAAGAGCAGTGCCAACTTCTCGATCTACTCCTCTCAGGGTTGGTGCCACATAGACTGCTGGTCACTTCACCTGAGCTACCTGTCTAGATGCCCCTTAGCACTAAGGGAAAGAAACTGTGGCTTTCTTCTTCTCAGAAAGTAGAAGTTCAGAAGGTTGTATCCTAAAAATATTAACTATAAAGCCTCCCTCCTCTGAAGAGGCCTCAGATAACACAAACTGATGTACATGACTGCACTGTACAAATCCCAAGTTAGATGAGATGACTTTCAAAGGGAATAAATAACCTTATAATTGTAAGACAGATTCAGAATAATGTAGATTTCACTTTTGATTACTAGTTTAAACTCAATCCTAATTTTGAATGAGTGAAAAAAAATCTCATCTTTTTTCCTTGTCCAGCAGAAGAAAGCCATAAGTTCTGTGACAAGGGGAGAAATGTACTGAGTGTAGTAATATGCAATAATTCACAGTGTTGGGTAGATTTATCTCCAAGAGCAATGGAGAAGGTTTTTCTGCTGAAGGCAGCAAAATGTTGGTTCCTGCCTTGTTTGGATGTTGAGCTCACTCCCCTATGACAGGCCCACCACAGGCACCTACCTAAAGTTATCTGATCAGTGTTTGAAAAGCATTAATTACACTTGCATTTCTAGTTTTACCACCAAAGCTGTTTCTTTCCTGCCTATAAATCCAGACGCAAGGAACAGAGGAAAATACACCTCAACCAGCAGAAAAGTTCACAAAACCATTTTCTATGTACATAAAAATATCTGAGCTTGGAAATTCATCAGGATGGTAGTCCTTGTGACTGTGCACCAGTGCTCTGCCTCTGGATGTCACCCACTGCCAGGTGTACACCCCTCTGGAAAAAGAGCTATTGCTCACATTAAGGACACAAAGCTGCCAGTTGGGCCTCTGCAGAAAGGCTTCAACATCTGAAATATGTCACTCCTCTGGGGATAAATATTGCCATTCTGGCCCATAAATCTTACAGTGAAATTCCACTTTTAGAGAAAAGCAGAGAAATTTTTGCAGCAGGTTAAGGGAGTTTTGACGTTTCAAAAACTTTTTGCAGTTTCTGAGTCGTTTGGGATGTCAGATGTTAATATGACGAGGAAAACCAGTGGGCAAAATCTGAGAAAGTGATGAGCAGTGCAATGATGAGTATACACTATTGTTTTCCTTGTTTTTTTCTCCCAAAATGTCAGTACACATGGTCTCTGTTGGTTTTACTTTTGAAGTAAATTTTCTGAGTGGTTCTGAGTTTTTTAAAGGAAAATATGACCTCTTGCTGAACAATGTCTTTAATCCTATTGGTAAAGGCTAAGCAGCCAAAACCAAAAACTGAACCTGGTATGAGGGACCTACAATATTTTTTGAGAGGGGTTCAGGTTTAGTTTTTTGTTTTGTTTTGTTTTTGGTTTTTTTTTTGTTTGTTTTTTTTTGTTTTTTTTTTTTTTTTTTTTTGTTTTTTTTTTTGTTTTTTTTTTTTTTTTTTTTTTTTTTGTTTGTTTGTTTGTTTTTGTTGTTGTTTTTGTTTTTGTTTTTGTTTTTGTTTTTGGTTTTTTCCTGTGTGTGTTCTGTTTGTTTTTTACTTCACATATGTAGCATCAGCTGCAGAAAAAGACACATGAGTAAATTCTGGCAAATTGAAAAAGAGCAGCCTCTGAAGGCAGCCTGGCAATATTCTCAGTATCATCCCTACATTTTAGAATTAAGCAAGCTTTCTTAAAGATTATTTGTGCCATATAAATAATTTAATATTTGTGTTGAAAATAAAAATAGTAATCTTTACAGATATTACACTGGTTGACATAACAAAATTTCCTTTAATTGGAGCAATATTTGTAAGAACTTACTTTTGAGATTATTTTACTCTGAAACATGGTAGGTAATTAAATAAAGTCAGTATTTTGTTAAGAAATGAAAGAAAACTCCTTGTCTAAGACAACTTTTTAAGTGAGCAGTGGTTTCATAACACAACATTTATTTTACACATTACTGAGGAAATTTCACCCGACAGAGTGAATTGCTAATGCTGACAACCCTAGTGGCATGGAGTCACATTCTTGAATGAAAAACTAAGACATAAAGACTCTATAAAATATACCTGAAATTTACTTTGTCAGCGAACAAAAGCCTCCCATGGAATTTGGGTAGGTTTCTGTAATTCTGCTGACTGCTGCAGGCCAGGCATAAATTTTCCTCTTTATGTAAACTATTAATTACAACAGCTGGGCAGAAGTTATATCCCCCCACGGCTTGCTGATACTTACCTCCATCTGTTTGAGAACATAATTCTGCAGGTGATAAATCAGCATCAGTAGTTTTCTCCTGAGGACTGATTCCTGTTTACATTTACTTCTAATATTCAAAAAAATGCTACAATTATCATCTTGTTTAGATCCATGAAATTTGGGGTGTAAATGCAAAGAGAGGCTTAAGCTTCAGTGTTCAGTGAGTAGAAAGTTATGCAGTTAAACAAAATCTCAGATTAACTGCATAACTTCCAAGATTCCAACTCTTGGAACATTTTCATTTTGTATGTGCAGCATGGGTTTACAGTCACAAATATACCCTCTGTGAAATCAAGCCTCTGTGGTCTTTTTTATTTTTAGAGAAAAACAAGAAAGAGGATGTCAAAGAGTGAAAAATGAGCTCCCCACCCTCCTGCTTTCATTATTAGCATGGAGGAAAATGAAGGAGAAGGGAAAAGCAATGGTGGCCTGAAGCTCAGCTTGCTCTTCCTGTGGCTCAGAGTGGTTGGGTGATGCGGAGTTTTATATAACTGTGTGTGTCTTTACACAGTCCCATTCCCATGGCATTTGAGGTCCGGATTCTCCAGAAGATGTAGGTGGTATTTCATGAATACCTTATAGATTACATGATTCACTGTGTGTGGTACTCTATTTCCTAGAGACTGGCCATAAGACAAAATTTATGCATGTGTGGCAGTATCTAACACCACAGCACTGGTTTGTGTCCTGATTTAGGGGAGAGAGCATCAGAATGTAAACATCTTTATTGGTGGAAAGGCTTCCCTCAGGTTCATCTCAATGCTTCTAATTACAGAGGCACATTTTGAGGATCATTTATCTCCCTACAAACACATCAGCAGCTCAGACAGAAAGAAAATAAAATAATTTACATCACAGGGCACATGGAGTGTCCAGAAGAAGGCAAGAAGAAGGAAATTTTTCAAATTTTTAATGGCAGCTATATATAACTTATTTTAAAAATATGGAGTTTGCTCTGTATTAAGCATCTTTAGCTAAAATCACACCATTTTGAGAAGCTACTTTATGTCCAGAATTTAAATTTTTACAAAAGAGGAAATATCTGCATGACATTAAGGCTAACTACTTAGTGATGTGTAGCAGCAGCTCATTCTTACTGGTAATTCCCCACCTCCAATTGTGCCAACTTTAACAAAGAGAAAGTTATATTGATTATAATGTACTACTCAGGACATGTTTGGTTTAGATTGAAATTTCCCACTAAAAACAGTAAAGAAAAACCGATCTACTGTAGGTCATTTAATTTTCTTTTGTGTATGTGCAGAGATTAGGATAATTAGAGAAGGGGATGTTGGTGGCATGAAGGATATTCTGGGATAAACCTAAAATCTAATCCCATGGCTGTAGCAATAGTATTTTGAAAAACCATTTTTTCAGCTGCCTATGGTAAATGTTTCTAAAAACAGGGGAGAAGTTTATAGTCTGTTACAGCAATGAATCAAAATAACTCTGCTCATTTTCTGTGCTAAGTCTCAATAGCCTTGGTAAACACCATGTTGGGTCATTTGAAACAGGAGAGTGATTGACAGTGTAAGGCAGCTAAAATTCTGAAAGAGAAAACAGGTAGGTTAATTATCTCTGAAATTAATACTCATCTGCTCCTCAGTTCCAGGCACAGGAGCTGTGTCTGCTTAACAAATAATCTCTCTGTGGGTCCAGCACAAATGCACCAGAGAAAGCCAGGGCCTGATCCTAAAATCTGGGAAAGAAAACATGTGCTTGAAGTTGAGCACATGATTAATATATTGGTGAACACTGAAATCTAGTCCATACTGGAATTCTCATGTTTCCAGTATTAAACCCCCCCCTCCAAATCTGTGTGAATGAGTAATCACAATTTGCCAGCCCAATGTGTTTCATCTGCCACAGGTAGCAAGTTCATAGCAGCCCTGATCTTATGAGAGACGAAGACACAGCACACACTTCTAATGAGTTCCAGGTTATATATACCACAAAATATACATGATGCATTCATGTTGAGTGTGCATATGCAGTGCATACAAACATAAGATACAAAGTGTAGAAATTAATATAAAAGAGAATATAAAAATTGTAGAAGTATTCACCAGGGAAATCACAGATGAATTTTGTGGTGAGCAGACATTAAAAATATCTGACCAGGAATGAGAATCTCACACGAATGAGGACCACGTGGCAAGGAAGAGGAAAAGGGAGGAGATGGCTGTGGTAAATAAACCCTGATTTTATACAGATAACAAGTTTTCTCCAACTTACTTGAAAAGTAGGATGGTTGCAGTTTAAATCTATTCCAGACTGTGACCAAAGTTGGACTGGTTGTTTTACTCCTCCTCTGCTTCAGTTCCTGCATCTATTAGATGTTACTGGTAGCAATGCTAACACAGAGCATTCTGCAAACTCAGGAAAATAAGATTAGGCTATCAAATTGCAAATTCTCTCTCTCTGTGATTTAAACCAACACCACTGAATGAGCCTGTGTGGTCTGCAAGAAGACAGATGTCTAAGTGGACATTGGCTTCTCTTTGATACTCAGTCTCTTCACTGAAACCTTAGCTCATGGCTGTGAACTTGTGCTGTTATAGATGTCTGAATTCAGTGTCTCAGCAGGCTAAAGACAACATGCCCAAGTAGTCAGAGTGTTGTCTCTAAGCATCAGAAAGTTTAATTTGGACAGATTTTTCAGCTGACAGTTTATATTTTAATCATTTTTTAATCCTGATAAGTCATTTTCTATTCTCCAACACATTTTGTTTTTCTGGGTTAAAATCATACTCTGTTTCCACTTTAAAGAGAGAAAGAGTCAGTGCTGGTGGTTTTGATTTTTTTTCTTTTTAATTTTTATATATGTTTTCTTTGTGTGTCAAGTCTCAAAGTGAATACTCTCTTAGGATATTAAGGTTCGTATAATTAAAATATAATTAATTAATATAATTAAAATATAAAGTATTCCTTAGATAATTTCTTCTTTATCCTTCATAAGTTAGGGCCATACTTCCTACCATAGTAAAAGCTCAAAGCTAATATGTCAAAACCAGATAAATCCTGTCTTGCCAGAAGATCTTCCATTTGCTTTTACCTTCTGAGAGGAAGTGGCTGGTGCTGGTGTCAAAACTCAGAGAAGTTAAAACACAAAGATGCTCTGCAATTCTTATAGGGACTGGAGGAAAAAACCCCAAATTCGTAAGTTTTTCCTGTGCTGACAAATCTTGCCTGCACAACCACAGCAACATTTGTCTGAAAAGGTCAGGTTTTTTTGAAGACGTCCTCCATTATCAGCCACCTACAATTAACTCAACAGTACAACAACTTGGAACAGGAAAAATCCTCATAAACATCTTTATGTATTAACAATGTGCTTGGTGCTGGAAGGTCTGAAAAATCTGGGAGCTGTTGGGGAGTTTGAATATGAAAACCAGCTGAGGGTTTTAAGGCATGCTAGAAGTGGCTAACGATGTTTTACCTGTCAGCCTCCTTGTAAATCTGTTAGAATGCAGAAGATATAGAGGCTGGCTGATATTCCCTATTTTTAGGCATGGAATAATATAGCACTAGATGATTTTTATGTAAGTCAAACAATCTGTGCACTTTATACAGTATAAACTCATCAGGGTACTGGCAAGGCTTCTGAGAAAGCCAGTTTTGAAGGGGGAAATAGAAGACAAGATTTATCCCATTTTCTTTGATACCTCAAGATGCAAGAAAGCATCCAGCCTTTCTGCTTTTAAAGCCTTCAGAAGACCCTTCAGGGATCATACTAGAGCTGTGTGTTCTGTGCTTCACCACTAAAGTCAGGTTGTCAAATTAAATAACCTCTATCTTTTTTTATCCCTGTCTTTCTACTCCCAGATTTTGTTTTTTTGCCAAATTGACTTTTCCAAATAAAGGCATCAGACAAGCTTGGGGAAACATCAAACAAAGAAAAGGAGGATTTATGAACAGAAAAATACAAGAAATTCTAACTTTAACAAGAATAGCTACATTTTTATTATCTATATGAAATATTGTAAATCCCAGGAGGGAGATGCAGTGAGGCAAGATTTATTCATTAGCTTATCATGAAATACAGGTAAATAAGAAAGCTTCTTTACATGTTGAAAAACAGTATTTTCCTAAAAATAAACTTTTATATGTTGGAGAAAAAAAGGCCATTATCTGATAAATATTGGTGGACTTTATTTTCAGTCATAACACAGAGAAGCAATATGAAAACAAAAAGGAGTAAATCCAGACACGAGTCAATCCCTTCCAGATTTATTGCAAGTACAAACAAGGTACTAATCTTTGTGGTAAGTTACAAGCTGTTGAGATCTGGTCTAAGAGCAACAAAGTCCTTTCACATCTGTCATGAAAAAGATATAATTTTATGTTAAGGAATGACCTGGGTTTGAGCCAAGTGGCCAGGTGGAAAATATACAGCAAGTTTTAGGATCTGTATAAATTACTAAGTTGACTTCTTCTGAAGAAATAAAGCTAGAAGTGTTCAGATCCCTTTGAAACATTGCAATAATCAAATTACAGGTATATCAAACCAAAGGGAAGACAATCTAGTTCTGGCCTTGCCTGGCCTGGCTTGGCCTATCCTATTCAGTGGTATCCTATTCTATGTTTTTCCATTCTGTCCTCAACTGACTTGACCTTAGTGTGGTAATAAGTAAAAATGTGACTATGCAGTCACTGGGTGTTATTCTCTAATGCCCTTCTCCAGGAATGCATACAGTTGGTAAAAATAATAGGATTATGTAATGGTCTGTACTTTCTAGCTAAATAAAACAGAGTAAGTTTAATGGCTAAGAAAATGTTGTCCTCAAATTGGAGTTTTACCCTGAGCAGGATCCATTTCACAGCTTAGGCATATCCTAAGTTTTAATCACAGATTGAAAGAATCACTAAGTTTGGAAAAGTTCTCCAAGATCATTGAGTCCAACCATTAACCCAAAGCCATGAGTGTCACATATACACTTTTTAAAAGTACCTCCAGGGATGGTGACTCCCTTGGTAGCCACTTCCAGTTCTTGATAACCCTTTCTATGATGAATTTTTTCCTAATATACAATGGCATGACTTAAGGCTGTTTTGTCTTGTCCTGTAACTGGTTATCTGGGAGAAGGGGCTGCATCCCACTGGCTACAACCTTCTTTCAGTGGTTTTAGTGAGCAACAGGGTCCCTCCTGAGCCTCCTTCTCTCCAAACTGAACTCCCCTGCTCCCTCAGCTGCTCCTCATCAGACCTGTGCTCCAGACGCTTCTCCAGCTCCGTTGTCTTTCTCTTTGGTGCACTCTCCAGCACCTCAGTGTCTTTCTTGTTGTGGGGGACCAGGACTGAACACAGAACTTGAGAAGTGACCTCACAAGTTCTGAGTACAGGGGGACTAGCATTTACTAAATGGTGAAGTCTTTCAGATTAAATAGAGGGCAAATGCTGCTGTTGAAGTGAGAAATATAAATCCACAAGTAACTGTAATTACTTGAAAGAGAAAACAGAGCACACAGTCCCACAGAAACAGCCTAGATGTCATACTACTTTATTCTTAGGGTAATGGAAGGGTAGCTCAAGAATCAAAATAATAACCTTCAATTCAAAATGCCAGATATAATGTGAATAAGATGCAATAGAAAAATCTTGTTGCAGTCTCTAATATTTTGAGAGTTTATCAGTCTACCTCTGATGTATAAATCCAGAACTAAGAAAATTGTATTTTCAATACTGATGCTGCAGTACGATAAAATTTAATCATACCAAAACCAGTTTCATAACATTTATTTTGGAGCTGGATTTACTGATAGAAACACTCAATTTCAGTGTTGCCCCGTGCCTTTTATAGCCTGGAGACACATTTTTGGATACACAATGAAATAATTCTTATGACATCTCTTGCAAAACTATCTCATTGTCCAAAGAGGAATTGAATATGAAACAGATATCTCTTTTTAACTCTAAAATTGTGGCAGCTATTTTGTTACAGAAGATATTTTGTTCCTGTGGGAGAATCTCCCAATTAGTGGTGGCCTTTTGTGAGAATGCTTTTTAAAACCTTTGGCTGAAAACTGAAAAAGTAACCCATAACATCATAGCCTTGAATCTTGAGCCTGTACTTACTTCTTCAATTAGATCAGATATTTTTCCAGTTTCTTTTCTAAATCCATTTATGGTGATACAGAAGGTAGTATAACCAATAATGGAAGTTCAAGAAGACTCCAATAGAATAACTTTAGTCCAATTCTCAACAGCAAGTAATAAAATTCTATCCTTTAGCAAAGAGTTATCAGATCTCACAAAATAACCTTTACAACCCTACTTTCCAGTTCCAAATAAAGTAGATATAGTTCTGATAAGACTATTATTAGGATTTTCCTTTCTGGGGCATAAATGAATTCAAATTCCCTTTAGAAAACTAAACATTTACTGCTTCATGTACCACAGTGAATTGGGTCTCCTTTCCTACTGCGAACTGGAACTGCTTCAGAGAACAACTGACTCCTCTCTCTGTGTGCACAGCCTGTAGCCCAGCCACTACTGAACTCTAAATAAGTGCATTGACTCACACACTCACTCTGACTTAGCCTGGGTTTGTGGTTTGATAGATTTCCCAAAAGCTCTGAGAATTTAGTCCGAGATTTTTTGCTTGCCTGGCATATGGCTTAATGCACAAGTAAGGTTGTTGGAATACACTTCTTTTCCTACTTCTCCCTCATCAATAGTAAAAGACTTCATCTGTGAAATTTTCTAACAGGCCAGAATGCAACAGTGGAGCCACAGAAGCAGCCAGTGAACGTGGGTAGTCATGGACTGAGCAATTCTGGGGTCAGTCCTATGGTTTGCATGGAAACCCTCATCTCCACCTCAGCTTCCTTGATCTGTTGAAGGCCTCATCCAGGGTGGGCTCTGAGCAGTGCCTGTCAGACCAGCCCATCCAGCAGAGGTGCTGCACTCAGCCATGTGCTTACTCATTTAGAGGAAGAAGGGACAGCAATTGCTTCACTTTTGTACTTACTGGAACTTGGACACTATGGAAAGGTTCAGATTTTTTTGGTTGGTTTGTTGGTTTTGGTTTTTTTTCCATGTCTTCTATTTCTTCCTTTCCACACAGGGCAAGAATTTAGTTCCATTCAGACCAGTTGACCTTTAAGGTCTGAGCATGAGCTCTCATGAATTATAACAAATACATTGTCTAACTGTACTGGAAATAAGAACTGGGAAAACTGGATTTTCTTACTCAGTGTCCTGTGAGTTCTGTATGATTCCTGCCCAAGGGTAAAACCCCAAAACCAGATTGGATTATGAGAACTGGGATCTGAGAAGATGTCTCCTTTAAGAAGAAGTCTTAACTGAGATTAGATACAGGGGTCCAGCCTTGCAATATTGAAATGCTTCTCAAGTGCCATCAATCCTGAGAAACATCCAAACTTCAATCTACAGCTGGCTCTCTGCATCTATCCAATGTCAATGCAGCTGTGATAAGACTAAGGCAGAAGGTGCCTGAGTACTTGTCAGCTTTAGAGCTCTTTTCCTTCCACTCAACTTTCTTTTTATTTGTCATTAGTTACTGGGCATTTTTAGAGAGCTTTCACTAAGAGCAGTGCAAGTGAGCCCTGAATGGAAGAAAGTCTTAAATCAACGTGAAATGCTTTCAGAAAGAGGTGGTATATACATATCCTTTATTCTTTGTGGGTGGCTCCAGAGAATAAAGAGTCTGCTTTTTATACAGAGGCAAAAGGGCAAGACAGGGGAAAAAGTTTGACCCAACTGTAAGCATCACTGTAAGCTGCTCAGGGGGAGGAGGGTAATGCAAACATAGCTCCATAAGTTGGAAGGCACTTTATTGAAAGCAGCTGGCAAGCAGAGAAATAGGATATTTTGGCACCATCAGAAACTTTATCAAGACTTAGCCATGTAAGGTTGCATTGATTGTTATTTATAGCATCAGCTTAGAGGGGGTATGGAAATTATACCAGGAACCTCATTAGTATCAGCATGAGAGCTGTGTCCAATCTTTCTGCTCTAGTGATTGTATTCATTCCATAGCACAGATAGAGCATGCAGCCAGGGAGAAATCTTCTCAGTGGCTTTCAGGCTTATTATGGAGGAAAAATGTAAAACTGGAGGGCAACTGCAATACTGAACAAGCAAGACCTTTCTTTTCCTGTCTTTTTCCAGAGTCCCAGATGGATGCTGTCACCCCACCTACCTTCTTCTCCAGTGGAAAGCAGATTTCTGTTTCCTTCACAAATTAAGCCATTGGAAAGCAGACGGTTTCTAGAGATAAAGCTTTAAAAATCTGTTCTTATTTTTATCAGAAGGAAGTATAGAATCGACTGAAACTGTCAAGGAATGACATATGCCATTTGCAGATATGCAAGTTATCTATTGTGTGGTAAAATGTGCCATGAATTGGTTTTAATTGTACACATCTTATTAATTTGAGAATTTTTCAGTCTTTCTGGAACTTATTTTCTTTAACTAGGTCACCTGATAGTGAGCCAAGTCAAGGCTGATTGATTGTTTAAACCAAGATGCTGCCAGTTGCTAATACTGTCTGTATAGCACAAATACCACTATAGGTGTCTCAGCTCTGATTTATGCCTAATTTTCCACGCAGTCAATATGTGCTGCAGTCTCATTTTGAATATTTGCTATACTCGTATGTTTTGCTTCAAAAAGCCCTTTTTCAGGTCCGAGCATCTGGTGTGTCTGTCCCACTAGATCTTGTCAAGGAAAAGCTGAAAGAGGCTTTGCTTTCAAAGGGTTTGAAGGACTGGTATGTATATTTAAGGGCTTATATTTAGCTGGTTTGCAGACTGTATCATCAGAGAATTGTAGAAGGGGCAGATGGAACTTGAGGAGTCTCAGCTTATATAAAGAGCAGAGCTGCAAAAATGTTATTGAAAAGAAAAATCATGGCTTGAAGTGTAGAATTTTCCCCATGTGCTTACTACTGCTTATTGTCTGCACTTAATAACATATCCAGATTTTTAAAATTCAGACTCATTTGCAATCTGCACTTATTCTACTAGTTTTATATCAGGTAGATCAAGTGGAAAAAGACATGCAACATGTTGAATTTTGAAATTCTGCGTTCCTGTGGGAGTCTGTTAATTTTCAAACATTGCAGTTCAGGCTCTAACTGAACAACTGGGATAGAAGTTAACAGTCTGATGCTTTTCAGTATTATTAATCCTTAGCTGAATTGGATTTAAAGTTGTTGGGTTTCTTTAATCGAGGTTTATTTTGCATTCCATACTTAATAGTTTCATTTACTTATTGATAGTAAACTGAGTGATAAAGCACATGTGAAATACAGTCAGGTCAGTAATTGAAACATCTGATTCAACTCATCTCTCCAATTTGGTGCAGGTATTCCTAATTGCTTTACCTCTGAAATTTTCTTCTCTGTGGATTAATTACTCAGAATAACTTATCCTGACAGCCTCACTCATATCTGGAGTTCTATTATGTTCAACCAGTGCATCCATCCAATTTTTTTTCTCTCAGACTGAAGGGCATTTTAATATGTTTTCTTGTCTTATGCTTTGGTTATTACAGGAAAATCCAGAATATCTGGGGTGTGAATATGTTATTTTCAGGTGAGATTTTTATATCCAAATTTGCTTTCTCATTTTTGATAAAGTTCTGATCTGATCTACCATTTGCAACTCTTCCCATCAAGCCTTTATGAAGGCTAATTAGGCCTACTACAATATATGTACATTTGAATTGGCAGTTTGAAATTTATTCTTCTTAATTCTTTCCCAATACTACTAAAATCAGATGGAGTAAGATCATATATTTTCAAATGGTGGGGTTCTTTTTCATTGCCACTGCAGAGATCCTTCTGCATCATTTATCTCCTACACTGCTTCCTCTCCTGGACTTTATTACATTTGCAGACAAACTTGAGGATTCCTAGTAGGCACTTTTACTGAGAAATTACCTGCAATGTGCATTTTTCTGTAAGTCTGAAATAATGTCTTTTATTCTCTACTAGTGTTTTATGGTGTTTCATTTAAGATTGGGCTTCTGTAATCAGAAGTTTCCAACCTCACAAAGACCTTTTAAACTTATTTTCTTGTATGTTGTCAAGAGGTGACTGAAGTTGTGTAATCTTGCATTTTCTGGGCCACAACTGTTGTTGAAAGGGGAATTGCCCTGCTATTCTCAAATGAGCTGTTAAATAGTGATAGAGGATTACATGGCTTCTGGTGGCTGCACTAGAAGAGTTGCAGACAGACATTAAACATCCTGTGCCTTCCATTTGCATAAACATTGGTTTGGAAATCACTGGGGTCAGTAGTCTTCAAAATACTCAGTAACCACCTGGCTACCATCAGGGATTAAACATGCAAGGCCAGCTTCAGGGCATGGGTGAGATGTGGGTTCAGGATCGTGCCCAGACTGTGACCAACACCTGCTCCTCACACAGCACTGCCCAAGGGCAGAGGGAGGGGAGCAGAATATCAAAAGAACCAATAATGTGGTTCTACAGAAGTGTTTTTATGCCCTGCAATCATCACTCCTCCTGGTTCCTCAAAAACTCAGGTGGAACACAGAACCACAAAAGAGAGGTTTCTGCTTTCCTAGGAGAAAATTATGTTTCCTACATGAATGCTTCTAAAGCCTCTGTCGTGTATTTAGAATTGTTTGGGGATATTCCCTATGCCTAGTACCTGTACCAAAGTTAGGAAAAACAGCATTCTGCACTGACTCCATGGGAAATGAGAGCTTCTTAAGAAAGATTCCAATGGCTGAGATATCAATATCTCCCTTTGTAACTGCTGTTGGGTACCCATTGAAGAGTTACCAGGGAGAGAGCAGCATTATGTATTAACTTCTGAGTTCTGAATAGGAGTTAGGGGTATGAAATAATTTTAAGTATTTGTAGAGAATCCACAGAGATAATGACAATCAAGGAGAGAAACTGATAAAGTAGGAAAGGGGGAAAATTCTACTAGGTAAACTGGAAATCTGGGGTAATGTGGTGTAAAGAGACAGACTGAGGAATAGTGGAGTGTCTGGCAAATGTTATATAACTGAAATTATTCTAGCCAGCTTTGGGTAGAGAAGAGCCAAAACCCAGAGTAGGGTCTGGTAAGCACCACCCAGAATGAAGAATTGGAATGGAAAAAACTTGTGAGGCACTTTCCAACTGTCCCAAATTCCTTTGTCAGTAATGTGAAGTGCTCTTTACAAATTGCCTTGGATGGGGCTGGAAGTGGTGAGGTAGTGTCTAAGCTTCAGCATGTACCTTGCAGCTTCCATGCATGAGCAAGCTGAATTGGAGGAAAGTTGAGTTCCCCAATATTTCTGCAGAGGGAAAAAAGAAATTCTATTTAATTGCAGACTTTTTTCCAGCTTGCCTACCAGCACTGAACCATTGTTAGAATACTCAGCTAATTTTCTGTAGAAAATGTTACCAGCAGAGCAGCTGTGGTGTTTCAGTGAAGCATCTAAAATTAAATCACATTAAGCCATCTAATTTCTTATTTTCCCATTCCAGTAAAATCTATTTTCTGGTTCAAAAATGTCTTGAGTGCCCTCAGCTTTTTATGACCTACATTCCATGCATCAGATAATCTTTCACTGCCACCCTCACAAGTGACAGACACCCAAGGACAAAATGTCAATAATATTTTCCCAGAAATAGCAATGACGCATGTCTGAGTCAGGGAGAGAGAAACCAATGGGTGTATAAACAATACAAGCACAGAAAGATGAAAATGATGCAAGAGAATCTAACAGATTTTTTTGTGTTCATAGTTTTTCATAAACACCCAGTATATTCAATACTGAAATGGTGTTATTTGCCTTTCAGATTATTGGAGGTGAAATAATTATTTTTCACCATTTTAAAGGTGATTGTTTTTTTTTTTTTTCCTTCCCATAAATCTCTATTGTGTAAAAGGGCAATTATTTTTACTGTATAACTCAAGTGTGTGATGATGCAATTCTAAATTTGTACCTGGGTACTTATTAATGATGTCTATTGGCATGACATATATTAGATACATATTCTTGAAATATGTCTAAGTAGTGTTATTACTGAAGTTTTGAAGTAGAGTTTTGAAGCACAATGAGATTTGAAGACAACCCAGAACAGCCAACAATATAGTAGAGTGAAGCAGATGGCAGCCCAAAAATGTGTAGCCTTCTTAAATGTCTAAGCCCCCTTTTCTTTCTTGAGCCATATGATTAAGATTTCATATTTTGGAACATGGAACTTTCTTGACAGTATGAGATTGAGATTATGATACAAATGTATTTGGTGGCAGTGGGTAATCTGTTGTTTTTTAGAACAAAAAGGCAGATTGTAGAATGCATTGTAGAATGACTTGAGTTGGAAGGGACTGTAAATATCTTCTATTTCCAGGCCCCCCGCCACAGACAGTGACTCCTTTCACTGGACCAGGTTGCTCAAAGCTCTAAAGAGTCCTTGAACACTTCCAGGGTCAGAACATCCACAACTTCTCTGCTCAATCTATCCCAGTGCCTCACTACTCTCACAGAAAAGTTCTTCCAAACACCTAAGCTTAACCTGCTCTCCCTGGTCCTGTCACTGCAAGCTCCTGTAGTCTCTCTCAATCTTCCTTGTAGGCTCCCTTCAGGTACCAGAAGGCCACAATTAGCTCACCCTGATGCCTTCTCTTCTCCAGGCTGAACAATCCCAAATGTTTTAGCATTTCCTGATGGCCAATGGGTAAATAATAGACTTTGGATGGCACACAAATAACAAAGATACTTTTAGCAAAGTATTCTGTACTTTTGAGTAGCCAGTAATATCTTAAATAGGGTGGGAAAAGGGCAAATAATCAGTAATATGTAGTCCTTGTATTATTCTACCATGAAAATATTCCCCTATGATTTAGGGAATTTGAGATTCAGGTTATATCCTTCTATCATTCAGTGATAACTGATGAGATTGAGGGAATTCTAATAAAAATTTTGTTTCTTTTGGAAAGGCATTAGGAACACTTAGGACAATAACTGGAAAATGTCAATGTGTGTGATAATATTTGTCTCTGTAATCCCATTCACATTAGGGAAAGTGAGTACAGACTGAGCTAGTTCTTCCACTAATATTGGCAAATCAGTTGCACAGATTTCATCAGAATATGTTGGGTGGCTTCAGTGTCTGGATGAAAATGTATTAATTTGGAATTGCAAAGTGCAACAGTCCAGCCAGTGGTTTTCCATGACTCTTACAGAGAGCCTTTACATCTTCACTTCTGTATCCAAAAAAGCTGTGTTTTGATTCTGTAATGTGTTTTGTAAACATTCTGCTTGTCACACTATAAATTTTCTATTTTGAGCATAAGTTTTTGTTTCAAATAAGCCAAGTAAATTGAGATACCAAATTTTGTTACACACACAGACAAAAAAATTAATGATATGGATCGAGTCCATAGGTTGTTTTCCTAAGAAAACTTTGATGCAGCAGCATTTTTAATTCATTGACCCTCTGAGGACAAAGAATAAATGTGTATGAAAGTACATGGGCTCCCTTTGAAGAGCAGGGGAAAAACTGGACATCTTGGAAAATACATAACACATGTATTAAGCAAGGAGAAGCTTAATGCTAACCAAGAGGAAAAACTAAGAATAGGGGGTTTATGTGTTTTGAATACTATCCCTCTCCAGAGCATAGAATCTGGATTCAAGCCTACAGAATGATGTATCCGTACATTTTAGAGTTTAGAGGGTCTTCTGTAGCTAGAGATTTACATCTGGTTTTTGAAAGAATAATGCTTCATGCTTTTCTTTAAAAACAGTATTCCTCAAGACAAAAGTGGTTCCCTTGTTTCATGAGCCCTATGCTTTAAGCTCTTACCAGGCAAGGAGCTGGGCCAGACAGGCACTGAATGAGGGGCATTCAGCTGTGCTGGTCATGCCAGAGAGCAGTGCTCTGGCCTCCTGGGCTGGGCTGGGGAGAACTGGAGCTCTCCCTCTCCACTAAGCCAACAGGAATCCAAGGTCCAACAGGGAACAAAGCCAGAAGGTGTATGCAACTTGTGGCTGGTGTGAGGAGGGAGTCCTGTGTTTTGGTCCACTCTAGCACAGATAAAATCTGCACTGAAATTTTTTTAAGAGAATAAGGGAGGAAAACTTATACTATATACACAATACAGCATTCTGTCTTCTTCAATATTAGGAATCTCTCTAAAGTGGACCTCCTTGAGCAAAGCAGGAGGAATGGCTTCTGCCTGTAACCCAGATAGCCACAGAACAGGAAGCATCTAGCCTGAGATATTTGGCATTGTACCTTTGTTCTACCAAAATCCTCTGTTCATGGTGTAAGTTCCTCACTGACTGTAGCTGTCAGAGACTTGCTTAATCTGCTCTAAACCAAGGACTGAATCCAGACTTCCTCTGTTTGGCCTACAGTCTTACCTCAAAGCCAGTAAGATACTGCTCTAAGATGCAGCCTGAGGATTCCTAAATTTGTGAACCATTTTGTCATCTGAAAATTGATCTCCCCAGATTTCTTCCATTTCAGAAAGGTGAAAAGATTTTCTAAGAAAATCCTAAACCATCAGTGCTTGATCAGAATTCTAAGAAGTCACCTTTCTGTTAGCCTTGCTATAGAAAGTCTTGGAGAGCAAAGGCAAAATATACCCTGCTTTAGCTCAAATAAGCTTCAACTTTCTGCTGTAAGCAAGAGGAAGATTTTAATTCCATGGAGCTGAGTTTTTGGTGTTTGATGCTGAGTGAAAAGGGAAGCTTTGTTGGCACTGGTGTGACACAGAGTGACTGTACAAAGCCACAGGCCAATCCAAACTGGAAAAAACAGTGACTGACTCTTCCTAACCACAACTGTAGGTGAAACAGAACTGCAGTAGCACCTTAGGTTTTTCCAACCACAAAATATACGCTTTTTTTTTGGTTAATCAAAAAAATTCAGAAAAAGTATCCAGAATAGTTTGTAATTTTCATCTTTGGTTTCAAAAATAAAGAACTGAACACCAAACGGAACTATGGGCCATATAAATTCTGGTATCCAAAATAGAATTTCTTAGCTTGGGAACTAAAATAAGGAAATCCCATGTGATGAGAAGAAAATACACAGGGAATATGTCATATTTTAGGGAATTGTATATGTGAGCACATGCATAATCTTTTAAAATGCCACAGGCAAGTCCAGAAATTAAAATCAGGCACTGAAATCTTAAGAAACTAGTCTCTGAGCACAAACAAGCATTTGTCTTCCATTGGTATCAGACAGCATTTTCCACAAATCCACTGTACTATCATTGTACCAAATATATTAACAAAGGCCTGCCTATTTATTGTTTTTCTACCAAATAATAATTTTTAGGCTAGGAAGTATCCAAATTCTTGCATTGTGTTTTAGGCCATGTCCTAGCTGGAGATTACTGTAATTATGAGTTAGGTGACCAGATTGTGCAAATGCTCTTTGTCAAGTTCAGTGCAACATCAGTCAGATCTGAGCATTTTTCACCAAAATCTCACCCAAATTCACACTGAATATGAAAGAGACATTTTCAGGCTTCATTTAGAGATGATGGAGACATTGGTACAGTTAAACCACCAGAGGAAACCAAATTTCTGTCTTAGACAGCAGTGTCATCTTAAACCATAGTACCCATTTCTGACCAGGCCTGATTTAATATTTCTTGTAAAATAAATAGAGGTACTTCATCATATATCATTGCTGAGCACAGCAGGGTGCTGTCAAGCAGTTAAATAATTTATAGCAGAAATAAGTTGACATAATTTATAGAGACCAGCTGTGAAGAAGAAAAATGCATTATAGATCACCAATGGGTTTCACAGCTACTATCTGGCAACAGCAAAGGATGAGGCTTAGGAAGCTGGGTATCAATTGCAGGCTAAAAATGTATGTAATGACTCTCAACTTGTCACTTCATGTCTCACCTTCTCCAACATGTTCCTATGACTGCATTGATTCTTCTGGGCCCCTTATTCCAAGTAATTCTTCCAGGCCCACTTTCCATCCTCCAGAAAAAGATTTATATCTTTGTTCGTTCATTTTCAGAGTGTCATTCCCTTCACTGGTCTGTCTTTGCCCCCTCTCCAATTCTTAGTAGGCCATTTCTCCTCTGTGCTTCCTCCCATACAAGTTCATGTTTGAGCTTGATTTTTATTGCCTAGTTTCTATACCAAATCTGTCCCCAAAGAGAGGAAATCTGGAAGATGCCCTATTTCCAACTCTGAGAGACCAGCACTATAGGAAATGTGAGAAAATTAAGACTGTTCACTGAGGACTGGTGCTGTTTAGCTTTTAAAACAGAAGCTGCTTCTGCTGAGCCCATTTCATCTATGATATCATAGAAGTTTTATCTTGTAAAACTTTGTCTAGATTTGGTGGAAAGAAGTGAAAACATGCTTCATGTAAGAAAGCATAATTTTCACTGTGTTTCCAATATGTCTTGTGGCATAGGCTTCTAGCTTCTCCAAGAAAATATCTGTGTACTTTTAACATCATGAAAATATTTAATTTTCTCAGTTCTTTTCTTGAAGAAAAGTGGACAGTTGTGCAATTTTGGCTGATACTTGCCAATAAAATTCAGCCTAAGGCTATATTTTCTGAGCTGCATGTAAAATTGCAGCCCAAACCGTTCAGGTCTGGCAAAGCTATATCCTGTTAAATACAGAGCCTTGTAAGTGGAAGTGTTAGTAATGTTTAATAGTAGGCAGTGCTACCAACTCCACCTCTAGGATATTTTAAATCTACTATTAGGTCTATAAATAAGATCACGCTAAAAGTAATATTAAAGCAAAACAAGCATGTTTTTATCAAACTTGAAGTGTCATGAAAGGCTTTATAGCCTTAAGCTGATATATAAATACAGGTTCTGATCTTGCAGTATATCTAAGTGGAGGCAGAAGTCAACACTTTTCAGTTGTGGTGTCAGTATTCCCACAAGACCATGTTGGCAGGGCTTCACTACCTTGATCTGCTACATAAAATTTCTGTGGGAGTTCCTGTGCTCTGCAGTTCATGACCTGAAATCTCTGCTCCCACTGAAGTCAGCTTTCCCTGAGAGAGTATTGAGGAATAACAAGATAAGGACCTCTGCGTGTAGAAACGTTTTTACTGTAATGCTACCCGTGTAGTGTAGCTTGTCATGTTTTTATGATGAAAGAGAACAGGATCAGGGTGTACACATGCCGGGGGAAATAGGCAAGCAGCGTAATAATTAACATCTAGCAGACCTAAATTCTTTCTAAGTTGCTGGAAAGCAGCTGTTAAAGGAATTAAAACAAAGAAGAAAAGAGCACAGTTGTTTCAGAAAAATAGGTGTGCTAAGGTCTTCCAAAGTTTATGCTGAATTTGTGGTAGGAAAGACAATGGAGAATGGAATTAAATGTCAAGGATCCAAATGGGTTTTGTTGGCAGAGAAAGTTGTTTTTTTCTGTCTCCCTCTTCTCAGGGAAAAAAACCCAAACAACAACAACAACAACAACAACAACAANACAAAAACAAAAAAAAAAACCAACCCACCAATAATATGGAGCAAAGGAATTAACTATCTTGAAATAACCATAATTGCAACCCAACTCTCATATCTTCATAGCTACAACACCTTTCTCTTTACACTTCATGATCAGTAAAGATACCCTTCCACCTCTCTGTGCCCCAGGCCCAAGGAAACCATATAAAGTTGTTCTATCAATTTAAGCTAATCCCCAGCCCGCCCAGGAGCTCCTAATGTCTTTTCTCATGTTCATTTTGTCCTTCCATCTTGTATTCTTGTGTAACAATTTTGGTTGCTTTAAAGGAATTTATTTTGTCTACCTCAGGCTCCTATATTGCTTTTGTTATCTTACTGCACAGAGTAAGCACCAGCTACAAGGTCACAGCAGAAACATCAGTTTATTGGATCAAAATGTGTCTGATGAGATTTTGAGCTTGAGATGCCCTAAAGGGGGATGGAAACTAGGGGTTAGCAACTGAGACTGTTGCTCTTCTTGCCAGCATTGGGGATTTATTCTGCAGAATCAAAGTTAGAAAATGAATGAACTCTCCAGCTCCAAGTTTTGCTGATAATTATTTGTTGAAGAAGTTGTAGACTCTATTTTACATCACCTAAAAGTGTCTCAGTGTGCTTATCCTGTGCAACAATGCTCACAGACACAAACAGAAGAAGAAATAAATACCATTAAATAAAAAAGTTTGCTAGATAATTTATTGCTACTCTTAGTTATATTCCTTATTATATTTAGGAAATTATGAGAGATTTCTAATTGCATTTGATGGAAATAATTTCTGCCCCTGCATTGCTCTTCAGATGCTCTTTTGTGGGATAATGGGTTGCTTGCCCCAGTGCAGAGGAAGCTTTTCCTTATCTACATCCAGAAATCCTGACTCTATGGATCAGATTTTCAGTTGCCTCCACTCCTCTTATCAGTAAAGACAAAGGTGGAAAGAAATCAACAAGAAATGAATTTTCAACAATAGAGAAGCATAACTACCTCTTTGACTGATGATTACAGAGTGAGACATCTGAGAACAAACACTATTAAAAAAAAAAACTTTTGAAAAAGAGCAGGTTTTAGTCCTTAGAACAGAATAGAACTGTATTGAACACATCAAGGATGATCATACTAAGCCAATTCCCCCTCAGAATGCCAATGTCCTGCAGGTATTTAGAAGATAAATAACAATAGAAATGAACTATTTTTTCTAATAATGCAGATGAAGGGAGCGCATACTTATGAATTCTTGAGGAAAATTAATAAAGACAATTTCATGCTGGCTCCTTGGCATAATGATAAAACAGAAGGTCTGTACTCTGTACTGAGAAGGGATATGACTATTCCTGAAATCCAGAGTCATCTCTTCAACCTGTCAGGCCAATTTTCTCTCTTCTTGCTGTGCTGTGAATGCTCATTCTTCACACTCCTTGGGTTTCTGTTCTCCTTGAAGTGACATCTCTGGTTAAATGGTGTGGCAGGATTAATACACAATTGGAATTCAGAATATTTGCTGAATCTGGACTTTATAATAGCATGGCATGGAGTCTCATTTCAGAAATGAATTAAAAAGGAGTAGGGTAACTACACTTTCAAGTAGGCTGGCAAGCAGACAGGGGACAATAAATCAAGGTTAATGATAATGGCAATGTTCCAGTTTGGAAAGGAAGATGAACATAAGGAGTATTACAAGAATTGGTGCTAGGCCCAGCTTTACTAAAAGCCATTATTTATTATATTAATGGAAAGTAAGGAACACTGAAATCAGACCTTGCCAAAATCTACAGAAGAGGGAGAAGACATCTTGCTTAGCTTCATCTATCGGAGTCCTATTTGCTGAGAACTTTTTAGATTTCTAAATTTTCTAGAAAAAAAAAAAGAAATATAAAAACATACCTCAGAAAGTGACAAAGTTAAGAGGAAGGATGTACTGTCTAGAAGCACCTTTCCACAAATTTGGGAAAAGTCCAGATGACCATAGTAGTCACATCACTGAAGTACTTTCAGGATGAATAAATGCTATTAAATATTGGAAAAGGTTAAATTATGTTCTTTACTAGATTTTCTTTGGAATGAGATATACAGCTGGAGAAAGATATTTTGAAATCTTGGTGTCAATGAAGAAGTTTTAACACAAATCAAGAAGTAAAATCCATCTTTCTACATTGAAGAGCTCCAGGATTAAGTGGTTTTGTGCTTGTATGCAAATTTCAGATTAAATAATTTAATTGCAATAAAGAAATGTATGTGAATTTGAAGAGTTAACAGTATTGAATGAGAAATCAATGCGCTAGTTTAACAAAGAATTGAAAGATCAAAAAAGGGATTTTTTGCCAAATTATGACTAAGAGAGTGAAAAAAACCTGCTGAAAGTATTTATGAAAGATGAAAACAGTCAGAGAAGTGATAGCCCAAGGGGCATGAGTAAAAGGATGAACTCAATATAGCATTAAGCTGAACATTAAAACTATTGCTTGACACTAAATTTCTTCAGTTTCAGAATTTGTTTTTGCCAAAAAGAAGATGGAAGTCAAATAACATCAGAGTTGTGCTTTTGAAGTAGCTGGTTTCGTTATTTTTAACTGGCTTTACAAAACAATGAGTGCACACTGTAGAGTGTGTTCCTATGCTACCAATGTTGTGAGCAAATCAGAAATGAAATGAAATATGGATGTGGCCTGCTAAATTCAGAATAAAAGATTTTCTGTCAATGGTACTATTAAGTTTTGATCACACCCAAGGAAAAATGAATGAGAGAGAAGAAGCAATGAAATCAACACTCTAATTTAGTGGTTGGGTACCTTCCCTGAAAGATGCAAACAGGCTCTTCTAATTTTACTGCATTTAGGAGTTTTGCATCCTATTTCTGAGTATCCATAGTGATTGGACAAGATATTTAAACAGGCCTTACAGCAAGGACTGGAACATGAGTCTGCCCTCATAAAGGAATAGTTTAAACTGAAAGAAGAAGGATTATCTCTTGGCCTAGTGAATCTTTTATAACTCCAGCAAAAGCTGGCTGTCCAGAAGGGTGCATGAAGTCATCCTCCAACAGTTCAATGTTTAGATCCCATTCCTAGGATGTGTGAATTTGATATTCCTTAGGCTAAGAAAACAACTGGAAATAGGTGTTCCACAGACTGCAGGAATGCTCTGCCGACTGCATTAACAGATGACAAAACAACACTACAACTGCCAAAACCTTTGCTGGCATTTCCATGAAGACTCTTACTCAGTAGACGTGCTGAAAAAAACTGTAATATATAAGAGAGGTATGAGAATAGTCACAGTCTCCTGATGTAACTGATGTGCTGGGCTTTTCTGTGTTGTCAGTGCTAGAGCTTATGTGGCCGGTGCTGACTGGGTGCATAAGATACTGGTGAAAGTGGAGACATTGAGGGGCTACCATTTTGCAATTACACAGCCTGTGTCACACATCTGACTTTTACTGGCAATTCTGAAAAACATGATGTGCTGACAACAGCATCTGCCTGGGGATTTGCTGGAAAAGAATGGTCATACAGACAATAAAATCTCCAGAGCTGATTTTCAGGAAGCAGGAGTGGAGGACTGGTGTCTCTGCAGGCTGCCTATTTGCACTACATAACCTGTGTTATTAATCCTGAAAACCTTGTCACTGTCTGGAAACTATTTGCTTTGGCTATATTCAGGACTTCCGGACCCCATTTCTACCTGGCCCAAAGCAATTCCCTGCACTGCAGGTAGTCCATTAAACAACACACAATTTCTGTTTAGGGTTTAAAAAAAAAAAATAGCCTTTTGCTTTTTTTCAGCTCTATTTGGATTTTTATTGACAGACTGTAGTAGACTATTGTGTCACTTGCCCTGTAAAAATGCACAAGCCATGAATGACATCAGCGTCAGAGATAAAAAGGAAAGGCCAGGGTCTGCAAAGGAGCTTAAGGTACTTAAATCCAAAACATAGATCCTTGGATTTTTTCATACCTTTCAAAGAAATGGAATTCCCATCAGTAGATATGTCTAGATGTCTGCATTTCTGGTGTTGGAAATATGGATTTCTTTCAAAATCCTGATAGCAGATCAGTGACTAAGTCCTCTCAGGGCTCCACACATTTTGTAAGTCTTCCTCATGACATCCCTGTCCCCTAGGGCACACTCTCAGATGTGTTCCAATTCTGCATGGAGAAATCTGGGAGAAGGAGGTAAAATCCCTAGTCTTTGACAATGCAATGATGAAGACACTCCATGCATGAAAATTTTTCCCATGTCTAGCTTGGGCCAGAAGTTTTTGCTGAGACTGTGTCTTCATATAGGTCAGTGAAGCCTCTCCTGTCTGTAGCTCCCCCTGAGTCTTTAGTGAGCACCTTCCACAGAAGAATCAGTGCAAGTCCAAGTGCTCACCAGTCTGTCAGGAGGGCATCCAAACCACGGGGTTGTTGGTGCACAGACCAACTTTTGCTCTCTTGAGGTTCCTCAATGGATAATTTCACTGTGCAGAAGCTGTTGAATAATCACTGGTGGTGGAGGAAAGTGGTGAAAAGTTTCTCTGTTTTCATTGGTAAGGCACTGTGCCCAGCTTATGGGCAATGCAAACCTGGCTCCTATGCCTACATGAGCACTGCAGTTGTGTGGATGTTTGGTGGTGAGGGAGATTTGCATCTTTGCTTTGTGAGAAAACTGCTGGGCTAAGATGGGGCCTCATTCAAGGCAAAAGTCATCCTGGGTCTTAAAAAAAGGTATCAAACACTTCCATTTTTAGAGATGTGACAAGCAGTCCATAGAACAATGATGGAATGGAAAGCAGAAGATCTGGCCTAGGTTCTCTAAAATTTGGGAAGTTTTAGATCATGGGACTGAGCAGGAGCCCCTAACCACCAGTACAGGTGTTAGGCTAGTCTGAGTTAAAAGTCCCCACATAATATCTTGTGATGCAGAAAAATATTGAATCTCTGCAGGTAAAAGAGGCCATGGCTTTTAAGGATCAGAAAAACTGGATGCCTGGGTGGCAAACAAATGAAAACCATCTGGAACATCATCAATAGAGTTTTCTTTTTTCTTAGCTAGGTATACTATTACCTGTATCACAGGTCAGCCCAAGATGGATGTTTAAAAAGCTCTTGTGCAGGCTCAGATTGCACTTGATGGCTTCAAAATGCTGCAAGCAGCCCTGCCATTGTTTGCAGGGTGTGTTGAAAGTGAGGCTGAAGAAGTGGGGATAGAAACTGCATTCTTGGGGTGGGTGGATCCCTTGTCACCAGCTTTTTGGCAAGGTTGCTGTGTCAAGGCTGTGCTTGCCCTCAAGTCTGCATTTTGAGACACTGTGTTCTTGTCTCAGATCTTCAGATATTCCTGACGTTTCATGTCATTACTAATAGTAAAAAAAATCTCTGTCTTTTATTTCTATAAAAAAATATGCTGTCTAGCTCAAAAAAGATCCCTGATTTTTTGAGCACTCTCTAGCACTTACCTGGACTACTGCTAAAATAAAAATCCATTTGCTTCTCTTTAAGTAATGCTCTCATACATGTTCTCTGCAAAATGCAATTTCCATCTAATGCTTGAACTAGACCTCATGAAATAAGATGCTGAGAAAGATTTACGAGTCACTGCAGCTCAAGCTAATGTGCTGATAGCTGTGGAATTTCAGATGTTTAAATAAAAAGTACTCACAGCTGCAGTAGGAGTTTCCTAATTTGCCAAAACCCCTTAGAAAATAACCCTCCAAAATGGTAAGTAAAGGTTTAGACTATATATGTACACTTGACTTTTATACAGTTTTAAATAGTTCTTGCAAACAATTAAAAATAATTGTGGAATAATCTTGATGTGAAAATACTTCTGAGGTTAGAAAAAGCAAGCAGAAGTGAGATGGAGCTTTCTGTCTGCTCTGCCCCTGGGAATTCTCCTAGATGCATACACCTGATGGCACCTACTCTGCAGAATAGCTGCTAAAACCTCCAGAGTCCTCTGGGAAGTCTCTTATTGACTTACCCTCCATTGAGACTTCCCTTAGCTTCTAAGCATAGCATAAAGAGCATAACAGACCAGCTCCTGCCTTGAATAATCATTTGAAAGATTCAGCTAAAGGCTGCAACACCAATTTCATTATTAAAAATAATGGAGGATTTGATGCAATGGAAAGCTAATTTACAAATATGTCGCATGCCAAATCCAACTTTCAGGTTTCTTGGTGTGCTTAATGTTATTTCAAGATGTCAAATGGACCATACACTATGTTTTCTGCAGGAAAGATAGATTGCAATCCACTTTTATACGTTTCATCCTTATAGTGTCCAGAGGAGGGATAAAAAGCCATCTGAGAAGACAGGCAGTGCTTATAATCATGTAGCTGTGATTATTTAAGACTATTATTATTTTTCCAGTGTATATATGCTGGCATAATACTGCTTTGGATACAGCTATGAGTGTATATTAATAAAAACTTTTTTACCGGTATAATTCCTTGCCTGGCCAAAATCAGCTACACAAGTATAAGCATATGTATATAAGCACAACTGTGTTTATACCATTACCAGCTGCAGTTGAAGCCTCTTGTACAGCAAACCCAAGCCCTAAAACTTTTCAGAATACACCAAAATGGCACCAGTCTTAATGTTTAGAGATTTGACCCTCTTTTGTAAACAAATTATAAATCACTTTAGTCCTCTGTGTTTGGGAATAGTCCTTAAGTGAACATGTTTAAAGAGATGTCGTGCTTCCAACTGAGGCATTGGAAACATTTGATTTCTTTATTTTTTTTTGTGGTGTCTTTCAAAAACCAGTTGTGTCAAGTGTGCCAAGTGTTTGATGTTGGTTTTCTGACAGGAGAACTTGGAAATATATTGTTTGGGCTGATTTTGGATAACACAAACATTTCCATGCTTTGATGAATCCTTGATGTTGTAGCTCTTGAGAGAAAAGATGACAATAACATCAAACTTCAGTCAAGGCCCTTCTATTATATTTCAGTTATATATACTCAGAAATCCAGCTTCAGGGTAATCATAGAATCCTAGAAAGGTTTGGGTTGGAAGGCACCTCAAAGATCTTCTAGTTCCATTCCCCTGCCATGGACACGGACGTCTCTTACTAGATCAGCTTATTCAGAGCCCCATCCAGCCTGGTCATGAACATATCCAGGAACAGGGCATCCACAACCTCTCTGGGCAGCCTGTCCTGGTGTCTCACCACCCTCACAGTGAAGAATTTCTTCCTTGTATCCAATGCAATGCAATGCAATACAATGCAATGCAATCCAATCCAATCCATTCCCTCTTTCAGTCTGAAGACATCCCCATTTTTCCTATTACTACATTCCCTTGTCAAAAGCCCCTCTCCAGCTCCCCTTTATTCCCCTGAGGCACTGGAAGCTGCCCTAAGTTCTCCCTGGAGCCTTCTCCTCTCTGGGCTGAACAACTCCAGCTCTCTCAGACTGTCTTCACTGGAGACATGCTCCAGCCCTCTGATCACTGCCTGGACGTGGACTGGCTACCTCACACGTGGGCTCTTGGTCAGCACCATGCTATGAGAGAGCATTGGAAACCCAGTAGTACTTCTGTATTGGTACACAGAGTTAATTTAGGAGCAGAAGCAACAGTTTCATGTCCAAATTACTAAAAGTACACAGGAAAGAGAGGCAACACAGAGACATGTCTGAACAATCTGTTGATTGAGCTGGTTGGCTGCCCAGCCATGGCATTATTCTCAACTCAGATGATCCACTAATAGGGGAAGTTGGCTGTGAATATGTTTACTGGTGAAGATATACATCTTCTAAAGCAGCAGGAATTTAACTTTTAATATAGAAAATTACCTTGCTTGTGTTTATAGAAGTGGACATAAGTTAGATGTAAATCCAATTAATTGTTGTTGTTTTTTTTTTTTTAATTTGCTGGTCATTGGAGAAGGCAGTGCTTTTCCAGGCTTGACCCCAAAGCACATTGAAGTCTGTAGATGTTTCTCAGCTGTTTTTCATGGGCTGTTTCTCCAGCCTCTTAGTAAGTAATGCCTCAGCTTCCATGATTCATTATATTGCTCAAACTTCACACTCTGAGATGGCATGAATATGTGATATCAGTTTAAGGAGAATAAAAGTCACTAGAGAATTGTTCTAAGGACATTTGGGACCACCTAGCATTAAATGAGGTTATGCATTTTCAGTTAATCTTACTGCAGCCAGTCAGTGCGTGTCATTCCGAGAAGACGCAGCTGAGTTAGGATGATTTCCAATTCACTGTAGGTTTTTGGGAATTTGCTGCAACAAATGAATACTCAGTCTCTCCTAGGAGAAGGAACCTACTAGACATCACTGGGTGTGTGAAACAAATATCTTCCAAGGGATCAGCAACATCAGATACTATTTGACCACTGATAAAACAAGACCAGGCAGTTCAGAACAGGCAGTAAATTTTATACTTTGCAAAACAAATGTCTTTTCAAGTGCAGATTCAGCATTTAAACAAAGCTTGTGGTCACAAGGAAGTTGTCAGCTTTGTTTTCCCTCGTTCCTTCCTTCTTTTTTGTGAGTTGCTTTTATTAACATTGCCTTTGATATTTCCTAGAAACTCTTCTCATTTTCTTGCTATTTTTAAGAGGTATGCTGCTGCAAAAGTATTGCTGTGCAAAGCATTCCAGTGTCAAACTTCTCTTTGTTTTCAATGTCTTAAAAATAATTCTGTATTTAAATATTCTCTAGCACTGAAGAGAATAACTGAGCCATTCTCTTTATGGTTCATATTGAACCATATGTATGTGATGCAGTGCTGTACAAGACTTCATGTTCTATTCACTAATTTAATTTGAGAGAGTAGCTGTTTGATGTGCAGCTATTTCAACCAATTCTACTTTCTAAAATCCTTCTAATCAAATTGGATAACCTCCTGATAAAAAATATTTAATTTAAAAAGTCACCCTTGTGATAATTTTTATTCTGTATTGTAACTTTCAAACTGTTCCTCTATGCATGAAGAAACGGATGCTACTCTCATATAAACACAAAGACATTAACATTTATCTTCTACCTTCTAGTCAGCTTGTGTAAACATACTTCAGTATAATTAACTAGTTTAATGTTTGGGACTGAGTTTGGACAGATGACAATGCTGTGTGTGCTCCTGTCTGTAGCTCTTGATAGAGTAGCTAATTAGAGACGGAAATTGCAGATTTCCTAATGAATTTACCAAACTTTGAGCCATAGCAAGGAGGGGAGCATGGCACTGCCTGTCTCTGAGGGGCTGTGCAGCCGTCACCCTGTTATTTCAAGGCCCTTGTGTCCAGGACAGCACTGGAGATGGAGAGTGTGGGGCTGGCACCACAGAGGGGCTCGTGGTGGGTGACACGTCCCCAGTGCCACAGCCAGGCACCAGCAACCCCTGAGCACTGCAGTCCTCACACACAGCCTGTCCTGCCACTGCACCAGGGACACAGGCAGCAGCTGCCATCCCTTCAGGGGCAGCATCTGGACTTGTGTTCTCAGCACAGACACTCTGCAAAGGCTCCACTCAGGGATGACATTTAAAGAATAGGTGGAGAGAAAGAAGGCTGAAGCAAAACTGGCCTTTTAGGTCTTATCCTAATGATTACAAACTGGGCTAAGGAATGAGAGATTTTGGGTGATTTTCTTTTTTTCTTTTTAATTTTTTTTTTTCTTTTTTTAATGGTTCTAGGGATTTTCAATTATTCCTGCAGCCTAGGAGGGCTCCTGGCTGGGCTTTGCCTCATGCCGTTGTGTTGAGGCAAGCATGGATGTGCAAGTGGGAGGCTTTACAGAGAAATTGAGCTACCAGTAAAACACAGCTTTTCTTCCAGGATTTACAGCAGCTGAATGAGAGTTTTCCACATCACACTTAAAAACTTAGATTACTATTCAATTATAGCTGACTTTTTTGGAGGTAGCCTTTAACCCTCTTGGAGGTAGCCTTTAACCCTCTGCCTGTCTTTTTCTCTCTGTTGAGGATATATACCTCCCTTCTTGTACCTCAAAGTGGGATTTAATATCTGTCTTATATTACCTCATCCCTTCCATCTTCCCTCCAGTCGATTACTCCTGGGAGAAGCACTTAGGATTTTGTGTGGTCCAGTTCTGAAAGACTTTGGACACAAGAAACAGCCTCTTTCCCTATGGCACAGCTTCACATCCTACTTTGTTCAAGTGGTAGAAATTGTATTCCAGTTTAAATGTTCCTTTTCCCTAACTTTGTCCTGTGAGAGCCCATTTAATTATACCAAGCAACTGAGCCAATTCTCCTTCAGCCAAATTAGTGTTGACTTAGTCTGACTCCCCCTGAGCTTGGAAAAGCACCATGCATGTAACAGAGTGGTAAAGCAAAGACATTCCCCTAATAATGTCCAGTGGGTTTGCTGGGACCTGACCCCTCACACCTTGGCATGATCCTGAAGGAAAGCAAACAGCCTGGGCCCATATCTCCAGTGTCCATCCAAATTTTCCATGTTTGATTTCTTTTTTCTAAAACCTGCTAAAAATGTTGATTTTTCTATTTAAAATAAAATAAACTCCTCTATTTTTCAGCCCACTTTTATTTACCACAAGTGGGACAGAATCACATTTCTGCATTTCCCCTTGGTTTTTTTACTTCCTAAATCCAGGCTGCAGGCAAATTTGAAATGCTCTGTGGCAGACAGTAGGACAGCAGGCAGACACATGGAACATATGCTGAACATTTTGAATGGACTCTGGAAAGAAATTTAGAATTTATTAGAAGATGGAAACATTTTGTTTCTAACGTTCAATTAGGGAATTAAAAATCTTTAAAGAAAATCCAAATAGTCAGGATAAAAAATATCCATCAGCCTAATACCCCTAGTAACATCCAGGCCTGGCATTTAAATTATCTCTCTCTCTCAAGGTGTGATCCTTTTCACTCTCCCATCCATGGCCACAAATCAACATTTAATGCCATTTGGACACTTAAAAAATCCACTCCTACTCTAGGAAGGATTCATTCACCCTTTTCTCCTACCCTTCCCCAAAGCAGGGAAATGGTTGCTTAAGAACTGACAGTTTGCAAGAGAAGCTATTTATCAAAAGTTGGGCAAATTTGGATGTTTTCCAGAACAATTCCTAGCACAGCAGCTGTGAGGGACCTGTAAAAACACCAGCCTAAGTCATTTACTTGCTGTCCTCTGCCATTCCTCTATCTGTGAGCAAACAAAAACTGTAGCATTTGAAATGATGGTGTGTATTTAACAAGAAATGTTTTATAATTGAAACAGAAATACTAGGAGCTAAAAATAGACTTTTAAATTAATTTGGAATCTGGATTTGGCAGTTTTGTCTTTATGGTATTTGTATGATTTCCTTATTTGAACCAACATGAAGTGATTTTTTTTTTTTTTTTTTTTTTTTCAGACTGCAAGCATTTCAATGATCCACCACTTTTGGTACACATCAGCATGGAATATCTGGCAAGTACAAGTCAAATTTTAAAATCAGATTTTTTCCTCTTAGACAAAGTTCCTGTGAGGAAATCAAACTGGGCAGTAGTGACCCCCTCAAAGGGTGACAGAGGGAAATAACTTTTTTTGCCAAATCTATTATTTTTTGTTTAATTTTGATTATCAGGTCTGGGGTGGTGATTCTTTCACTCTGTTTGTAGAGACATGAGTTACTTCCTCCCACACTGGTGCCAAGCCAGAGCTGCTCAGAGACAATTGAGTCTGCTGTGCACAATTTATCGCTGCCATGCCAAGCTAGAAAGCCCTCTTCTGTGATTTCCCCCTTGAAAAGCTCGTGAAGAAATCACTGCACCACACTGTGGATGTTCTCTAAACTCTCCTGGGCAAGTGGGAAGCAGTCTCCTTTCCTGTAGGGCAGATGCTGCCTAGTCAATGAAAAGCAAAAGCACATTGGGTTGTCATTGCCCGTGGATACCCGGCTGCTGTGGGAAGTACAGGGTGTGGCAGAAAAGAAACCAGGGTAATAAAAAGCAAAACACCAAGGTTTCTCAGTCCTTAAACTTCCCAGTAAATGGGCAGTGAAACATTGTGAGTAGTCCTCTCACATAGCTGTAGCTGCCTGTAAGACAGGAGTCAGGTCTCAGCTAATTGTCTCCCTCTAAGACTGGGAGAAAGAGGATTAATCCCATCATGACACAGGATTAATACTGCCCATTGGAAGTGAAACTCTAGTGGATACTGAAAAAGCCTAGATGTCATTTCAGAGTCAGAGAATCCTATTCGAAGAACAGAATTACCCAGAAAAACTCAAAGATCATTGTGGGCAAATAAATAACTTGAATGTTTCCCTGTAGAAGATACTTTGTACAACTTTTTCTTTCCAAAACAAATTATTTGGCTAAAGATACCAACACTGCTTCAGTTCAATCTCAGTAGAAATAAACAAAATCTATTTTTCATTAAAACCAGTGATTACTGAATAACAGGATTTAACTTCCCACCACATCCTATTTCTAGCTGCAGGCCTTTTGAAAATGCACCAGCATCCCGGTGGCAGAAGTGGCATTGTTGTCTGAGCTCTCTGGTGACAGAGCTTTCCAATAACAGCAAGTCTCATCTTCACCTCTCCATCAGGGCTGCCAGGGGGTGAGTTCAGAATTAAGTCAGGAGGGGCAAAGACATCACTGCATCATCTTTCAGCCCTTTGAAAAAAACAAAGAGCACATACTTGGCAGCACTTTAATTTCTATGGTTACTTATGAATAACAGCACAGCTGGGGAACTGTTGCTACAACCCACTAGCAGAGATCATTTAGGAGGTCACACTTAAGCAGATCCATTTAAAAAGCACTACTTTTTTTCATATAAAAAATAGTAAAACCAAGGACTGTAGGTTGTACTCTTTATGTTACTATCAAGTGGACTATCCTGCTAGTCATAAATTTGCCCTCATTGTTTTAAAGCAATAGGAGAAATGATGACTCTTTTTTTAAGACACCAAGCAGGACTGATGATTTCTGGACAAAATCTTGACCAGGAGCATGATTCACTTGGATTTTGTCAGTCACAGATGTTGATGTCTCCCATGCTAATGCAGGCCAGTGCTTCATGCAGCTTGGAGAGGTTTTCTGGCTGAGACCTGCATCGAGGCTTTGCTTTCTACCAAGGGCACAGTAACACAATTTTCCAACATAGTCCAGAAAAAATAATTGAGTAACCCAGAATCAGAATGATTTGGGAGCTCTGACGCAGACTTCATGTATAACCTGGGTGAAATGGCTGGTTTGTGCTTTCAGTTTTGATCCTTATTTTGTTTCTTAGTTATCAGGGCAGCAGTCATGAAGCCCTGGTAACTTCATTGCAATAAAATATATCTTTAGTTGGTGGAACAGACTTTAAAAGTGTCTTGGCCAAGGAAAAGTTATTGCTTTGTGTTTCACAGTGTCCTAATCAGGAGGGAAGTGAAGGCAAAATTCATCCTTATTTTGTCTGCCATGCACTTACTGTGGTCTCCTCTGAAGCAAATTCACTCCTGGCCAGACAGGGACAAGGACTTTAAGTACTTATTTTACTTTCGCAAATTCAAAAGTGCAGGATGTCATCAGGGAATGGAAAAACTGTTATTTTACATGTTTATGGGTAGAATTTAAAAGGATACTATTACAAATATAAAATAATTACTAAACTTAGAATGACAGAATCATAAATCATAGAATAATTTGGTTTGGGAGGGACCCTAAAGATCATCTTGTCCAACCCCTCCCCCCAGCATGGGCAGGGATGTCACCCCTGGATCAGGTTTCTGCATTAATGAGCCTGTGAGTGGGCCCACAGAAATGCACTGCTGCGTCAATGCAAATGTTGTGTTTTGACATTTTATTCAGTGTAATGCAGGATTAGTATTGGGAAAGGCAAATTAAATCCGTCTAAGTCCTTTTTCAAGACTCTTCTTTTTACATACTGTCACTACACACACTGGAATAAGCACATCATCCCAAATAAAGCCACTGACATCAGTAGTTTCACCTGGGACAGATTTGGCTTACTTTTGCTAATTGCATCATTACCCTCAAGCTACACTGAACAATTCATTAGTGGCAGACAGCTGAATTTCTAAAAGTGTGTGTAACCTAACTCTTACAAACAGCACAGTAGAAACTGCTCTCAGTAGCTCCTCTGGGCAACCGAGGACACCATGAAATTGAATAAATAAATATAAACAAAGAATGTTTTTCAATCTGCTTCCCATCTGGAGTACTGGCTATTTTTTCAGCTCTTAATTTGAGGCACCTTTGCATTCTGTTAGGACAATTCTCTACCTTTTGCCATCTCTGATGACCCCAGTGAATTTAAGAGCATTTCTATAGATTAGAGATTTCCCTTTTCAGCAGTTCTAAAGAAGAAGCCAATCTGCCATGGATTGCTAAGTTTTGAAAATTCCTGCTTAAATCTTTCTTTTTTTGTTGTCTAAGGGAAACATCAAAGTATGACTCTGATTTTTATTCATTCTTCCTAAATTTTTATTTTCACCTACCCATTAAATTCCTACAGACTAAGAGGCACTGCTGTGCATGGCTCCTGGCTGAGTGGGGCTGAGTGTCTGGGCTGGGTGACAGGGACAGCCAGGTATCCCCTGCAGCTCCTAGGGCTGTTCATTGCCCATGGTGGTGTCCTCCTGCTGCTGCTGTGTCCTGGAGGACAGGTGAGCTCAGAGGCAGAGCTCCTCCCCCGCCTGCTGGCCTGGGTGCCTGACAGCCTTTCTGAACCTGCTTAATTTCCTAGCAGAGGCTTAACCTGGGAGTCTGCTGAGGCACCTTTCACTGGCAGGCACACACTGTGGTCCTTCTTCACTTTTGTCTCTAACACCACCTGAAGAGGAACAGTATTGCTTCATCCCTCTTGTGTTGGACTCTGGGTAAACAGGATGTTTCCTACAGAACTTGCAGTTTAACTGATGTGTCTAATACCCAGGATTTAATTAAATAAATATCCCCCATATAAACAGTATTAGTTGTTGGCTACAGTTTCATTTCTTGAGAAACAAAAAGTTACCTAATCTAAAATGTTGTGGTTCTTGTCTTCTTTCTTGCTCTTTTACTCATACTTCTTCTCCGTAACAGTGCTTCAGGAGGAGAGGGACCATCCCTCCATCAGTGGGATACTCTTCTTTCTCTCTTCACCTTGTGATGGCTGGAAATGGCAGAGGCTCCATGTAGATACTCACAGGCTTGTTTCTGGATCTCACCAGAGCTGGTTGGGTGCAAGTGCAGCAGATCTGGGAACATGTGTAATAGGCATACAGGTATGTGCCCTAACAAACATTCCAGTCTGGAAACAAATAACTTTTTTTTTGTATCTGCAGAAAATGTGGTCCATCTCACCCCACCACAGACCTCTGAAATAGTTGTTATGAAGCAAGACCACTGTACACTGCAAGACCCTGTTTGTCTTCAGTGATGATAAGGGCATTCTAAATGACCACCTCAGCTGCACCTTCAATAGAAATCTCTAGATGACCACCTCAGCTGCACCTTCAATAGATATCTAAGCCAGGAGAGGCTGGTTCAGACACCAATCCCCTGCTGAATGTAGGTCCAGGTGGGGCTGCTCAGCTCATCACTTGATGAGGTATCACAGATCGTATCACAGATTTTCTCACACAGACACCATCTACAGAGCAAAAATCTGAGATCAAATCTTCTGTTTCTCCAGCATGTCTCTCTCTACCCCTGTGCATGTACCCTTTGGCCAATGCCCAGCTTGCAGACTGAGCCCAAGTTTTCCTTACAGCCTTCCTTGTATTGGAGGAAGACCTACGTGTTCCAGTCCCAGAATCAGCATTTTCAAGTTTTTGAAGAGCTGGGGTTGTGCCCAGAGAAGTACACTGGGAACTGCATTTTTGAATATTCCTGGTAGATGCTGACTAACGTGCACCTGCTGCTCAAACAGGTCCCTGTCAACATCCTAGTTGTGGTCTGGGTTTTCTGTTGTCTCAGAAGTGCTGACTCATCAGAGCCTCTCCCATTACATTCTGGAGCTGTCTCCTGCTTCGTCCTGGAGTTTCTCCAGACCTTATCACTTCTAATAGCACAGGGTTTCCAGGAAAACAAATGATCCTCCATGAATGACCTCATAAGGCAAGCATTTAATTGTCCTCCACCTCTGATGAGCTACAAAAATTCCATGTAAATAAAGGAGCTGAATCATCTTTTTCACAAATGTTTAACTTGACCCAATCTATAATAAAGGATAAGAGTAGAAAAAGATTTTTATAAACATAGTGTACATGTCCAATTTGTCCTGCTTTAGCAAAGTGTAACCAAGAACTAGAGAGGTGTTGACCAGTACTGGTAGAAAGCTTGTTCCTTATCTATCTATCTATCTATCTATCTATCTATCTATCTATCTATCTATCTATCTTCTATTTAATCTCAGTGTGTTCATGCTTTCTTTATATCTACAAGGCTGATCAGGCAATTAGTTTGGGGATAAAGAAAAGTCCATTAAGGCCTAAATTAAGGAGATAGCACTCTAAAACTTAGTTGAGACCATGAGCAAGTAAGTTTGGAGGCAGCTAGTGCACAGCCAAGTGCTGTGAATCCCTAGCAAAAATCCCTAACAAACTGTCTGTGGTGTAGCTTTATCACCAAATGTTGTGTCTTCATATAATTAGTGGAGTAAATTACAAGTAAAAGTTTATTTGACTCATAATTTCTCTACTTCTTTATATCTATTTCTTTATTTAAGATCTCCAAAGAATAAGATTGCTTGTGCAAAAGAAGCAACAGCAATGGCAGTTTCTCACTTCCTTTGATTTCAGGAGTAAAGACAAAAAACAACCCTTGATGCTTCAGCTCCTGCCTGTCCATTCAAACCCGCTGCTACAAGTTCAGCCATTGTAATACTCCTCTGCATTTAATACCTCTTTGCTAATTTAAGCTCTCAAGCAGTGATTAATGAAATGGATGACCCAATACCAGTCTAACTTTCCTTTTAAAGGCAGGAAGTATCCAGTGTGGTGAATATAAGCTGATAGCAGTATCAGTTGCAGTATCTGGTGAGCCCTGCTCAGAAGCCCTGGTCACTGGGGCTGTGGTGCAGGTGTGCAGCTGACCACGCTCCTCCTTCTCAGCTTCAGCCAAGGACATCACACAGGTTTTGTTCTGAGGGCCTTGTGGAGCACAGAAGGAGCTGGGAACCATCCTAAACATCTACTGCTGAGCTGTAGCTTTGCTTGTGACACCTCAGGGTGCATCCAGGGCTGGTTTCAGCTTGCTCCAGTCAGAAGCCAGTGGTGAAGGCACATCCCAGGGAAGTGCAGGTCATGCTGAGAAGGGAGCTCAATGCTGTCCTTGCCTTCTCTGAATCAGTCACCTCCTTGCTGGCAGCATGGTTAAAAAGGCTCAGCCTTACCCACAGAGAGGGGCTGTGGACTCTGCACTCTCCTGGGTGTTCATCACCATCCTGAATTGTGCTCAGTAGCTGCAGAGAGGAGCAGGGCTTTAGATGCACCTGTCTGCAGTGGGCCTTTTATCACCAAGTTCTGCACTCTCTTGTTCACAATACATACACCTGCTTATACTTGTGCTCTTGCATTTTCACCCCACAGCTATGCCAGGCAGTTTTGAGTAATATAATTACAGTGAGTTTGTTTAGCACTTCAAAAATAAGGTAAAAATGAGTATTTAAAATGTGCATTGGACAGTTTGGATTGGGATAGTGAATGGTTGTCCAACTTAAAGCAGATCTCTTGCTGTAATTACTTAATGAAAATAAGTTTAAATTGTTGTGTGAAATGGCTAAAAGATTTTAGGGATCATTTAATAATTATATACTGTCCAAGTAGATAAGTAGAACAGAAACAGAGCTTTTCAAAACTTTAAGAATACAGCATGCAGCAATGGTAATTTGGCACAGAACTTACACAATAGATTTAATTTTTTCTTAAATGAACAATAATTGAAAACTGACTGAGCCCCTTAAATAAACCAGTGACAGCTAGGAAAATCAGCAGATTGGCCCTTTGTGTCTGTTTATAGTAGATTTTGGCAGCAAGATAGTTGATATAGTCTCTATAGAACACATCTATTATATCTTCCAGATGTTCTTGACCTTTATCTTGGATAAAAAAGCATCTTGCCATTGAAACTATCAATTTATATACTCTTAGCCCACGTCATCAGCTCCTTTAGGATGCTGAAAAACCCCTCTTGTGATGGCAATGCTTCCACTGCCATTCAGTACAGACATCTAACTTGTGAGTGCCTAGATTTTTCAAATGTGAGCACATAATTTAGATCAATGTGCCTGTAGAACTTCTAATGTGAGGAAGATCTGTAACAGGATAAAGGTTGCTCAGTGCTTGCAGAGAGGACATTTCCACTAGCTGCTCACAGTGGGTGGAATTGGAAAGAAAAATGACAATGGCTTCTTCACAGGTTGCATTAATATTTATTTATGTGTACAGGGTGATTCTATGGTTGTTTTTGGTGCTTTGGGGAAGCCATTTCAAACACAGTGCCCAGGGAAGAGCTAAGCTGCAGACAGCTGAATGTTCACCTGCCAGGTAGTGGAGAAGTGGAGTCCCTCTGACTCAAGGGAACAATGGCACACCATGGCAATGCTAATTGTCCCACTGGCAAAACCCCAGAGCCAGGAGAGGAAAAAAGGAGCCTCTGGCTATGAATGCACTGAAATCAAAAGAGGATTTTCAGCATGTTATAGGATTCAAAGTTTGTGTCAAAAATTACAGAGGCACTTGGAGTGGCACAAGAACAGAGTGAGTGTCAGACATCAGTGCTTATGGGGAGGAGAATAGGGGACAGGTAGAGGATTGTGAGATGGAAGGGAAAATGTGGGAAGCTTGGGCTTGGCTTGGAGGTGAAGAGGAGAGATTGAGAGCATCACATCATCTTGAAAAGAGAACTTGTTTTGATGGGAAATAAAGCAAGACATTGTCAAGTGTGTTGTACTTGCTGTCACATACTCAAGCCTCTGGGCTATAGCTAAAGAGTTTGATTACCTGCCTCCCAAATGGTTTTGTGTTATCTGCTGACCTGATGGTGATTGAATTTCTTGCTTTTCTATTTCATATAAGTCAGGCATGAGAGCTCCTGAAACAGAGGGAAATAAAGCTATTTCAGTATCTCAGTATTTCAGTATTTCAGCCTGGAATCCAGGCTGACACACTCTGTGTCCTGGTCAGTGCATCCCAGAGAACCTCAGTGCAGCACTGCAAACCTTCTGTGATGTCCTTTCTTCATCACATAATGTGATTTCTTGGTCCCCTGTCACTAGGCAGGCTCATGGGTGTGCTTGTCACCTGCTCTGAGGCATAGTGCTCCCACAGGGCCATCTCATTATGTGACCTTGCATACAAATCCCTCATGTTGGGAATTTAAAGGTTAGAAGTGGGGTGTGAAAGGGTGGATTAAAGTTCCAGCAGAAGAAACCTTGCTGCAATAAAGACTAGAGCCAAGCTTCATGAGCCTCTGGCTAACCAGTATGGATCACTGACAAATGATGGATACAATTCTGCCCTCTACATTGCTGTGGGACAGGAAGATGAGCTTACAGAAAGATGGGAGTGTACAAGTGATGAGGGGAAGAGAAGAGAGGGGCTGAACAGCATTCTTGCATGTCCACATTTCAGCTGGATGTAAAACCTTTGAGATCCTGTGACATAACAGTAAGGAAGTTTCAAAGGAGTAGGAGGATTCTGGAACATAGTTTCTGGAATAGCATGTAACACTTTTTCTGCAGCTGATTTTTTGAGGAATTGTTTGTGGGAAATTAAAAAAGAAACAAACCCACAGTAACTACTCAAATTGGATCTAAATTGAGGTCAGATCAAAAATCTTGATTTTCAGCCTTTGTGTCTGTCTTCTGGCTCTTCTATTCAGTCAAAAATGCCAGCAGGCAACAGATGGATGTTGTTCCTGAGATGTTGTTTCCTGGAGATAGGAATATTTTTAAGAGAGGTAATAGGAAAGGCAGGATTTTGCTTCATCATATGGAGCCTCTGGTGTAATGTTGTTGGAGGACATCTCTTACTTTTGCAAAGTGGCAGCTCTAAACAGAGCTTTCTTCCTGTGTTCTGCAGAGCTTCCTGAGAAGGACATATTCCAGCTATAAATCCCTATTGAGGAAGTTGTCATGGTACACATGCTAATTCATCCACATTTGGGACTTAAGTAATTTCACAGCATCTTTAAATCTTGAGGCAAAACAAGGAAGCCGGTAAAGCAATATGGCAAAATTTATTTCATCAAAATAACCAAAATGTTGAAATAGCAAAAAGGAAAAAAAAGCAATTTGATGGTGGGAAGAGGAAACAGCTGCTTCAGTTGTTACTTTGCTGTGTAAACAATTTAAAGCAATTATAAATATGCTTCTGGTCACACTGTGCTGTAAATAAAAAGGTTTTTCACGCACACTCCTCCTCTGCTTTCAGTGAAAGTCCTGCTCTTGAGTCACAGGCTGTCTTGGCAATTTGGTAGTGCATGGTGAGCTGTGTTTCTGCAGATGTCTCAGCTGGAAACATGAAATGTTTTGTGCTGTGCAGATGCTCTGCTTGTCTGCACTGCTGGGGAGGGACAGGTGCTGTCCAAGCACAGGGCTGGGGAGCTGGGCTCAGCCCTGCCTTGTGCTGGGTGCCAGGCCAGGCCACAGCTCAGTGCTCCCCTCCTGACTCCTACAAAGTGCTGCTCAGGTTTGCCCACACCTGTGGTCTTTGACAGAATTAACCAGTTTTACTCAGATACCTCATGACATTTTGAGACAAAGCAACAAGACATTTCCCAAACTGTGAGTCCAGGTGACACCAGCGTGGCCTGTCCTGTGCCATGGCCCAGCTAGGGGACACTTTGGTGTAGCTGAAGGCTCCTGCGGCACAGGGTCAGCCAGTGCACGCCCCTGGTGCTGTGGAGGCAGCCTCCTGCCTGCTGCTTCTTCTTTCAGCTTCATCAGCTGAAACCCTCTGGCTCAGAGACCACTGCTTATTCTAGAATATTCACTATTGGTTTGGGGATTTTTGGTGTGGTTTAATCCCTTTCTTGCTGTGCCATTGACACACACCATAACCTGCATGAGACATGGCAGCATTTGCATAGCTCACAAATTCAAGGAATGGGTTTAGGCAGAGTTTGCCTTTGAAGTGTGGAAAGAGTACAGTGAAATAATTTAAAACACATTTTATTGCCTCAGTAATCAGAGAGGGTATATGTGTTGACATGGAGTTTGCATGAAAGCTTCAAGGTTTTCTAACCATTTATAGTTTACACAGCTATATGTTAATCTACAGACAATCTATAGCTCTCAATAGTCTCATAGCAACCACAGATCAACAAATGATTTCCCTGGGCTCTCAGGCATACCACTGCCATTAGGTCCTCTGATTTTTAATTAAGAGGAAATGTCTCTAAACATCTTGAGGTAATTAAAGTGGTAATATCTCTGTAAGATGCATCTGAAAAAAATAACAAGAATTCCCCTATGTGACTCAAAAACATAACTGCAACTTCATTACAAAAATTAGATTTACCAAATTATTTTTTTTGTATGAACTTAAAATGTAAAGTATGCTCACAGTTCTGCTGTAATTCTTGAGTGTAATAAGAGAACGCCTTCTCCCACATTTTGCAGTGTAACTCTTGATACAATGAACTTATTAACTTTTATTATGATTCTATTTAATGTGCCGTATTACAAATAGCTCCTTGGTATTTCTTTGCCATTCATTACACTTTCATAAGGAGATGATTACTGTGATAATGTTATGAAAAAATATACATGCTAACCTAGATTAAGACATTTATTTCTGTTTGATTTCTGACAGAAAGAAGTAGCACCCAGAAAGAGAATGCTTTGCATAAGTCTGCCTAAAATAGTTTATTTTTGCCTCTGAACACACATGTGTGGGTTGAGTTTTGTAAATAAGAGTGTGTCTGTGTGTGTATGAAATCTGTATATGGAAATGTGCAACATGTTGCAGTGAGCCACTGGATTTTAGAAGTTTTTAGAAAATAAGATTATGCCAGGTGTTGCCTAGATACACATGGAAGCAAAAAATAACTGAACAAAAATTTTAACAGATGTAATTACTTAAAGTAGTGGTTTAAGGAGAGATTTCCAATGTGGATGAAAACTCACCATCAGCCAGCCTTGTTCTTATGTCCAAACTGTCTCTAGACTTAAAAACTTTTTTTGGTTCTTTGTAAAAACTATTGATTTCCCTCTCAAACAGCAAAGTTTGCATAGAAATCTGTACCCATTATTTCTTATTCTCTGTCCTTGGAACATGTACCTCTGTCCTTATAGTTTCCATGCCAAATACAAGATATTATTTGCACTTTCTCTTAGCACAGGGCTTGGCACTGTCCCTTGCTTTCTTTGTCTCTCCACTGACTTCATTCCTACATTAAGTGTAAACCCTTGGTCTTCACTCTCAGGACTCATCATAGGATAATACTAAACTTGAAATCTTTTATTCACTGACAGGATATTTACTCCAGCCTCCATGATGCCATTCTGGATGCTGAGCACTGGCTACCATTTTTCACATAAGCTTCTTTTCCAAGTTAGAAAGGCCTCAGAAAATTTTGGCTGAAAATTACAAATGGAGCATTGAGATTGCTTCACACAGTGCTATCCAGTACTGACATAATTGACTTGTTCAAAGGGCATAATTTCTTATATTCTCTTTAAATTTCAGTGTTTTGGAGATCTGTTTGTGTACAGCACTTAGGATGGTGGGACCCTGGGCTGTGATTTCGTCTCTCATGCATTACAAGTCCACCAAGAATCTAAAAAAACATGTTATGAAAAGGTATCAGATTTCTAAAACAAGATCTATGCCTGCCTGTTCTGGGAAGTTAACTACAATTTAATATTGGATCTGTATTGAAGAAAATGTGAGATTTCAGGACTAACACAGCTACCATTAATCTTGTCTTGAGGAACAGCACTTGACCATATGGCATTTGAGTTGCTTCAGTTCCTATGGTGTGGGAACATCTATGAGTGAGTCTTTATTGGACCTCCTAATTGTTTATCTTGGTTCCATCCCTGAACAGGAATTTGAACACACATGAGTGAATCTCTCTGCTAGTTCAGAGGTGAAATTATGGTTCTGAGAAGTGGTGAGACACACCTGACTACTAATGATGATGCCACCATATTCCTCTCCACTGAAACAAGCTGTAATCAATCATGTTGCAGATTGACCTTCTAAGGAATGAGCCTTTCTGTAGAAGGTTTTTTGCTTTCTACCCAATTAAAGCAAAATACAGCATGAGCCTTTCGACTCTGAGCTTTCTTAGGTCAAAATGAATAAAAAACCCAAAAAAAAAGAAGAGACTTTTTTTTTCTTTAAACATCTAAAATCCTGTCTTGTGAGATTAGCGGGTGAATCAAGTTTTGAATAATATTATTATGGGAAGTCAAGCAAACAGAAAGATGACTCAAACAGTTTACTGCCAGGACTATTTCTTAACACAGAGGAAAATCATATCTGGTTGCATATGGAATCCTCCCACAATGAACAGGGAGCCTGGCAACAGAAATAAAACTGCAAATGCTCCAACTTTTGCTGTTGAACTGTCCTCACAGCTGAAGTGTAATGAGAAGACACCAGAAATTTGGACCCTGAGGAGGAGAAACCATAACATAGCTAAGCAATTCTGTGCCTATTGCCTTATTGTCAAAACACACAACCTGGTCATTAGAAAGTTGAAATTTTCTTTAATTCTTCCTCCCCATCAAAAGAGCCAGAATTAAGCCCAAAGCAAAAAGTGATCCAAAAAGATAGAGGGAAAATCCCTGAAGACATGCTCTCTCTGTAACCACGATGGGTTGTGCAGGCCAAGAACCTGTTCCTTCTGCTACAGAAGAACACAGCAGGACAGCCCTGCACCCATCCAAAGGATCACCTGGTGACTGTCACAGGCCACCCAGGAACAGAGCCAGCAGTGAGAGCAAAGAGTGGCTCTGGCTGGATCTGTGCCCATGGGCTGTGCCTTGGATGAACAACACTGAGTGCAACTGATGGCTGTGAAAAAAATACACGGTTTTCATCTGCCATAGAGCATAGTTTAACCATGCAAATATTTGTGTCTTGAGCAAAGAACTGGGCTGCTGCTTGCTGAGTGTCTGAGGCACTTGTGTGTTTGTCCCACTGCCCCACACTTCTGGCTGCAGGACCCACCCACAGATTTAGGACTGGAACAGAATATGCAATTCTGCAGGGCTGGAAGACATCTCTTTAATAAGAATTTGTAAGGAGATCAAAACAAGCACAGAAACCCAATTCCATCCTATATGTGTCAAAAATAAACTTACAGCTGGGAATACTCCCCAGGAGATATGTTTTTCCTGGCTTCTCCCTCACACTAGTGAAACACAGCCAGTGCTCAGTTCTGGACTTTGCAAACACTCATCATTGATAAACTGGATGGAAAAAGCCAAGTGTTTGTGTGGGCTTAGAAAAAAATCATTATTTAATGACACTCAGACAAGTATGTTTTTGGAGGGCAGTTCATATGGCACCAGCTGTTCTGATTTAAAGGATCTTGGTACAGCATGTAACAAAACCATAGACCATGGTTTGGTCATCCCAAATAATGTGTATATGCACAAACCTTCCTTCAAAGTAAAGCATACCCTTAAATCTCCCCCCAGTGATCACACACAAATTATATTTGTTTTGACATACAACATTTTGCTCCACTTTGGAGAAGCCTACAATACTGCAATTGCTCCAAATTTTAATCTCCTCTTTGACGTGCTAAAAATTGAGTTTGTTAAGTTTCCTGTTGTACCACACTTTTGTCTAGATTTGAATCCAGTATTTTTGCTCCTTTCTGCTACTTTGTGCCCTGTAAGGAGAGCAGGAGTTTGGCATATGGTTTTGGCAAGCACAGATGAATACTCATACACAATACTGTTTCCATTTTCTGGGCAGGCTGGCATTTGGAGTTGGCTTTTTAGACAGGAGGAATGGGCAAGAATCAATTCTCTGATCATATTAAGGTTATAACAATCTTGCATTTTCTTACTCTTCCCGTGACACTCCTGTGGCATTTAGAAAATTTCAATTCTCTCCCAAACACATCAGTTGAGGTCAGTCTTTAATGAGAGCAATCAGCCAGTGTGGAGAAAAAAGCACTCACCTTCCCTCATCTCTCTGGCCTAGGATGACAAAATCTCTCTTTACCCCTATATTTTTGAAGGAAATGTTGCATACTTGGGTCAGCAAAACCAGTCTGGTTTAAACTTATTAAGCATTTCAGATTATATCTGTCCTCACCTAATTTACCAGTCCACCAATTCTGCACATTTTAATGTGCAGTAGAGATTTTAATGTGTAGTAGAGATTTTAAAATTATTTCCAGCTCATTGGGGAGTATAATAAGCAGTGGCAGGTCTAGGATTATCCTTAACAACATCCCTAAAGCACAGAGAATGATTTCTGTACTGATGGCTTCCTGAGATCCTGTCAGACATGAAGAACCTAACCCAGTTCAAGTATGTTTGCTGACAGACAGAATGCTGATTTTTTTTCATCTCAATGTCATGGTGTGTTAGAGGTAAATGTCTATGTTGCATTTCACACATATGCAAAAATCAGCGTTTGAGAATACCTGGGATGAAATCAGGTTTGTCTGAAAAACTGTATTTTCCGTAAAATTTCTGATTTATATTTTTTGTATTACTATATGCTAATTATTTTAAAAACTTAACCCCCATTCAGTTTTTCCATTAGTTTGTTTGTCATAGAATCAAATTTGCCACTTTTCTTCCTTTTAAAATATTGGTAGAACAGCAAACTCGACTCTGATGGAATTTCTTTGCTACTCTTAAATATAAGAGAAATAAGAATGTTTAGGCCAGTCAAGACTTCACCATCTCTTGTTACATGGTTCTGCTGATTTTAGTGCTTAGCATATTTTGTGTTGCTTAACAGCTTTCTGGGTTACTGAGGGATTGGAAAGTACTTCATCATATCCCAGTGATAAGAGCATATAAATACAGTACAGAACAACTTGTTGAATACTTCTTCTGCCTCTTTAAAACAAGCTTTTCATTGAAGGTCATATTTTTGCCATAGGATGTCTGTCTATAGATTCTTGTTTTGATTCTTACATTTTACAATCAAAAAAAATCACACTGTTAAAAGAGGTTTCATTCTCAGGCAATGGTTGCCCATTGCCTGTGGACAGGCTGACCCAAAAACCCTGTGGAGTGGTAAGGAGGTGGTAAGTGCAGTATATGCTGTGCAATACAGTAGCAGTATGGTGGCTTTCCTCTGGGTGCCCTGGAACCTGTCCTGGCCCATGGATCACATGTGAAAAGCATGGATCATGCCCCAGTCACAAGACAAACTCCAGATTCATACTCGCCCTTCCACAGGTTGTTTTCTAACTCCTCCTTATCTCTCCATGTCAAATATGCTGCAGGCACCTGCCTTTCTAAAAAAACTGACATTATGAATTGAGGCATTTCTTCTATGCAAGAACATGTAATTTAAAAATTCACTTTGCTTAAAAAGAGGAATAACAATGAATATTTTATAAGTTGACAAAAAGAAGTATTTAGCAAAGCTCTGAGTAGAGAGAACATGACAAGTGAAATGAGTTGGGAAGGGCAGGAGGATGGAAGAACTTGGACAGGTGAAGGAGCTAATGCCCCATGATGCTGGGTCTTTGCAAATCTCAGCAGATGCTCTACACCAAAGCTGACCAAAAAAAAAAGCAAAAATCTGTAAATTGTCTTCAGGAAATGCACTGGGAATTCTTCTAGCCACACACTTACTTGTCTATTATTTGACAAACACAGTGAATATACTCCTGATGGAACTTGAATTTATTCAAGAGACATTCACGCTGTGGCAATGCTGAACAAACGCAACCAGGCTGTTTGAGAAAACAGCAAGGCAGGGTAGTCAGCAGAAATGCTGTCTCAGCATTTACCTCTCTCTTTGCCTTGAAAGGAACTGATGTGAAATGCTCTGCTTGTATTTCATAAACCTGTGACTTGACTTGCTTGTAGGAGAGCGAAGCTTTCTGCCTCTGCTGCCAGTGACGGTGCAGTGGGCAGCCCCCTGTGATCCAGCTGGCCCCACTTGGCTCGGATTATTCCATCACATGGATGTCCCATGCAGCCAGCTCCCCTCTGCCTATGGTGCTCCTTAGGCTATTGAACCGAGTTAAAATGATCTCACTCTGATCCCAGGCTAATGAGAGTTGGGAATAACAAAACACTTGAGGTCTGTGAAGGTACGGTGCTACCACAGGACACACAGGCCTCTGTCATGTCCCTGTGGCTGGAACAGAGACAGACTGGTCATGCTGGTAGCACGGGCTGGTATGAAATCACCACTTGTGTTTCAAAACACATTAAGTCAGTAAAGAAAACATATGAACAAAGGCAAACAGAAGAGGAACTTGCATCCCTGCAGAATGCATGATAAATCATTTATTACAGTGGGAAGGAGACTTTCAGACAGAAATAGCAGCATATGAGTCTACTTATTCCTGCAGAAAACAAATACCTCTGAATCCACATGCACAGAATTGCAGATGTAAAGCATGGCAGGACTTCCACCTGACCCACAAAGCATTCCTCCTCAAACTACCACTCCTGAAACGGTGATATGAGATATTCATGTATTTATCGTGCCACATCAGCAAGGGAAGTGTGTGCATTTAGTGTTCTAGCACACATAAACAATTTCATTCTTTCTGTTAGGACCTTTTTGCTTTGATCACATCAGCAGAAGTATCTTACCATAGAAGAAATACCTGGTTTGAAACACCCACAGCAGGTAGGTGGTTTGACACTTACAAAGCAAAAGACTTTGAAGAAAACTTCTCACTCTCCAGGAGAGGAGCAGGGCACTGGGCAGTGTTAGGCCTCTTTCAAGTCTACTTGGATTCAGCTTTCTGGTGCCTTCACGTGGCAGCTTAAAAGGACAGATTCCTGAGGCCAAATTGTTTCGGACCAAAGGACAGATTCCTGAGGCCAAATTGTTTCGGACCAAAGCTATTTGACTGATTTTGCCTCAGCTCCCCAACCAAGATGAAATGACACATCAAACTTTATTTGGCATTTGAAGTGGGAGGGAAATGACTTCTCTCTTCTGCCAGAGGCCTCTTTTATTTAATGTTCTACAAAGAGGAAGAAACTGCATATAATAATGACATCTTGTGGTAGTTGTTGAATTATTGCCCTGTGATTTAGTAGATAATCGGATGCCAAATTTCATGACATCTCTCTTTCCATGCTGCAGCTCTGCAAGTTCAAAGTTACAAATTCTCCTACTCTGAGAAGCTGGATGTAGAAGACCTCTGGAACCTTTGGCTGTTGAAATCAGAGGAAAAGGATATTTTTTTTGCTCATTTGATTACACAGATCTGGCTAAAAATACAGGTCAGAAATTTAGTCACACCTGATTAAAGAACCTGAACCCAGTTATCCAGGTATTCATACAGAAAATACTCATTTTGATAATGTTGAGTGCAGAGTGGCCCTGGCCCATAGAATGAGCCTGCCCTTGCTGAACTGTGGCTTTGTACTGGGTGTGAGAGTGAAGAGTGACAGCCTTTGCTGCAGCATGTAAAGAATTTGTAAAGAGATCAAAACAAGCACAGAAGCTCAATTCCATCCTATATGGGTCAAAAATAAACTTACAGCTGGGAATACTCCCCAGGAGATATGCTGCTGAACACCTGCACTGAGCTTGCAAACAGCCTGGTGAGCAGCCACCAGTACACTGCCTGGGGATGCAGGATTTTTTAGAGTAAATGCCCAAGGCCTCACTGTGCTTCTACTTATTTCGGCTTTGGTGCTGAGGTCTGTAACTCCTGCCATCAACCAGGTATCCAAGGGTCCCATAAAGCTCTAAACTTACTGCAGGCTGTGTGACATTTCATATTTAGGGTCCATGACTGGGCTATTTAACTCAGTATCCCACTTTGCCTGCCCATAATCATGTCCTTGCTGGTGCAGCCTCTGCTATGCTTGCTCTAGTTGAAGTTAGAAGCTTTTCAGAACAAATAGCACTTTTTTCCTGCCAGATTGTATAGTCCTTATCAGCAGAGAGGGGCTCAGCTTTTATCAGAGAGTTTGGTTCTTGCTGGAATAGTCATAATAAATAAGATTAGTAGGAATGGCTTAGGGATAATTTTTACAGGGTGTCTCTTTATCCTGTCATGTGTTTGGTGAGTATCCTTGTGGTTCACCAGGTCTCCAGGTCTGTGCTACTGTGACACAGTTTTGCTGTGGTTTTTTTATTGGGATGAAGGTGGCTTAAGCTACATGCCAAACACCTTTGTGTTTTCTTCTGGGCTACCAAGGCCACATAAACAGACTTACAGTTTATATGCAAGATTTACACACAGCTGTTTCCCAGCTGTGGGGAAGGAGGCAAGAAAAGATGGAGTCACTTATGAAGAGCTCAGAGGTGATGGTGAAATCACACACATGTATGGCAGTGAAATAATGCTGCTGATCAGCACTGACAGTACAGAATGGGGACTGACAGATCAATGCTACTACATTTAATGTGGCATGGCATCTCTTCCCCATCTGCCTTTTTCACTGCCAGAGTTCTTGGGGTTCACATTGGACACTGGCCATAAAAAGCTCTGCCTCTTTCCTTCAGAGACACTTGTAGCATTCCCTATTGATACAGAAAATTCCTAAAGATAATCATGAGACTCCTTGAATGCATAACATCTAATAATAGGTGTTCAGCTGTATTGATCTATTTTTTTTTTCATAGGATGATGCCACCTATTGGACTTTATTAAAAGAGGCAAAACAGTTCAAAAAAAAAATAAATATACTGGTTTTTTTTTTTGGTTTTGCCTGTTTGTTTGTTTGTTTGTTTGTTTG